>LPNX010667659.1:75322-120976 GCA_001517045.1 Pseudotsuga menziesii
GAGAGGTTCATCAAAAGTATGCCGAGTGGGTACTCGTTGGATACGGAATTTAATTCTGCATCCAACGAGCTCTCCTGATTGAAATTTAAGTAAAAACACGGGGAGATATGTCAAAAATACAAACAAAAAAGTAGTTTTTTTCTTTTCTTCCTCCAAAATTAATAAATATTATTTTATTATGTTAACTATTATTTTATGAGTTCATTTTAGGAGGCCCATTTTGAGTTGAAATTTCCTCTAATGAACCTTAAGTGAGTGGTATAGTGCTATATCGTTGTGCATGAGTTAAATAATTCACAGTTTGTAACGTGCTTTCATTCTGGAAGTTTATGAACGCCGTGAGGGTGGTTTTCTTATCTCGGTCCGTAGTTCAGAGAGTTGGGTATCGCATTACCCTTGTCTCAGCTCGCTTCTTGCTCCTTCGTTGGTGTAAAAATGAAAATACTAACCTTGCTTCCTTTGTCACAGGTTTGGCACGAGGGTTTCTTCTCTTCAAAGTGCAATTCCTCGAACTAGTTCGGTATCCTCTTTGGCTCGAGACTTCTTACTTACAGGTAAATTTTTTTACCATGCTATTATTTTTATTTTCTAATTATAATTTTAGCATAATGAATACAGTATCTAACTAAGGAATTCGGTCTTGTGCTTGCAGGTTACAGTTCGTATCCAAGCTTGAAAGAAACCTCTCCAATGCTGGTTGACTTCATGGCCAAAATGGGTAAGCCCCAGTTTAACGTGGCATCTCCCTACTTGCAATGGTTAATGGAAAGGAGTTACAGTTTTGAAGGGAAGCATGGCTTCGGTTCCTCCAATGTTTAGATGCTTAGTTTAAGTTATTTCTTATTTTTGTTGTTAACAACCCTTGCATGTTGCTTGGTAGCTCCGGCTTATAAGCCGTGACTTGTATTTAGTTTTCTTTGTCTGTAAAAATGATTACAGCCTTACGCCTTGATAATATCATACTTTGAATTTTAAGATATGGGGGTTTTTCCTACACTTAAGGATTTAAAATGACTCGTGTTTCGATTACTCTGTTTATTATAATTTAACTTGTAAATGATATTACTGTAAAAATAGGTTTTTCTTCTTCACTGTGAGTGAAGTAAATTTACTGTTAATGATATATTTTGTAAGTAAATATTGTTATTGTGAATTCTGTAGATCAGTCGTATAGTAAAATTTATAAATTTGTACTTATCAGTTCGGGATAGAATAACTAGGGTTTAATGGAAATGAAACCCTTGTATAAATGTACTCTTAATTTAATTATTACTTGGGCACTATTTCTTGTTGCTTCAGTTTGGCTATTACAGGTGTATGGTGGTTTATTCACCTATTAACAATATTTTTATTTTATTTGTTTATAAAAGATATGTGTCTTAAGAAAAGACTGTAAATAGTCTAAAGTATACGTTGTAATCTTCTTGTAAAGTTTATTTACATAGTTATAAATGTAAATGAATTAAAACTTAAATAAATTAATTTATAAATAGATAAATTAAATGTTAGGGTTTCGACCCTCAGGTTTTTCTTTCACAGGTTATAAGCCTGTTTGGTAAATATAATTATTTCCTGAATAATTAATTTCTTAGTTCTATTTTATTTGATATTTACATTTGTTTTTATTTACTATTCTGTAACTTCGAAATATTCAGAACTCTGTAAAGAATAGAAGGCTAACTTTGTAACTCTGTTTACTTTTCATAAATAAAGGGTTTGTAAACATAACCCTATTCTTGTTTATATTAAGTAATAGTTTAAGATTTTAGTTAATAGTTTTAAAAGATAAACTGTGTGGTTAATAACTTGTTTATATACTTAGTTGTTATCTTCTATAAGCTTTTATTTTATCAGTATACTATTACTGTAACTCTAGTGTAGTTTATTGTTTCTTTTCCTACATTTTTATTTAGCTAAACACAAATAAATCATAACACTGTTTTTCTTTCATAACATTTTAAACATTAAAATAAATTTACTCTGCTATCTACGGATTCAAAATCCTATCTACCATTTTCATTCTTTTATCTAGTTAAAGCATTCTAACTATGCTAGAGTACGACCTGGTTTCCAGTAGTGGAAAAACACAGTTTAGAAATTTATTTTCATTCTAACACATAATTCTCTAAATCCATTTCATTTCTATGACAATCTAATAAGAATACTAAATCTAACATTTCACCAACTAAACATTTAACATTCATATAGCAGTTAAACTAAGATTTATTTAACTAAAATAGTAAAATAAAATAACATAGAACCTGTTGAGGATAGACGACAACAGCTTTCGGAGGCCATTCCTCTGTACCAATCTCCTGGAGAGAGCTCAAACAACGCTTCCTCAGGACCCTCGAGCATGTTCCTGGTCTTCTTGGCTGAGAACTGGGTGGAGAATGCAAACAGTAGAGCCCTCTATCAACTGACTAGTTCAATACCTCAATAAAACACTCTGCTCTCAATAGTATGATCTTCAACTTAAAAGCTGCAACTAGATCAATCAGCAGTTATCCCCTCAAACACTCTCCATATTTCCCTTCCATTGAATTTTCTAAAGTACATTCATTCACCCTATACGATCACTTCTCTAGAATGAGCAGCCTCAGCTCTCTTCAATGGGAATTTTTATAAAGATGCATAGGTCTTTTTGGGTGAGTTTTCATTAATTGAGCCACCTACTCTGATTCCACTTTCTTGGGGAATCATGACCACAAATGTAGGGAGGTTGCCACCTGCAATAGTTGGAAGTGGTTTGAGGATGATTCCACATGTCAGTTTGCTCTCCACTTAGTATCCTCCACCAATTTGACCAGTAAAGACTCTTTTAACAGCTCTCCTAAGCTGTTGTCTCCTCATTCATTTATTCATAAATAAAATATTCAGAATTTACATGAAATATCCTTGACCCCACTGGGTCATCAATTACAACTTAACATAAAATTTAACATATTGTTCCTCAAATAATATAAAATAGCTTTTTTTTTTGCAAAATCAGGGCATGTGACATACACACCCCCTTAAATCATAACATCATCCTCGATGTTATTTATTCCTCATCCTTAGAATTCCCATGGAACAAAATTGGATATGCATCCCGCATGTGGCTTTCCAATTCCCAGGTGGCTTCCTTTGGACTAAGGTGCTTCCATTGCACCTTCACCTGACCAATGGTGCGGTTCCAAAGTGTGATCTCCCTCCACTCGAGGATATAGTCCGTTTCCACCAGAAAATATCCTTCTGGTTCCACGTGTACATCATTCCAGTTAACAACATGAGTAGCATCATGAACATATTTCTTTAATACAAAAATGTGAAAAACATTATGAACTCTTAAATTCGGTGGTAAGGCTAACTGATAGGCGACATGTCCAATCCTGGATAGTATTTCAAAATGACAATAGTAACGAGGTGCTAGTTTTACAAAACCACCCAACCTCAGAGAGCTCTTTTTGGGTCTCACCTTGATGAACACATGTTCACCTACCTGAAACTCCTTTGGAGTTCTTTTAAGGTCTGCTTGAATTTTCTGTCGATCTTGCACAATTTTTAGATTACCTTGTACCTGCTTTACAATTTCTTCCATTTCTTTCAATAGTTCAGGACCTAATACTAATATGTCCACCAGATTACTCCAAGAGGTAGGAGTGTTACACTTCCTTCCATACAATATTTCGAAAGGACTAAATCTGGTTAATGCTTGATAATTATTATTATAAGCAAATTCTACGAGATGCAAATAATCCTTCCATTTACGTGGCTGATCCTTTATATACATTCTTAGTAAATCTTCCAGTACTTGATTTAATCTTTCAGTCTCTCCATTAGTTTGAGGATGGAACGAAGTACTAAAATTTAGTGTAGTGTTTAAACCTTTAAACATAGATTTCCAAAAATTACGTGTAAATTTAGGGTCTCTATCTGAGATTATAACTTTTGGTATTCCATGTAGTCGGAAAATTTTCTTTAAAAGGATATCAGCTATGTTTGCAACTTTATACGTAGTTTTTACAGGTATAAAATGGGCTACTTTACTTAATTTATCGACCACTACCATTATAGAATCGTTTAAATTCTGATTTTTAGGCGGTCCAGTAACAAAATCAAGACTAATTATCTCCCATTTCCAACTAGGAATGGGAAATGGTTGAAGTAATCCAGCTGGATGTTGATGTTTAGTTTTTACCTGTTGACATTCAAAAGACCTAGCGATATATTCTGCCAATTCAGTCTTCATGTTTGGCTAAAAATATTCTTTTCTTAACATAGTTATAGTCTTCTAATAACCTAGATGTCCTGAGTATGGAGTTTTTTGGATTTCAAAAGAATATTAAAATTAATAAATTAACTTTAGGTACATTAGGTACATAGATTCTGTCTTTATACAGTAAAAATCCTTTTTCATTCAAACTGTACCATTTACTTAAACTTTCTGTTGGATTTTCTTTCATTTTTGCTTGTAAATTTTGGTAAATTTCATCTTGTTCTAACCCTGCTTTAAGCTATTCTTCCAGATCTATTGTATAAGTGCTGATAACTATTCTAAAGTTCAGCCTTGCATTTCTACTTAATGCATCAACAACTTTATTTTCTTTCCCTTTAATGTGCTGAATTTTGAAATCATACTCACTTAGAAAAGCTAGCCACCTAGATTGTATAGAATTCAGATTAGGTTGATCTAACAGATATTTTAGTCCTTTATTATCTGTCATTAGAATAAATTTTCTTTCAATTAAATGATGACGCTACATCTTTAGAGTATGTATAACAGCAGCTAATTCCAGGTCATAAGTTGCATAATTCTTTTCATGAATTTTTAATTTCCTAGACTCATAAGCAATAACATGCCCTTCTTGTGTCAATACTCCACCTAAACCATCATTGCAGGTGTCAGTACACACTACAAAATCTTTATTTGGATTAGTTATTCTTAAAATAGATGTGCTGGTTAATAAAAATTTTAACTTTTTAAAGCTCTCCTCGTACTTCTGATTCAAGTCAAATTTCTTTCCCTTCTTCTGTAAAAAGGTTATCAGATTTGCGATTCTCGAAAACCCTTCAATGAACCTCCGGTAATAACTAGTAATTCCCATGAAGGATCGAACATTAGTTACATCTTTAGGAACTGGCCACTCTTCTATCGCCTTTATATTTTCAGGATCCACCGAAATTCCTTCCTTAGTCACCACATGACCTAAGTACTGGATTTTATCCTTGTTGGAGCAGGGCCCTGCAGCTACATGAAAAGCTTCTATATCAGAACAAGAAAGTCAAAGGAAAGAGTACTTGAAGCGGCCAAGAAGAGAGCTCAACCACTGCATTGAAGGCAGCGGCAACAACAGGAGGGCTCAGCTACCCTCATAAATGGAAAAGGAGCAACGGGCCGAGGTATTGAAGACAAAGGATAGAAGGGGAGCAACCAAGGAAGCAGCGCCCATACTCACGATCAACACCAGAAATCGTGGAAGACTGCAGGAAGTTGTAGTGTGACCAGTAAGAGGCAGTTCAAAGTATAGATAGGCCGACTGTCATAGTTAGGGTTTTTTGGGTTATTGTTGGGATAGGCCCACAGTGTTGTATCACGGTGAGAACCTCGGGCCACCTATTTAAGCATGTATTTTGTATTATGAAAGGTTGGTCAGGGTGAGATAGCTAGTTAGGTGTTACTAGTTTTCATCAGTATTGAAAAACCCTGAGAAAGAGTCGAGCTCTGGTTCTGTTATTAAGTCTGTAGTTATCTTACTGTAACCAGTGGGCGACTCCTTGAGCATGAATGTAAAAATCCACAAGGATTTAGAGACGGAGAGAAAGGAGATATTGTAAGAAGAAAGCATTATAGGAAGAGAAGAGATCTAAGAGAGAAGGGCTCCCAGCTGTGTGAGTGGAGTTTCCCAAAAGATCTCAAGCTGCATAAGAGGTTGCAGCAGAACTGTGTTCACTCCCTCAAGATATAATATAATCATAGTTCCTGTGGATGTAGCTTCCTCCCCTGGAAGTGAACCACGTAAAATCCGTGTGTTGTGCGACTGTTCATGTGATTGTGTTCTAACTATTTGTTATCTGTTATTGGTTACATGAATGTTGCTTATCAGTTAAATGAATGTATGTATGCTATCCTTCAGTTTACAGTAACATAGAAGGTTGAAATGCGACTTGAATGTGATTAAGTATTCTGTATATGAGTTTATCAGTGCTTGATTCACGACAGCTAACAGTTACAGTGTTAAGTCACTCTGTATATTGAGTTCAGCGAGTTGAGCATAATTGATGTTAAGTATGTTAAACTACAAAAGCTTAAGTGAAGTTGTTTAACACCCCTAGGAAGGTTAACTGAGCTACTATACCCAGGGAGAAGCCTTTGGACCTTGAGAGTTGATGAGCATATTGAGTCTTACTGTAAGAAATATCACAGTGTAGAAAGGAGATATCGCACTGTCGGAGGAGCTGCGGTGCGAGATATCGCAGGTTAAGAGTTGGAGCAGGAGAGAAGGTTGTGCATTGTCCTAGAAGCTGCGATATGATAAGAGCCAGTCCCATAGCAGAGTCAGCTAGGAAGAGAGAAATAGCCCTTGCTGAGAGATTCCACTGGTTAATTAGAGTCAAAAGAACCTAGGATGCTACAGAACTTGGTTGAGGAAACCTGATTCTTCAACCAACCCATTTAGGATCACTTCGGGTGAGACTTCAGGTCGTTCTGCGGTCTGTCACAAAAAGGGCTAGTGAGCTAGGGGTTTTGTTGGTACAATACAGTAAACCCGGGTCTGCCCAGTCAGAGAAGTTTAACCAAAAAATGGTTTCGATGCCGGTTTTGAACAAATTGAAGAGCTGATGTTCTGTTGGCATCCTACTAAAGAATAACTTAACCAGTGGGTTGGGACTAAGGAAACAGAATTTGCTGCGAAAGAAAACAAGAGTCCTAGGATGAGTACAGAGGACTAGTTATAGAAACATATATTCACAGATCTGCATGAGATATTTTTTGCGACCTATGCAAATGGGTTGTACGATTGGTTGTCAAATTTGAATAATAAGCACGTATTCAAGAAGAAAAGGAACATTGTCTGGAAACCGGAGCCGATTCACACCATGAAGAGCATAGATAATCCCATTTCACAGGTAGTAGACTTATGGCTTGCGAGTTTGCTGGAAGGTTTCATTACAGAGTTTGCAGTTGATCAAAGAAAGAGTTTCAGCGAAGCAGAGAGGTACTTCTTCAAAGGATATCGCGGTAAGTACTTGAACTCTTTAAATTTGTCCCTTAAGATGTTATTGTTTGAAAAAGGAGTACTAGATATATTCTCAGATGAATAAGTTAAGTAAGTGTAATGTCACAAGAGTTTGAGAGTGATTTTGAAGAAATTGGATGTACACGTAGCGATAAGAAATATAAAGTAGATTTCAGATCTTCCTTCTTTGAAGACAGTTCAGACAGTACTAGAGAACAGAGTCAAAGTAATAGAGAAAGAACAATAGGGGGTATCCCTTACCACCCTTATACCCCACAGAAACCGACCGAGACTCAGAATAATCCTGCAGGAACTCCATCTAGTAGTTCACACACAGTACATACTACCTCTACAACACCTACATTTACACTGACAAGTGGTAGTAATACAACAAATTAGAATCCACCTCGCAGAAACAGAATGGGGCATGACATGAAATTAACTACCTTTACGGGTACAAGGGTAGAAGACCTAGAACAACATTGGTTCCTATGTGAAGATGTATGGACCATTAAACAGATCCAGGATGACAATACGAAGCTTGTCCAGTTGGCCACTACACTTAGAGAAAGAGCTTTAACATGGTATATGAAGTATACCTCAGCACAGAATATAACACTCACAGAGGTCAGGACCGCAATGATTAAGGAATTTAAGAAGCCCAAGTCTAAGTCACAATGTATCACAGAACTTAAAGGCATTAAACAATTACCCACAGAGTCAGTATGGGATTTCGATCAGAAATTTAAAGATCTTATAGACCAAGTTAGTTTTGATTTTGCACCGGAGCAGCATAAGGAATGGTTCATCGCAGCACTGCTCCCTCATATCAGACTTCCACTAATGCAGCAGAAACTCCATACGCAGGATGACGCATTGGATATGGCAATAAAACTAGAGGCTTCACCTTTAGCTGAGACTAGTGTAGGTATGACAGACTTACAAAATCAGTTAACCAATCTCACTTTACAGCTACATGAGATTAAGAAAGGAAAAGAGGTTGCACAAGAATTATGGTGTACAAAGTGTAAAGGACATGGCCATACCAAAGATAATTGTCTAGTATTTGTTGAGTATCTAGCAAGTGGGGATCATAACCCCTTAGTACAGAATCAAGGGCCATGGTGTGAAATCTGTAGAACAAGAGGACATAGACCACAAGAATGCCCTTTACTTCAGAAGTATGTACAAACCCCTAAGAATTTATATTGCAACTTCTGTAAGTCAGTAGGACATGATGAAAATAATTGCATAGCTTATGATCTCATGATAGAGAGAAAACATGACTTCTGCAGAGTCCAGTTAGAGACATCAGGACTAGCAGCAGGAACACAACATGAACCGGCTCATGATGGCCGTGATGGAGGATTCAGAGGAAGAGGCTGTGGTTGAGGCTTTGGCCGTGGCCATGGACCGATTGTTTGTTACAACCGTGGAGCCATAGGACATTATGCTAGGGATTTTCAGAACCCTACTATAACATGTAAGTATTGCAAGTCCTATGATCATTCTATAGAAGAATGTCCTATCTTGATAGCCAAGATTAAAAATCCTAAGCCAGTAGTAAACCAGAATATTCAGCTTATTGTTGCTGAGCAGAAAGAACCAGAACCAAGTATCAATGTTGTGAATCGCAGCGGTGCTTCTACTAGTAGGACATCGCAGGATGCCGAAAAGAATATAGGTCCAAAGTGGGTGCGGAAAGCCACTGATAAATCTACACCGCTTGACCTGTAGAAGAACAAATAAATATTTCGGCAAGCTAAAACTTTCTTTACTGACCCTACACCATCAGGATCACAGGTATTGCCTTGTAGGGTTGTACCGCAGAAAAAACCTTGTGGCATTAGTCCTGTGCAGATATTGCAGGCTACCACATCTGGTAGGTGCGAAGAGGATGAGTTGACAGGAAGTGTACAATCCTTCCTGCGGAGCTACTTGAAACTCGTAAGAAATGAGAAAGCCATAGGAGAGCTTCAATGCATCATAGATCAGTATCAACATTCTTCTTCCGTGAGTAGTACGCAGTGTGTTGTTCATAATATTATGGGTCATACAAGAACAGGAAGATAAATGAGACTCACAACACAAATTGGAGAGTTTGAAATGGATGAGGTAATCCTAGATTTAGTATCGGAGGTAAATGTTCTGACTAAGCAGACATGGGAACAGATGGGTAGCCCTAAGTTAGCCAGATCACCTATCCATCTACGATTAGCCAATCAGCAGAGGGTATCGCCACTGGGTCGATTACCACAAGTACCAATTGATATTGACGGAGTTCACAGCTTTGCATATTTTGAAGTCATAGAAATTATTGGCGATAGCAGACCGTATCTAGCTTTATTAGGTATTGATTGGGCAATTGATAACATCATTGTTATCGACTTGAAGAAAAGACAAATGACCTTTGAGGATAAACAAATTTGAGTCATCGCACCGTTGGATCCTTTTCAGGGTCCTCGATACATTGAACCTATCAGAGCAAAGGAAGAGGTGTGTAATATGGAGAGATTCTATCAGATGACTACTAACTAGAGTGATTATATCAATCCCACCGCAGAAGGAAATATTAGTTGGTGATGCGATAGCTCATGCGCATCAGATTCAGATGTTGGTTTAGAAAATTGGCAGAACATACTTTATGAAGTCTCAGCTCGCAGATGTACATTTATGACTAAGTCACTGCGATGGATTGGCACAAAGATTAAGGATATTCCGTCGTTTGATGGCTTAGCATACTTCAGTGACTTTTTACAGTAGTTTGAGAAAGAAATCCCTCATGAGCAGAGGATGGAAGCTATTGACCTTGCATTAAGATCCACACCTGCAAGATGGTGGCATGCACATAAAGAAAATATCACATCATGGGATGATTTTAAGAGATTGATGATGATCAGATTCTCTAATGACAAGGAATGTTTACAGGATAAATATACAGGAGAAAGTGACCCCAGGTCACATATTAAGATTTGTGAACAGAATTGGTCGGACATTCTAGAGGATGAATGGGTTCACCTATTCATTCACACTTTAGACACAGTCCCAAGGAACTGGTACACTGAGACATAGTTGCGCAGAGGAACTATTACATGGCCAGTTATGATAGACAATTTTGAACTCACTTTCACTTTTGAATTTGAGTATCCAAGCATTGATCATGCTCTAGAGATTATAGAGACTAAGATATTTGATGACTATACCCTACCAGTGTATGCTCAGCCTGATTGGGCCATCCAGTTAGAACATGCACTAGAGTGTTACAATTTCCCAGAAGAGCCGGGTGATGAGGATGAGAATCCTGGCTGTATCAATATTCCAGAGTCAGAAGGGACTCATGAGGTTGATGGACCAAAGCTAGAGATTCCAGCTGTCACAGACCCTATTAAGATTAAAAAGATCAATATTGGCACAGAAACAGAACCAAAGTTTGCCTCTATTGGAGACTATTGGGATGATGAAACGGTAGGACACATCGCAGATTTGTTACATGACTATTAGGACTTATTTCCCACTAATTTTATAGATATGAAGGGAATAGTAGGAGATTTGGGATTCATGAGGATACCTTTGAATGAGGATGCTAGGCTAGTTAAGCAGCGTCCATACAGATTAAATCCTTGTTATAAAGAAAAAGTTAAGGATGAGATTGATAATATGCTAGCAGCAGGCATCATTGAGCCAGTAGAAGAGAGTGAATGGGTTAGTCCGATGGTTGTGCAGCAAAAGAAAACTAAAGGAGAAATCAGGATTTGTGTTGATTTGCGCAAACTCAATGACGCATCACTTCATGACCCATTTTTGACACCTTTTACTGATGAAGTTTTAGACAATGTGGGATGACAGGAGGTCTACTCATTCACTGATGGATTTTTAGGCTATCACCAGATAAGAATCCATCCAGAGGATCGACATAAGACCACCTTTGCGACAGAATGGGGCTCATTCCAGTATACGGTAATGCCCTTTGGTCTTAAAAATGCACTAGCTATTTTTTCTAGAGTAGTAGTTGTTGTCTTTAAGGAATACATCCATAAATTCTTAGAATTCTATTTTGATGATTGGACTGTATTTGGATTAATAAAAAAACATATAGGAGATTTAAGGCTCATGCTAGAGAAATGAAGACAATATAAGATTTCTCTTAACATGAAGAAATGTATATTATGTGCACCATTTGGTATTTTGTTGGGTCATATTGTTTGCAGACAAGGCTTGATGGTAGATCCTGTAAAGATTGCCATCATTGTAAATCTTCCAGCACCCAACTCAGTCAAGAAATTGAGGACAGTGCTTGGTTATACAGGGTATTATAGAAAATTCATCAAAGGCTATGCAAAGATCACAACACCTATGGAAAAGTTGTTAAAGAAAGAAGTGAAATTCCTATGGAAGGAGGAATTCCAGCAAAGCTTAGACACTCTTAAAGAGAAGATGGTTACAACACCCATATTAGTATTTCCAGATTGGAACAAGCCATTTCATGTACATGTGGATGCATCAGGCATTGCACTGGGGATTGTCTTAACACAGCCAGGAGAAGGGGGTATCGATCACCCTTTCGTGTACTCAAGCAGAAAGTTATCTACCACAGAAAAGAACTACACCACTACAGAAAGAGAAGGATTAGCTATGGTGTATGTTCTACAAAATTTCAGACACTACCTATTGGGTGCCCCATTTAAGATGTTCACTGACCATTCCACTTTAAAGTATTTGGTCAATAAGCCAGTGTTAGGAGGAAGGATATGCAGATGGTTACTCCTATTTCAGGAATATAATTTTGAAATTATTGTAAAACCAGGGAGATTAAATGTCGGACCTGATCATCTCTCGCGGATAGACTCAGGAGAAGAACCAAGTAACTTAGAGGATAATTTTCCAGATGTGCAATTGTTTTCTATCCATATTGTAGATGAGTATTATGCATATATTATTCACTTTCTCACTATAGGGTGGGCACTAGTTGAGTTTACTAAGCAGCAAAAGAAACAGTTACTTGTTAAATCAACAGATTTCACTTTGATCACAAGACATTTATATAAGTTAGGTCCAGATGAAGTCCTGCGCAGATGCGTGATGCCACACCAGAAAGAGGCCATTATCAGAGAAGCACATTCAGGTACCGCAGGAGGTCATTTCGCAGGAAAGCCGACTGCTCAGAAAATTCTAGCTGGAGGCTTATGGTGGCCTACTTTGCATAAATACACTAAGGAGTTTTGAAGATGCTGCGATATTTTCCAGAGGGTAGGAAAACCTTCGAGGAGAGATGAAATGCTGCTGCAACCACAGATTACACTGCGAGCATTTGACAAATGGGCTATAGATTTCATGGGTCCTATCAACCCACCAGGGAAATGAACTGGTGCGAGATACATCATCACAGGAATAGAGTACCTCACCAGGTGGGCAGAGGCCAAAGCAGTAAGGAATTGTGATACTACTACAGCTGCATAGTTCATTTTTGAAAACATCATTAGTAGATTTGGATGTCCAGCAATTTTGATGAGTGATCAAGGCACACACTTTCTGAATTGCACTATTGAAGCCTTGACGAAGGAATTTCAGATGCAGCACCATAAGAGAAATCCCTACCACCCACAAGATAATGGTACGGTGGAGGATTTTAACAAGATTCTAGAAAATGCTCTTACTAAGATTTGTAACATCCAAAGAGACGATTGGGACCTCAGGGTTAATGTTGTGTTATGGGCTTATAGGACTACATGCAAGAAACTTACAGGACACACACCTTTCAACTTGGTGTATGGATAAGAGGCTGTTATGCCTATGGAATATATTATTCCCAGTTTAAGAATTGCTCAAATTATCGAGATGGCTGATACAGATACAACGAATGAAATATTAACGCAGTTGCTTGCCTTAGAAGAAGACAGATTCATCACAAGATTTCATCAAAAAGTGCAGAAGGCACGAGAAAAAGCTTGGCATGACAGGCACATCAAGAGCAATATTTTTCAGACAGGAGACCTAGTGCTCCTTTATGACAGCAAGTTTGTTAAGTTTCCAGGGAAGTTCAAGACACATTGGTTGGGGCCATATCAGATTCAGTAAGTTACAGAAGGAGGTGTCATTCAGCTCAGTAAACTGAACGGGGAACTTGTTCCTACTTTGATTAATGGCAGCAGGCTTAATATTTATAGTGATAGCTACTCCACCTCCTAGCCCTAACTCAGAGAACTAAGTGGTGCAGATGTCCACTGTAGTTGAAAGCAGGCATCGCACCTATAACTAGTCTACACACACACAAAAAAAAGTTCTAAGTAGGAGGAATTGCAGCAGCAAAGTTTATTTTGCGCAAGTCATAGGATGCTTGCGGAGTCTCACGCCAACTTTTTGGTCCAAGACGATGCGGTGTTCAATAGCAGTGAGGCGATGTTCCCCATGCCACGAAGACGATTTTGAAAAGGGAAAGAGGGCCAGTCACTTCGTCTTTTGACAAGCAATTAATCGAGATATGAAAAGTATACGTTGCCCTAGATTTGGAAACAGTACAGTGATTGTCCTAGATTTGGTAAATCTTGGTCGAGACCGGCGCTTGCATACAATTTTTGAGGGAGATTTGATCATATTTTCAGCACTTAATGAGGATCGAGACGACGGGTGTTGTCTTGTCCATGCAATAAATGCTGCTAATGGGTCCAGCCTAAGCGACCGTTGCTTCAAAGATTATAGCCTTCACTACAAATGCACAGATCATTCAAACAGAAGGGTTACTTTTGTGATTTCGAAGAAGTTATAGAACAATTTGTAGAGTTTTCCCTTTGCAGAGATACTCCAGTTATAGAGTGCTGGTTTTCCCTATTTTCGTAGCCATTGCCAGTCTAGAGTATTGCAACAGGTGGTTTATGTCCGAGAAGGAACCTTTAGAAGACGTCATGTGACGATTCTAGTGTGGTGGCCTCGAGTCTGCTATGACGATGCCACCTAGGGCTGTGAAATTAGGTGTACCACAGGTCAGGTAGATGAGAAGATCACTGAAGATAAGAAAACAGAGAAGAAGAATGATGAGAAGAAATATACCGACAAGAAGAAAGATGAAAAGGAGAGTGAGGAAAATGTGGATAAAAAGAAAGAGAAAGAAAGTAAAAATGAGAAAAAGAAAGAGAAGGAAAAGGTTGATGAAGTACCACCATATCCAGGATATTTTCTTACTAATGCAGACAAAGGCTTGTTCTTGGAATGGAATTCAGGGTTTGTATAGTTTTCGTATGGAAGGATCCAGACTGAATGAAATGTTTGAGAAGGTTGGAAGATACAGATTTATATTTTCAGTTCTAACCTAGATAAAGAGGAAAGGATATCTGTGGAAGGATTCTCAAAAGCTTAAGATCCATAAAGGAGTTCTTGATCCATGAAAATACCTATATGCAACTTTGGAGTATATCTTATGTGAGCGATTTGATGATGATCCAGGTGAAGCGGTCATTTGAAGGTCTCGCAAGTGACGAGAGCAAGAGAATGATAGTAAGGGAAGGAAATATAAGAGAGACCTACGAACTAAGTTTACATAAGACGATGCCAAAGATGATAGAAAACACAAAGGAGAAAAGAGAAAATTTGATGGACAAAGATGTCGCAGGACTCAGAGAGAGATTCGCAAGGACTTCGTAGAAAGCCAAGGAGAAGCTACAGCAAGAGAAGTCAGCTGTTAGTGGCTCAGGGACGAGCCACAAGTAAGTGTTAGGGGACTGTTGGAGCAGGGTCCTGCAGCTACAGGAAAATATGCTATATCGGAAGAAGAAAGTCAAAGGAAAGAGTACTTGAAGCGGTCGAGAAGAGAGCTCAACCACTGCATTGAAGGCAGCGGCGACGACAGGAGGGATCAACTACCCTCATAAATGGAAAAGGAGCAATGGGCCAAGGTATTGAAGACAAAGGATAGAAGCGGAGCAACTGAGGAAGCAGCGCCCATACTCACGATCAGCGCCGAAAATCGCGGCAGACTACAGGAAGCTATAGTGTGACCAGTAAGCGGTAGTTCAAAGTACAGATAGGTCCACTGTCACAGTTAGGATTTTTTGGGTTACTGTTGGGATAGGCCCACAATGTTGTATCACGGTGAGAACTTTGGGCCACCTATTTAAGCATGTATTTTGTATTATGAAAGGTTGGTCAGGGTGAGATAGCTAGTTAGGTGTTACTAGTTGTCATCAGTATTGAAAAACCTTGAGAAAGAGTCGAGCTCTGGTTCTGTTATTAAGTCTATAGTTATCTTACTGTAACCAATGGCTGACTCCTTGAGCATGAATGTAACAATTCATATGGATTGAGAGAGGGAGAGAAAGGAGATATTGTAAGAAGAAAGCATTATAGGAAGAGAAGAGATCTAAGAGAGAAGGGCTCCCAACTGTGTGCGTGGAGTTTCCCAGAAGATATCAAGCTGCATAAGAGGTTGCAGTGGAACTGTGTTCACTCTCTCAAGATATAATACAAACACAGTTCCTATGGACGTAGCTTCCTCCCCTGGAAGTGAACCACATAAAATCCGTGTTTTGTGCGACTGTTCATGTGATTGTGTTCTAACTATTTGTTATCTGTTATTCGTTACATGAATGTTGCTTATCAGTTAAATGAATGTATGTATGCTATCCTTTAGTTTACAGTAACATAGAAGATTGAAATGCAAGTTGAATGTGATTAATTATTTTGTATATGAGTTTATCAATGCTTGATTCACGATAGCTAACAGTTACAGTGTTAAGTCACTCTGTATATTGAGTTCAGCGAGTTGAGCATAATTGATGTTAAGTGTGTTAAACTGTAGAAGCTTAAGTGAAGTTGTTTAACACCCCCAAGAAGGTTAACTAAGCGACTATACCCAGGGAGAAGCCTTTGGACCTTGAGATTTGATGAGCATACTGATTCTTACTGTAAGAAATATCACAGCGTAGAAAGGCGATATCGCACTGTCGGAGGAGCCGCGGTGCGAGATATTGTAGGTTAAGAGTTGGAGCAGGAGAGAAAGTTGCGCATCATCCTAGAAGCTGCGATGCGATAAGAGCTAGTCCCATAGCAGAGTCAGCTAGGAAGAGAGAAATAGCCCTTGCTGAGAGATCCCACTGGTTAATTAGAGTCAAAAGAACCTAGGATTCTATCAAAAGAACCTAGGATGCTACAGAACGTGGTTGACGAAACCTGATTCTTCAACCAACCCATTTAGGATCACTTAGGGTGAGACTTCAGGCCATTTTACAGTCTATCGCCGAAAGGGCCAGTGAGCTAGGGGTTTTGTTGGTACAATACAATAAACCCGGGTCTGCCTAGTCAGAGAAGTCTAACCAACAATCCTTAAAGAAATCACATTTTCTAAACTTTGGAAAGAG
The DNA here is from genome assembly GCA_001517045.1 of Pseudotsuga menziesii. Classification (NCBI taxonomy): domain Eukaryota; kingdom Viridiplantae; phylum Streptophyta; class Pinopsida; order Pinales; family Pinaceae; genus Pseudotsuga; species Pseudotsuga menziesii. The sequence goes on from LPNX010667659.1 coordinate 91,890, forward strand.
TTGATGATCTCGTAACTCTTTCAAAACAATTTTTGAATGTTCCTTATGTTCTTCTTCATATTTCGAATAGATTAATATGTCATCAATAAACATGACCACAAACATGTCCAGATATTTATGCATTACATTGTTCATTAAACACATAAAAACAGCTGGGGCATTAGTAATACCAAATGGCATGATGACAAACTCGTAATGTCCATATCGAGTCCTAAAAGTTGTTTTAAAGATCTCTTCATCTTTAATCCTAACTTGGTGATATCCAAACCTTAAATCAATTTTTGAAAACACCGTAGCTCCTCGTAGTTGATCAAACAGATCATCTATGTGACGCAACGGGTATTTATTTTTAATAGTCATCTTATTCAACTGACGGTAATCTATGCAAAGTCGCAGAGTTACGTCCTTTTTCTTAACGAAGATGACAGGTGCCCCCAAGGGAGACACACTGGGTCGAATATATTTCGTGTCAATAAGTTCTTTTAATTGTGATTTAAGTTCATTAAGTTCAAGTATGTTCATCCGATAAGGGGCCTTTGATCTAGGTACTGCACTAGGTACCAGTTCAATGGTAAAATCTAGTTCCCTTTTCGGAGGTAGTCCCGAAATTTCTTCCGAAAATACATCTGTATACTCTTTTAAAACTGGTATGTCCTCTAATTTTAATTTATCTGTATTATTTTGATTTTCCTCATTAGTTACTATTACTGCATAAGCCTTACCACCTTTCCCAACAGCTCTCTTAAGCTGTAGAGAAGAAATCTGCCTTACAGTTGTTTTTCTAGGGATTCCCTTTACACTTATTGATTTTCCATCATTATTTATACAAGTAAAGGTTTTATCATAACAGTTTAATATCACCCTATGTTGTTCTAACCAATCCATACCGATTAGTATGTCGTAAGAACCAAGAGGTAGTACATTAAGCTTTACAAAAGTTTCAAATTGATCCATAACTACTGCACAATTCTTTACAAAACAAGTTACCTTCCTTTTTGCACCAGTAGCTAACTGTACCAACCAAGAACTTACAAACTTTTCAACAGACAGTTTACATTTTTCTACCAAATTAGGTGAAATATAACTTAAACTAGCTCGTGGATCAATCAAAATAGCTATGGGTGTTTGGTTTATCTTACCTTCTACTTCCACCATGGAAGTTTGATAGTCTGCTTGTCGGTTCTTGAAGGATGCATTGATTCTCGACATAGTTCTCGCTAAATCTCCAACCGTCATCTCCTCCTGTATTGTATGGATATTACTGACAGTCTTTTTTCGATTAGGACAGACTGAGGCATAATGTGGGACATTACACTCCTAGCACTTTATGGGTTCTTTTCTTTCAAAAATTTTCATGTAATTACCATGATTATTAACAGACTCTGTACTCTTTTGATTGTTCTGATTGTTTGGTGAATTATTCTTATTCCCTTGGAAATTCTTGTTAGGAAAGTTCCTGGCCTTATTATTTTTAGAATTCTGATTGGGAACAAACTCTTTCTTCTTTTGATCATAATTATTATTATTCTTTTTGGCCTTCCAGTTGGCCATGCTCTCCTTCTTCCGATTCTATTCATAACATAAATTGGCTTTCCTCATAGCTTCTTCCAGAGTTTTTGGATTTTCATACTCAATCCTATCTTTTATGTGATAATGTAAACAGATGAGGAATCGTTGTACCTTAGGTTTTTCATCTACTAGGTGTGGCACATTCCTAAGCAGACTTAAAAACTTGTTGTTCAAATATTTCATAGTCATTGTACCTAATTTAAGCTCATAGAATTATTTTGCTCTTTCTTCATAGTACTGTTCAGATAAAAATTTCTTTTTAAAGTACTTCTTGAAGGTACTCCAATTTATGTTCTTCTCTCTTATTCCTTTCACTCTCTTTAAATCTTACCACCATATATCAGCTTTACCTGAAAGATTATAGATAGCCATTCTAGTCTTTTAATTGGTTAGAATAGTTATAAATATGGAAGTACTTCTTCATCCCAGATAACCAGGATTCCGCTTCCTCCCCCTTCTCAGTTTCTCCATTAAATGTTGGCCGCTTAATCTTTTTAAACTCCCCAAAAATTTCCTCATAAGGTTTATATTTTCTCTTTTTAGTATAGTGATTATCCTCACTACTATCACTAGTAGAATGAAAATTACGCTGATCACCAAATACTTCGAAAGATGATCTGCGTTCATTTTTAGTCTGTTTAGTCTTTTTATACTTATGTTGGTAACTTATATCTTCTGAATCAGCTCTTTTACCCCTTCCCTCAGCATGAAATCTTTCTGTTAGGATCTAATTCAGCTCTTGCTGAGCTCTCAGAATCCTCTCATTTTCTTTTTTAACAGATTCCATTTCAGATTTTAATTCTTTTACTGTTTGTAAAAGTTCTGAGGAATTAGTGGTTATGTCTTCTTGTATAGGCTCTCTTTGTAAGTTTTCTTGTTCGGTAAAGGGAGATTCCTCTTCCGCATATTCCTCCAGTCTTTCCATACCTATTGTTAAACTCAGAAACAATTTCTCCATTGAATAACATTTAAAGAAAACAACATCATCAAAATAATCTAATACACTCTTTCATATAAGCAAGTTGAGCTTCATCAAGGCCTAGTGTTTGAACCTTGTGCTCTGATACCACATGTTATAACCCCAAATTTTCACAAAAATTTAAATTTTTTTAATGTAACATAAAATGTCTATAGTTACAATTTAATAACTAATAGCGGTTAGCGGAAAAATGAAATAGTTAACAATATGTAGTGATTAACTTCAAACACATCCAAACAAATACCTTTTAATTTTGATATGTTATGTATATGACCTACATTCAGTTGCTTCTAGCTGTACTAATCATTTGATTTTGTCAAGTAGGTGAGAAGTTATGTTCTAAACTGGGGCTTACTTAGCAATTGCTAACTCAGCTGGATTTCTGGTTCTTACAGGTTAAGTAGGTAAATTTTTGAACAAGTAGGAGTTTGTTATTGCGTTAAATCCAGATGTACTTCTTTAGCATATATAAAATTCTAGAGTATAAATTGATTAATAGAGTTCAAGGCTACTATGAGGTAAAGTAATTTTCTTTGTTGTTTTTGCATCTATGACAGTATTTTAAGTTTAGTCGTAACGACCAATATCCTTGACATACTAATGTCTTTCACCAGCATGACTTCTACTTAAGAATTTGTCTTTAAATCTATAAGCCAAGTTACTCACAAGTTCTACTGATGAGCATAGAGCACATAAATTAATATAAAGACACTTTTACTGAAGCAAGAGTTTATTGCTATTTCTATGTCTAATATCTAAAGTGTTGCTTTATAAGCATGAATATAAATCTAAGGCCTTCAAAGAAAAAGCTTACAATAGATGGCTTAGCTCTACTTTTAATTATGCTCTAGTAGAGAAGAATTATGAGCTTATTATTTGTATATAGTTATAAATGTCTACTTGCACTAATAGTCATCAAGCTATAATTTCGACCTTCCATGTTTCATCATGTCACAAGTATTGTAGTAAAATTACATTACCATATCACTTAATAATAATACTAAGTGTTTTTACCTTTAACTCTAGATAGTCTTACTACCTTGTAATTACCAAGTGTAGCCTAAATATTAGTTTGATTTATTAAGAGTCTTGTTCTTTATGGAAACCAAAAGAGCACTAACTTCCAAGAAGTCTTCCAACTATAACACTGTCTACTTTATGCAATTGTAAGAGTTATGCTTGTGTATAAAATACTACCTAACTTTTACTTACAAAAAGTTGAACCTAAGATATTGACCTTACCAGCTTTGATTTTACATAACACTAATTCAAACATAGCATTATTCATTGAATATAAAGTTTGTATGAAGAATCATTAGGAGTGCTATTGACAAAGGCCAAAGGCATAACTCCCATATTGATCTCCACTTATATACTTTTACCAATGATTGATCTAAATGTTATCAAATGCAAATGATAACAATATATATACGTTTACACAATTGAATGATTATAGTGTTATTGAAAAGTAATGATAAGAAATGGTTTATTATAAAAGCATACTATTTGTTGTAATGAATAAATGACTTCACCGAAAGGTTGATTGCAATGTTAACCTAAATGGAAATGATACGATGCCAAAACATTATCATCGTGGTTACCATATAAATCATTGGCAATACTATTGTTTCACCCGACAATGCAGGATAACTATATGATTCGACCCATTGCTGACTAAATATTTCGGTGGGCACGTGGATGAGTCTCCACCATGTAATGGTCGATTTATAAACTCACAAGAAACCGTATCCTATTTATTCTCTTTCGAAGGTTTGGCTCTGCATTGTCTGGGTTTCTTCGCAGCCATGAGAGGCTTGTTGGTTCATCAAATGGCAGACCTTAAGTGAGTGGTATAGTGCTATATCTCTCAAAACCCCAAATTTTCACAAAAAATTAAATTTTTTTATGTAACATAAAATGTCTCTAGTCGCAGTTTGATAACTACTGGCGGCTAGTGGAAAAATGAAACAGTTAACAATAGTAATGATTAACTTGGAACACATAAAAAGTAATACTACTTTAATTTTGATATGTTGTGTAAATGACCTCCATTCAGTTACTTTTAGTTGTACTGATGATTTGATTTTGTCAAGTAGGTGAGAAGTTATGTTCTAACTCGGGCTTACTTAGCAATTTCTAACTCAGCTGGAATTTTGGATCTTATAGGTTCAACAGGTAAATTTTTGAACAAGTAGGAGTTTGTTAAAGCGTTAAATCTAGATGTACTTCTTTATCCTATATAATATGCTAGAGCAAAATTTTGCTTAATAGAGTTCAAGGTTACTACGAGGTAAAGTAACTTTTCTTTACTTGTTTTGCATCTATGACATTATTTTAAAATTCATGTCGTAATGATCATTAACTTTTCCATACTAATTGTCTTTTATCAGTATGACTTCTACTTTAGACAAAACTTCTTTCCACCTATACGTTAAATTATTTACAAATTCTACTTAGAGCTCATGATTTAGTATAACAACACTTTTACTGAACAAGAGTTTACTCCTGTTGCTATTTATAAAATCTACAACACTACTTATAAGCATGGAGATAATCTAAGGCCTTCCAAGAACAAGCTTAGAATAGAACCCTTAGCTCTATTTTTAATTATGCTCTAGTAGAGGAAATTTATCATCTTATTATTGTAATAAAATTATAAGTGTTCACTTGCACAATCATCATCAAGTTACGATTCCGATCTTCCAAGTTTCTTCAAGACATAAGTATTGTGAAAAAATTACATTACCATATCATTTATTAATAATAATAAGTGATACTATCTTTAACCCTGGATAGTTTACTATCTTTTACTACCAAGTCTAATCTAACATTGGTTTGATTCATTTAGAGCTTTGGTTCCTTATGGAGACAAAAATATCACTATATTCCAAGAAGTTTATCTTACTCTATGGCACTATAGACTATATACCAAAGTAAGAGTTATTCTAGGATGTAAATACTATCTATTTTTACTTACATATAGTTGATTTATAAACTAATTGTTTTACCACCAATGTATACATATCACTAGTTCTAACAACATTGTCATGTAACAAAATGTTTGTATAAATGATTAATAGTTGTACCATGAACTTATGATCAAGGGTAAAATACTCTTCTAAGATATTTCCTTAGTTGTTATACCAATGAAAGATTACAATGTTTATCATCAAATAAAGGTCAACGATACAACCTAAGTCTTGTTCTTTATCATTGCTTGACTTTATGGTTTATCATTGTAGTGATATGTTTGTTGCACCTTAAAACTAAAATTATTATTGTGGCTATCATTAAAATAATTGGCAATAACAAGTTTTTATCCGATAGTGCAGGAGACTAAAGTAATCAACCCACTGCTGAGTAAAATATTTCAGTGGCACGTGGAGTAGTCTCCACCGTGCAATAAACGATTTAAAAGCTTGTATCATAACCCTAACTTCTTCATTCATCATCGAGGGTTGGCTTTGCACTAACTGGTTTCTCCGTGGCCATGAGGGCTCTCTTGATTCTTGATTTACTGCTTCATTAGTGTGTAGTGAAGTGCTGTAACTCTTGTGAAGGAATTGAGTGATGCATAGCTGGTACTGTGTTTTTCTTTTCTTTCTGAAAGTAGTATTTGGCTGTGTGAGTGGTTTACTCTGTCAATGGTTTTAGAATGTCGGTTCCTTGCGTTGTCATTTCCATAGCTTAACCTGCTCCATCGCTGGTGTAGTTTTGATTGTGAACCCCGCGGCCTCTGTCACAGGTTAGCATGAGGGTTTTTCCTTCGAGGTGTTGTTCGTTGTGCTGGTTCAATTTCTCCTCGGCTCCATAGTTCTTTGCTTTCAGGTATAATTTTCTCCACTCCATTATTTATAAATTTCAAGTTACTGTATTATTATTAGAATACACAGCTTCTAATAAAGTATTGGGTCTTTATTTGCAGGTTACAGTTGCCTTTAAACTTGGATGAATCCTCTCCAATGTTGGAGAGACCAACGGGTATGCCCCGCTTAAAATGTGGAATTCTCCCTGCTTGTAATGGTTAAGGGAAAAATGGTTTGCAATTGGAAAAGAAGCACGGCTTCAGTTCCTCCATTGCTTAGATACTTTGTTAGTAAAAACCATTGCCTGTTGTAGGGTAACTCCGGCTTCTATGTCGTAACTTGTATTTATCTTTCTTGACTTGTAAACCAGAATTACAGCCTTATGGCTTGCTAATATTATACTCTATTTCTTAAATTATGGGGGTTCTCTTGTCTTCATGGTTTTTCATTGATCTCTGTTTTGAATACTCGTATAAATTATACATTGTCTTATAAGGATATTACAGTAAATGAAGTTTTAATAAGTTGATTGTTAATTTTGTTTTCAAACCGTCTCCACGACAGTGGGTAAAACCGACATTGAGTTGGGTGAAGTAATTTGGTTAAGTATTTATCCCTTCATTCTCACAAAGTAATACATTTGGTTTAAAAAGGATTTTAACTTTGAGCTCTCTCTCGTTTATGCAATAGTTTTATAACCTGTAAATTATGGTTCTGTGTAATTAGAGTCTTTCCTTCTTCGACTGTTAATAAAGATAAGTAATGTTTAAGGTTTCTCTTGTAAATGAATTAAGTTAATGTGAAGACTGTAAGCTTAGTCATAAGGTAAAATTTATATATTTATACTTATCATTTAGGATAGAATACTAGGGTTTACTGTAAAAGAACCTTTATATAGATATATTTTTAAATTTATTAGTTGTGCGTTGGTTTCTGTTTACCTCTTTTTTGTTGTTACAATAGTATTGAAATTATTTATCCTGTTTAAAATATTTTCTTCTCTTTTAAATAAAAGAGTTTATAAAAATACTGTAAGTTCTTGAGATAAGACTGTACCCAGTATAGTGTATGTTTATAGTCTTCTAGTTTTAATTTGTTTATTCTATTTTAAAAAATACTTTTATAAAAAGAATAAAAGAAGAACCAGGGTTTTAACCTTCAGGTTAAACTTACACAGATTTAGAGCTTGTATGGTAAATAATTATTTCTTATATAGGTAAATTCTTAGCTTTATTCTATTTACTGTTTACATTTAAAATTACATTTGTTTACTACTCTGTATCTTAGTAAAGATTCATAGTTATGTAAGGATTAAAACATTAACTCTGTAACTTTGATTATTTCTTTATTAATAATGTTTGTAAACATAATCCTATTCTAGTATATATTAATTAATAGTTTAAGATAAAAGATTTAAGTGTGGTTAAAACATTGTTTGGATACTTATCTGTATCTCCTATAATTTTTATTGTATCAGTATATTTCTTTACTGTAACTCTATTGTAGTTCTACTATTTCTTTTCCAACATTTTTACACAGATATGCTCATTAAAACAGTAAACATAAATAACCAGAACATTGTTCTTTTCAATAATAATTTACACACTGAAATAAATTACTCTGCTATCTACAGAATACAAAACACTATCTATTATTTTCAATCTCTTATAATTTTCTTTCATCTACTTAAAATATTCTAACTGTGCTGGAGTATGGCCTGTTTTCTAGGTGTGGAAAAACAAACTCTAGAAATTATTTCCATTCTAACACATTATTTCTCTAAATCAAATTCATTTCTCTAATAATCTAAAAAGGCTACTAAATTCTAACATTTTACAAACTGAATCTTTAACATTCATATATCAGTCAAACTCAGATTTATTTAACTAACACAGTAAAACAAAATAATGTAGAACCTGTTTAGGACAGACAACAACAGTGTTAGGAGGTTGTTTCTCCCTACCAATCTCCTTGAGATCGCTCAAACAACGCTTCCTCAGGACCCCCGATCCTGTTCCTGGTCTTCTTGGCTAAGAACTGGTGGAGAATGCAAATAGTAGAACCCTCTATCAACTGACTAGTTCAATAACTCAGTAAACACTTTGCTCTCAGCAGTATGATCTTCAGCTTAAAAGCTACAACTAGATCAATCGACAGTTATCCCCTCAAAAGATTCCAATTTTCCCTTCCATTGAATTTCTATGAAGTATATTCATTCAACCTGAATGATCACTTCTCTAGAATGAGCAACCTTAGCTCTCTTCAATGGGACCTTTCATACAGATTGCTAGGACTTTTGGGTCAGTTTTCATTAATTGAGCCACCTGCTCTTATTCCACTTTCTTGGGGAATCATGACCCCAAATCTAGGGAGGTTTCCACCTGCAATAGTTGTAAGTGGTTTGAGGATGCTGCCACATGTCAGTTTTCTCTCCACCTAGTCTCCTCCACCAATTTGACTAGTAAACACTCTTTTAACAACTCTCCTAAGCTGTCATCTCTTCCTTTATTTATTTATAAATAAAATATTCAGAATTACATTAAATATCCTTGACTTTGCTGAGTCATCAATTACAACTTAGCATAAAATTTAAAATATTGTCCTCAAATAATATCAAATAATATAAAATTGTTTTTTTGCAAAATTGGGGCATGTGACAATATTGTTGTGCATGAGTTAAAGAATTCACAGTTTGTAACGTGGTTTCATTCTGGAAGTTTATGAACACCATGAGGGCGGTTTTCTTATCTCGGTTAGTAGTTTAGAGAGCTGGGTATAGTGTTACCCTTATCTCTACTCATGGATTTCTCTCTAATGTCCCCTCACAACCCCCATCCGAAAATGCAAAGCTTAGTAAAAGGCACCATAAGTTAAAAGAAAAGGAGAGAAGATTTGGTAACCTTGTAGACTAGTACAGTGTAACATCCCCGTATTCCTGCCCCGATCGGGAAAAGGAAAAGGAAATTATGAGTCTAACATCCTAGGTTAGGAATTTAACTGTTTGACTTAGAGGGTGAAACTTGATATGACCAAATGGTAGGGAAACAGATCCACTAGGGGGAAAGTTATAATTTTAGTCAAGTCAGGGAAGTGGAAAAGAAAAATAAATAGTGATTCCCTCGGCGACCCAATCTCTTGCGTATCAACCTAAGTTGAAGTAAGATGGAGTTATGATAATTAATCGATTAACAAATAGTGGATCTTTATAATCCTCCTTCTTGGTAAGTTAAAAGAGAAGTCTGCTTAATACTCAGTTATGGCATCAAGCGCCAACAAGTCCTCCCTAGAACTTATAACTAGGAACTTAATTTTTGCTCAAATAGTGATTATATTATCCTAAACTAATTAAAGATGATATCGTTGATTTTTTTTCCTGCTATCCTAAAGGTTTATCTACATGATTTTAGACACACGAAGGTGCCAAAAGTATGGTTAGTACGTAAGTACGCTGATTTAATTTTGACTTGAAAATACACACATCCACGCACAATTGATAATATAAATTACCATGTAAAACAAAAAAGGAATACAAAAGGATGTATATATATACATGCAAATATATATATGAGTATATGTAGATAAATAATACATCTATTTGAGTATCCTTGATATAAGATTAGAAAGGAAGGAAGTATCGTGGGATAAGATTATTCTCATGGCTAGAAGGGAATCACACTACAAAGGAAATACTAACTAGGTATTTAAAGCAAGGCCTTTTTGAATTCAAATCAGTTTCTACACTTGCAGAAGGTAAACTGGTGTTTTCAATGAAATATGACTCTAATCCGACTAACATACCGATGGTGATAGAGGTCATGCATTTAGCTTCAATTCACACTATGTGGCAACATCAAAAGCTGACTTTTAGTTTATAATTGAGAGGCACATAAGTGCATGGAGAAGATATCAAAATGTGAGGTGTCTACAATAGGATCAAGAATTTCAACAATTTGACTTCCACTATTATCATATTCAGTCATTGAATGATCGGAGTCTGGACAATTCAGATGCAGGATGCAGACATCTTCTTTGACGCACTCGGTGTTGGATAAATTTGTAGTTTTCTAGCACAAGCGTTGTTTCCAATATAACTATTAACTTATGGTCATATTGTGGTTTTTACTAGGAGATAGAGTTAAATAATAGTGATCATATGGTTGTACTTAGCAAGTTCTTGAATTAGATAATAGGTGACTTATAACATATTGTCATAAATCGATGTCACATTAATAAAAAAATCTTAAGCATATAAAGTGCTAATTACATTTAGTTGGCTTAAGCTAATGTTAACCGTATATATATACAAACATGAAAAATACATGCAGAATTAGGACAGAGCGGATTACACTCTATAAAAAAGGTTTAACCAAGGAAACAACTTGGAGTTGGGGAGGTAAGCCACACCTCTCAAAATAGTATCTTGGATTAGCAAGGAGATTAGTGAGGAATGGTTACAGTGGGAAGAATCCTAGGAGGATTTTATTCCACCTTGAAAGGAAACCTGTCGGTAACCCTTGCCACTTGTCCCTATGATTTTCCTATAAAGGGGCGGGGTGAGATGTCGAGGCTGCATGCCTTGTGGATTTCAAGTTCTGCTCCATTAATCCGAAGGGAAATCCTCTGCAATGGATCTAGTATTTGTGTTGAATATTTTTCCTTTTGCTGGATGTTGTATCCATTATTTGTGATTATGGCTGAATCTTGTTTTTATTAAACTCTGCTTTATTATGCCCTGATTGCAGAGAAGTCGATCTAGTATTTGCGATGAACATTTTTCCTTTTGCTGGATGTTGTATCCATTGTTTGTGATTATGGCTAAATCTTGTTTTTATTAAAATTTGGTTTATTATGCCCCGATTGCAGAGAATTCAATCTGGTATTTGCGTTGAACATTTTTCCTTTTGCTGGATGTTGTATCCATTGTCTACGATTATGGCTAAATATTGTTTTTATTAAACTCTAGCTGATTTATGCCATGATCTCAGAGAAATCGATTTGGTGATTACATGATAGCTGGACTTGTGCATTGTCTAACGCTGTTTTATTATGCCCACGATTTCATCGATCTGGTGATTGCATGATCTATGCTTTGTGAAAACGCTGTTTTATTATGCCCACGACTTCAGAAAGAAAACGATCTGGGGTTTTATCCATGACATGAATTTCTGTTTTGTCCGAATTATGTCTTTTATGCCACGATTTCAGAAAGAAAATGATCTCGTGGTTGAATGATAGCTTGGATTTGTGCTTGTTAAACTTTGCTCTTATTTATGTCAAGGTATCATGAGAATCGATCAGGTGATAGCTTGAATATTGTGTTTTTATTTATGCCACGGTTTCATGAGAATCGATCGGGTGATAGCTTGAATATTGTGTTTCTTTTTATGCCCACGGTTTCATAAGAATCGATCTGGCGATAGCTTGGATCGGTGCTTGGTAAACTCTGTTTTTTATTTATGCCAAATCGATCTAGTGGTTAAACAATGGATTGGATTCATTAAGCTTTATATAAATCTGTGATATTTTTGTTATTTGTGTCACTCCCTATGTCTGTTATCGATCTGGAAAATACTTTTTGTATGGAGTATAATATTAACCTTTCATCATTGCTGATCATTGTTATGAATAGTGGCTCTGTTTTGGTGTTTTGGTTTAAGTTGAGTTCATGCTCAAACTCAAAGTAATAGGCTGAAGACCGAGTTTAATCTAGATGCCTTTATATTTTTAAAAGTTGAATTCTGTATTAATGTATGGTCGAAAGATGGATTTTGAAGATGTTTAGAGTTATAACAAATATTATAAAGTTTGAAATTCTTTCAGATCTAGAAGGAATCGCGGACAAGAAGCTTGCTGTTATAAAGCTTAAGTTGTCTTTTATACCAAATGCTAACTCAGGATGTTTGGCCATGAGCTGATTCTCGGTTAACATATAACTGGTATCGTTTGTATGCTAACTAGTTGTGTAGAACCGAGCCATGAGCATCCTCTTGTTGGGATTGGGAAATGCAAATTTCCACTGCACTTGCTTTGTTTCGAGGCTGAAACGAATTGTAACAGATGAGCCGCATCATTGTACCCACTTTATGGAAGAATTAATAAAAGGAATAACAAAAACTTGGTGGACATAGCCTGATGAAGGAGGTGAACCACGTATATGGTTGTCTCTTATTTTGTATTTTTATGTTGTGCATACTCTCTTTACATAATGGTGTTAGTACATATGCAGTATAAATGATTATTGGTTACTAAACGTATTTTGAAGACATTCAATTCAAAAGCACATTACTTGGATGGCTTAAACTTTAATAAAAAATGATTTTTTTTTACCCATTTTATCTAATTCCACAACAAGGTATTGCGGGGATTTCACATATGGTATGAGAGCCAGCTACAACACTGGACCCTTAAGAATGGGCTAACATGATAATTTTGCAGGAAAGTCGAATTACATTGGGAAGAAATTGTGACGCGGTTGTTCATGCTTTATCAAAATCAATTGTCGAATTGAAACCTGATAAGTACCGTGCTAATCACTTATTTAAGTTTCATTGCATGATGAATTTTTTATGTATAAAGGTATCCTTTTCTAGAATATAAAAGGGATAAATATAGACAAATTCTTAAAGTGAGCTAGAATGTTTTCCAAATTATTTTTAGTGGCAAAAATGGAAGTCTCTATCCTTACACCTATTTTCTCTTATAAAAAGAATTTCTTTCTGTAATGCTATTTTTCTGACGAGTCATGCTCAAAGTTAGTTAAAGCTGAAAAGGGTGCTAAGGGTAGTGACTTGGAATATCTTACCCATAGTCTTAGGACTCTCTTATGGATGGTCGTGATAGGTGTAATTTTGAATGATCGTCAAACATTCTTTCTTATTCTTTCATTTTCTTTTGAGAAAATAATTTTTGGTTCAAAACGTAATTTTTCTTTTTAATGTCATTGACCCTGTTATAAAGGAAGAATCATCCATATTACACAAAATCAGCACCATCTAGACATGAAATGACAGATCTGGTATTATTACTGCTAAAAAAATATCCACAGCCCGAAATTCTGATTACTAAGAGATACTTTAGCCCAATTGCTAGTTCAAAGCTACTGCTGGTTATTGGTTTAAGACTAATTAAGAGAACAATATTTCCCATCTCCTCTTGCATTGTCACTTTAAGCAGTATATTCCAATGTTTTTGTAGAGATGCAATCCTTACTGAATTGGGCCTATATGAATCTTGAATAAAGCAATGACTGTAGTTGTTCTCATATGGGCAGTGTTAAACTGAGCTGTAAACCTCACTTTAATTATATGTATGAAGAGTTGGAAAAATTTGAAAAACAACTTGCTATACGGCAATTAAAAATATCACACCTAAGTTGGAAATATTTGTTGAAGACACCGATGTGCATATTTAGTGATGATATTTAAGTAGATGGCACAAAAAAAAATGTTCCAAAGAAAATGTGACAAGTAATGAGATCATGTTTAGGTTTAGGAAGGGGTTGTCTTCTTGACTGCATCTTGATGCAACTAATGTCCAAAACTAGCATGTTGTATTGAAGTTGGTAAGCTTTGTTTCCCTGGGTTTAAGCTCAATTCTAGATTGATTTTTTTTCTCTGCTAAAGTCAGGTATTGAATTTGGCAATGTAATAAAATCTTGGAAATTTTTTGCAACACTGTATGTGGATTAAGAATCATAGGGAGCTGTTGTCGGACTTTCCATCTGTTGAAGCAGTTTAGGAGAACTAAATATGTGATATTAAGTAAAACTTCATACGATCAGGTTTGAAGTTTCACATGACATTTTGATTACAGCTATCATGGTCTTTTATAATGGTAACTTTGCTTTCTGCCTCAAAACATGAGTGGAAATGAGGATTGACATGTTGAATACATGAGGCACATGATTAAATGTCAAGTGGTGACATGCAATGGCATTCACTTGTTTCTCTTTCAAGCACTAAACAGAAGTATTAAGGGTAGTATAAGTGCATAGTTGATTAGACTGATTAATAATGCACCATGCAAAGGATTTTAGGTTATTAACAGGGCTGGAAACAGTGCCTTGAATTTCTGAGGCAAATTAAATTTGTGCATAGGTACATGCTCTCTTACATCACTTTAGGATGCTGCAGTGAACACCTTATAGTAGGGACCGTAATACGTTTTGGGGAGTCTAAATGCATTATGTTCATTATGGGAATTGTTCTTAAACAACAGTGACTGAGGCCTAGCAAAGAGTAATAGGTGTTATTTTAAGTTCAAGGTCTAGTACCCAAACCTCAAAGTAAGATGTGGAGATGTGTGACAATAGTCCAAAGAAAAGTCACTTCAGATTCTCAGAATTGTAGAATTGTATTGATTTCAGGTAGTGTATTAACATTAATTCTCCTATAGGAAAAGGGATTCAGTTAAATCTCCACCAGTTGCATATTAAGAGAATGCTTTAATGCTTGTTTGTTAAAAATTATTGTTTGGTGCACTTCTTTAACGACGTTGTTTGACATTAACTTAACTTGTCTTCTGCACCACATCTGAATGAGAAATGTACATTGTGCCGAGTGGATGTTAGGAGTGTTAAAAATGCATAAACACTAACGTTTTATTAACAAATATCTCGTCACTAAAGACAATTGTGATGGTTGGGCCTACTCGACAGGTCGAACGAATTATCAGTTCTCAAAGGTGATTCCATAAAGAAAATGCGAGGAATTGGCTGGACCAGACCCTTGATGCTCCTCCTATATGTGTGCATGTCACTAGCATATGACTTTGAGTCTTAAATTGATATAAATCTGAGGTAGAGCTTGTTGGAGACATTTACCATCATACACACTCTTTTTGGTCAAATTGGCCTAGTTAAACCACTATCCTAAGTATAATTGACATTAATTGACACCAGTGGAGCATTAATTGCCATCATCCAGTCACACCCACGCCTACCTACAGTCAAGGAGGCTAACTGGAGCACTCCAGGGGTGATCTGAGTGATATTAATGCACCTAATTGCTAACTGGTGGTTACAATCAGTTCAACCAGTGAGTTAAGGTGCCTCCTCTCATTAAATATATTATTTAATGATTATTTATTATTATTTAATTATCGGGAGTCAACAGGGTGCCTCCACCAACTTCTCATGGTCAGTTCAGCTTCAGTTAACCTCATCAGGGTTCATTGAAGTCATGGAGCACTAGCACTTGATGGTTGGCTTGCTATGACATGTGTTTGATCTCCTTCAGTTGAGATTCAGTCATTTAATGCACTCCGACTTTAGTTAGGGTTTGGTGAGTCAATTATGGCTTTGGTCAAGTGGTTAACTGAGTGTGAACCAATGGTTTAGAGTTAGTTAAGCTACACTCACTCATTGATTTCTAATTTCCTCCTTAGGTATTCGAATTATTCACTCATTCAAGTTATTTCTTGACATTGGTATTGTAATCATTCATTTTTTATTGAATATATAGAGAGGAAATCATTCTGGTTCTGATTAACACCATTTCATGAGTATTTGTTGATTATTCTTTGATGAGATTGATTATTTGTTCCTAGATCAATGTGCAAGAATAATATGGTATCAGAGCATATGGAGGATAAAATATCTATCTCTCAAAAATAAGCTTTTTGACAGATTTCTCGATGAAATTTGAGTAATAGCTCAAAAATCCAGCACTGCACCAGAAGCCAAGGCTTACCACTCAATATACCAAGTAAAGAACTTGTTCATCAAGCTTGCTTGATTGACTATTCTAGGTGTGATGAAAGCCTAAAATGTGTAGGCTGTCTGACCTTACGGTGCCCTTTTTGTTTTGATTTGCAGGTTTTAACAGGTACAACTTTGAATGGACTCATCAATCCCTCTTCTCACCCCATTCACAAGCTATTCGGAATGGAAGTTGAAGATGATTGCATCTCTGAAGAGATGAGGTCTCTATGAGGTGTCTATTGGACTTGGAAAAGAGTCTTATGAGAATGAGAATGACTGGCTAAATGGCGGTGATAGATATTTTGGAGAAATAGGTCTGGCTCTTTCTCCTAGCTTGTACTACCTTATTGGTTCTACTGAATACCCAAAGGAAGTCTGGATAAAATTGGACATAACCTTTGGCAAGCAAAATGAGGATCATAATAGTACTTTGGATATTACAATAGGCACCACAAGATTTATTTACTCAAAAGTCTCGGCCTCTACTCTCTCTAATTAAGTTGTTCAAGATGAAGATGAAGCAAAATCTTCTACACATTCAATTCGAATTGAAGAAAGTCTCCATGCAGTGACTCCTTCTCCTGATGCTCCGGAAGTTCATGAGATCTCTGATATCTCATATCCTCATATTTCTGAAATAGAAGAATACATTCGAATATCTAATATTGAAGAAAAATACTGCCGCACTTCCATGCAAGCATTCATCGGTGATTTTCCTTTGAATTCTATGCAAAATTTACGAGTAATTGCTTCTGAAAGTGAAGAGAAATTTGATTTTTCTTCCTTTAATGTTGCTGCTGGTGTGAAAATATGTAAAAACTTGGATATTTTGGAAGAAATATCAGATTATAAGAGTGACACATTCGCTCCCCATGATCTATATCTTCCAGCAAAATCCTGCAGGATTGCATGCACCAAAATTCAGAATTTTGAAGAAAAAGACAACTGTGCATCCACCGTATCGGTTGACCATAATTTTGGATCTGATATGAACATTATTGGATCTGATATGATATTATTTGGATCTTATCTAACATTTCTTGGTTCAAAATTTCAGGTTCATAAACCTTTTGTACTGTTTGTAGTTGTTCTCATTAACGGTGTGAAGAAACAAGTACTGCAAGTCTCCTACAAAACTGCTGCTGGGGATTTGATTTCATTTCATAGTTTTGGATCTGTTGTGAAATTATTTAGATCTGATTTACATTCTGATTTGATATTATTTTTTTCATATTTTAAAATCCAAGAGCTTTCAGTCATGCTTGTAGCTGCTCTCACCAATTTCGGTGTGAAAAATCAAGTACTGCAGTTCGTCTTCAATTTTGTTGTTGGGGATTTGGTGTTAGTTTCCTCATATGAGGTTGCTGATATATTATTTTGTGAATCATTATCTATTTCAGAATCTATATCATATTATGGATCTCAAGCATTCACTCTCCAGAGTCCCAGGGATTCTCTACCTTTGGTCACATGCTCATCTCCTCACAGAACAAGTAAACAGGAAGACATTCTGCATTTGCTTCGACACTTGCTCCTAAGATTTGGGGCTGATTTTACCACTCATGGTTTGCTGTTCAAGTATGCAACATATCAGTTTCTTGAGTGTTCCACACATGGTTCGAATCCTCAAGAACCTTTGCTCTCTCTTCAAATGATTTCAGTTGCTCTACATGGGTCCAGTTTTCACCGTGCAACTATTTATATTTCTGATTCAGTTGAGTGCATTGTTCTTATTCCAAAGTGGAAGATTCCTCTAGAAATATTCATTTAGTTTCGATTCATAGGTTCACATGCACAATCTCAGGATGCTGCTGCATAGAAGAACCAATTCTTGATTTACTGCTTAGTTTGAGGGGGGGTATTTTTCCCATGAGGTTTTCCCTGTTTCCTTGGTTATATTAAGCAGTTACTTTATTGTACAGGGTGACCTATGGCCTTTGTTGCTGGGGACCTAGAATTTTTATGCATCTATGTTTTCTAAATCTTCCTGAGTATAGCTTAAGGGGTGGTGTTGGAGACATTTACCATCATACACACTCTTTTTGGTCAAATTGGCCTAGTTAAACCACTATCCTAAGTATAATTGACATTAATTGACATCAATGGAGCATTAATTGCCATCATCCAGTCACACCCACGCCTACCTACAGTCAAGGAGGATAACTTAGCCTTCTCCTATAGTCAAGGAGGCTAACTGGAGCACTCCGAGGGTGATCTGAGTGATATTAATGCACCTAATTGCTAACTGGTGGTTACAATCAGTTCAACCAGTCAGTTAAGGCACCTCCTCTCATTAAATATATTATTTAATGATTATTTAATGATTATTTATTATTATTTAATGATCTTGAGTCAACAGGGTGCCTCCACAAATTTATGATGGTCAGTTCAGCTTCAGTTAACCTCATCAGGGTTCATTGAAGTCATGGAGCACTAGCACTTGATGGTTGGCTTGCTATGACATGTGTTTGATCTCCTTCAGTTGAGATTCAGTCATTTATTGCACTCCAACTTTAGTTAGGGTTTGGTGAGTCGATTAGGGTTTTGGTGAAGTGGTTAACTGAGTGTGAACCAATGGTTTAGAGTCAGTTAAGCTAGACTCACTCATTGATTTCGAATTGCCTCCTTAGGTATTCGAATTCTTCACTCATTCAAGCTATTGCTTGACATTGGTATTTTAATCATTCATTGTTTATTGAATATACAGAGAGGAAACCATTGTGGTTCTGATTAATACCATTTCATGAGTATTTGTTGATTATTCTTTGATGAGATTGATTCTTTGTTCCTAGATCAATGTGCAAGAATAATAGAGCTATGTTTGTTACGGACCTGCTATCATCTCAAGTTCATAATAAGTAAGGTAATGGTTATTTTATGATTATGCATAATAGTAAATGAAGAGAGAAGTGAATATTAATCTGGTTCTAAAAATACTATCTTGTGGAACCGTTATAAAACAAAATGAGATTGCTCGTAAGAAGTTCTAATTAATTCGTGATTATACTTCTTTAATTTACTAGAAGGATGTTAAGTGAACGCAAGACCCGAATGAACAGCTGTGGTGAAGAGATTTAAGTTAGTTGCAATAATACAATTATTGTAATAATTGGCCTGCAAGTAAATCCTAAGTATTGGGTCATGCACATATAGACTATTGATCTTTCATCCTCACAGGTACGACAACATTTCCTTTTAGTTATGGGATTAGATTTCTTATGAAATTGGGCTACAGTGCAGCCAAAGGTGAGTAATGAAATATGTTGTGCATAAAACCAATAATTCCTTAGTGGTAAAGAAAGAGTGCACTAGTATAAAGGCTCCTATTTGATGAACAAGAAATGAAGTAAGACATGACTTACGTAACTGAGATGCTAAATAGTTTATTATGGAATATTGACATTGTTTGAATCAATGTTATGATAAACTGACCACTACAGAATGATTGCAGGAATGAGAAAACTGTGGCCATGACACGTACTAAGGCCCCATGATAGTGATAAGTCAAAAAGATATGAGAAGAATGTCATGCGCATAAATTTGTTTTCCCATGAGGGACATGGTAAGGAATAAAGTGGGAAAGAAGTATATTTTCCCCCGGCCATCTAGGGACCAATACGCATTCTGGGGACGCTTGGATGTAAGACGTTCTGGTTAAGACTCTTTCTGCACACTTTCACGCTGCGTAAGAGGACTATCAAGAGAGTGGGGGATCCGTGAACAGAATAACCTCTAGGTGTTATGGTGTGTGAGAAAAGAAGTGCCTCATCTTGGCGAAGCGCCCTGAATAACACAGGAAGGAGATACACCTAGAGAAGGGTATCATCCTTGTGTTGGGTAGCTTGCATCAGTACTCGGAGTACTGTTAGCACTTGGAGTTCTTGTTGATATGGAGGACATCTAGAGATACTAGAAAGACATTTGCAGGAAATAATACTTGGAATAGTGTATATGCACTACAGGTCAACTTGTTCCTATGCAGTAATATGTTATTGGTGAATAGAACCAATATGTGTATTGGAACTATTATGAATTAGGGAACTGAATAATGTGGTTTTGAGATATACATTGTTATATTTGTGATGCTAGTATACATGCATATGTATTATTATAAATGTAGGATGAGGACCCAATCCCATTAATTAGAGGGATTAGGAAATACAAAAGCAAGCAATGAGAACTGAATAAAGAATGGAGACAAGGCTCGAAAAAATAGGTAACACCGAATATGGTGTTAACTCTAAGGGGGAAAGGATGTAATGTCCCCTCACGACCCCCATCCGAAAATGCAAAGCTTAGTAAAAAGGCATCATACGTTAAAAGAAAAGGAGATAAGATTTGGTAACCTTATAGACTAGTACAGTGTAACATCCCTGTATTCCTGCCCCGATCGGGAAAACGAAAAGGCAATTATGAGTCTAACATCCTAGATTAGGAATTCGACTGTTTGACTTAGAGGGTGAAACTTGATATGACCAAACGGTAGGGAAACAGATCCACTAGGGGGAAATTTATAATTTTAGTCAAGTCGGGGAACTAGAAAAGAAAAATAAATAGTGATTCCCTTGGCAACCCAATCTCTTGGGTATCAACCTAAGTTGAAGTAAGCCGTAGTTATGATAATTACTCGATTAACAAACAGTGGATCTTTATAATCTTCCTCCTTGGTAAGTGAAAAGGGAAGTATGCTTAATACTCAGTTATGGCATCAAGCGCCAACAAGTCCTCCCTAGAACTTATAACTAGGAACTTAATTTTTGCTCAAATAGTGATTATATTATCCTAAACTAATTAAAGATGATATCGTTGATTTGTTTTCCTGCTATCCTAAAGGTTTATCTACATGATTTTAGACTCATGAAGGTGCCAGAAGTATGGTTAGTACGTAAGTACGCTGATTTAATTCTGACTTGAGAATACACACATCCATGCACAATTCATAATATAAATTACCATGTAAAAAAAAGGAATACAAAAGGATGTATATATATACATGAAAATATATATATGAGTATATGTAGATAAATAATACATCTATTTGAGTATCCTTGATATAATATTAGGAAGGAAAGAAGTACCGTGGGATAAGATTAATCTCATGGCTAGAAGGGAATCACACTACAAAGGAAATACTAACTAGGAATATAAAGCAAGGCCTTTCGGAATTCAAATCAATTTTTGCACTTGCAAAAGGTAAACTAATGTTTTCAACGAACTATGACTCTAATTCGGCTAACATACCAATGGTGATAGAGGTCATGCATTTAGCCTCAATTCACACTATGTGGCAGCATCAAAAGTTGACTTTTAGTTTATAATTGAGAGGCACATAAGTGCATGGAGAAGACATCAAAATGTGAGGTGTCTACAATAGGATCAAGAATTTCAACAATTTGACTTCCACTATTATCATATTCAGTCATTGAATGATCGGAGTCTGGACAATTCAGATGCAGGCTGCATACATCTTCTTTGATGCACTCGGTGTTGGATAAATTTGTAATTTTCTAGCACAAGCGTTGTTTCCAATATAACTATTAACTTATGGTCATAATGTGGTTTTTACTAGGCGATAGAGTTAAATAATAACGATCATATGGCTGTACTTAGCAGGTTCTTGAATTAGATAATAGGTGACTTAGAACATATTGTCATAAATCGATGTCACATTAATAAAAAAATATTAAGCATATAAAGTGCTAATTAGATTTAGTTGGCTTAAGCTAATGTTAACCGTATATATATACAAACATGAGAAATACATGCGGAATTAGGACAGAGGGGATTACACTCTATAAAAAAATTTTAAAAAAGGAAACAACTTGGAGTTGGGGAGGTAAATCACACCTCTCAAAATAGTATTTTGGATTAGCAAGGATATTAGTGCGGAATGCTTACGGTGGGAAGAATCCTAGGAGGATTTTATTCCACCTTGAAAGGAAACCTGTCGGTAAACCCTTGCCACTTGTCCCTATGATTTTCCTATAAAGGGGGGGGGGGGGTGAGATGCCGAGGCTGCATGCATTCTGGATTTGGGGTTCTACTCCATTAATCTGAAGGGAAATCCTCTGCAATGGTTCTAGTATTTGCGTTGAACATTTTTACTTTTGCTAGATGTTGTATCCATTGTCTCCGATTATGGCTAAATATTGTTTTTATTAAACTCTAGTTTATTATGCCCCGATTGCAGAGAGAGTCAATCTAGTATTTGCGTTGAACATTTTTCCTTTTGCTGGATGTTGTATCCATTGTCTGCGATTATGGATAAATCTTGTTTTTATTAAACTCTAGTTTATTATGCCCCTATTGCAGAGAATTCGATCTGGTATTTGCATTGAAAATTTTTCCTTTTGTTCGATATTGTATCCATTGTCTGCGATT
Source organism: Pseudotsuga menziesii (assembly GCA_001517045.1). Classification (NCBI taxonomy): domain Eukaryota; kingdom Viridiplantae; phylum Streptophyta; class Pinopsida; order Pinales; family Pinaceae; genus Pseudotsuga; species Pseudotsuga menziesii. The sequence goes on from LPNX010667659.1 coordinate 114,325, forward strand.
ATGGCTAAATATTGTTTTTATTAAACTCTGGTTAACTTATGCCACGATCTCAGAGAAATCAATCTGGTGATTACATGATAGCTGGATCTGTGCATTGTCTAACGTTGTTTTATTATGCCCATGATTTCATCGATCTGGTGATTGCATGAACTGTGCTTTGTCAAAATGTTGTTTTATTATGCCCACGACTTCAAAAAGAAAACGATATGGGGTTTTATCCATCACATGAATTTGTGCTTTGTCAGAATTTTGTCTTTTATGCCACGATTTCAGAAAGAAAACGATCTCATGGTTGAATGATAGCTTCGATTTGTGCTTGTTAAACTCTGTTCTTATTTATGCCATGGTTTCATGAGAATCGATCAGGTGATAGCTTGAATATTGTGTTTTTATTTATGCCACGGTTTCATGAGAATCGATCTGGTGCTAGCTTGAATATTGTGTTTCTATTTATGCCCACGGTTTCATAAGAATCGATCTGGCGATAGCTTGGATTGGTGGTTGGTAAACTTTGTTTTTTTATTTATGCCAAATCAATCTAGTGGTTAAACAATGGCTTGGATTCATTAAGCTTTATATAAATCTGTGATTTTTTTGTTATTTGTGCCACTCCCTATGTTTGTTTATCGATATGGAAAATACTTTCCGTATGAAGTATAATATTAACCTTTCATATATGCTGATCTGGGTTATGAATAGTGCCTCTCTTTTGCTGTTTTAGTTTAAGTTGAGTTCATGCTCAAACTCAAAGTAATAGGTTGAAGACTGAGTTTAATCTATATGCCTTTATATTTTTAAAAGTTGAATTTTGTATTAATGTATGGTCGAAAGAAGGATTTTAAAGATGTTTAGAGTTATAACATATATTATAAAGTTTGAAATTCTTTCAGATCTAGAAGGAATCGTGGACGAGCATCTTGCTGTTATAGAGCTTAAGTTGCCTTTTATACCAAATGCTAACTCAAGATGTTTGGTCGTGAGCTCATTCTAGGTTAACATAGAACTGGTATCTTTTGTATGCTAATTGGTTGTGCAGAACCGAGCCGTGAGCATCCTCTTGTTGGGATTGGGAAATGCAAATTTCCACTGCAGTCGCTTTGTTTTGAGGCTAAAACAAATTGTAACAGATGAGCTGCATCATTGTACCCCCTTTATGGAAGAATTAATAAAAGGAATAACAAAAACTTGGTGGACGTAGCCTCATGAAGGAGGTGAACCACGTATATGGTTGTCTCGTCTTTTGTATTTTTATGTTGTGCATACTCTCTTTACATAATGGTGTTAGTACAGATGCAGTATAAATGGTTATTGGTTACTAAACGTATTTTGTAGACTTTCAATTAAAAAGCACATTACTTGGATGAAAAAAATTACCCATTTTATCTAATTCTGCAACAAGGTATTGCGGGGATGTCATCAATTACAACTTAGCATAAAATTTAACATATTGTCCTCAAATAATATAACATTGTTTTTTTGCAAAATTTGGGCATGTGACAATATCGTTTTGCATGAGTTAAGGAACTCACAGTTTGTAACATGGTTTCAGTCTGGAAGTTTATGAAGACCGTGAGGGTGGTTTTCTTATCTCGGTCAGTATTTTAGAGAGCTGGGTTTAGCATTACCCTTGTCTCTGCTCGTGGCTTGCTCCTTCGTTGGTCTAAAAATGAAAATACGAACCTCGCTGCCTCTGTCACAGGTTTGGCATGAGGGTTTTTTCTCTTTAAAGTTCAGTTCCTCGAACTGGTTCGGTCTCCTCCTTGGCTCCAAACTTCTTGCTTACAGGTAAAAGTTTTTACCCTTCTATTATTTTTATTTTCTAGTTATAATTTTAGCATAATGAATACAGTATCTAACTAAGGCATTCGGTCTTGTGCTTGTAGGTTACAGTTCGTCTTCGGGCTTGAAAGAAACCTCTCCAATGCTGGTTGATTTCATGGAAAAAATGGGTAAGCCCTAGTTTAACGTGGCATCTCCATGCTTGCAATGGTTAATTGAAAGGAGTCACAGTTTTGAAGGGAAGCATGGCTTCGGTACCTCCAATGTTTAGATGCTTAGTTTAAGTTATTTCTTAGTTTTGTTGTTAAAAACACTTGCATGTTGCTAGGTAGCTCTGGCTTATAAGCTGTGACTTGTATTTAGTTTTCTTTGTCTATAAAAATGATTACATCCTTACGGCTTGATAATATCATACTTTGAATTTTAAGATATGGGGGTTTTTCGTGTACTCGAGGATTTAAAATGACTCTTGTTTCGATTACTCTGTTTATTCTAATTTAACTTGTAAATGATATTACTGTAAAAGTAGGTTTTTCTTCTTCACTGTAAGTGAAGTAAATTTACTGTTAATGATATCTTTTGTAAGTAAATATTGTTATTGTGAAGACTGTAGATCAGTCGTATAGTAAAATTTATAAATTTATACTTATCAGTTCAGGATAGAATAGCTAGGGTTTCATGGAAATGAAACCCTTGTATAAATGTACTCTTAATTTAATTATTACTTGGACACTGTTTCTTGTTGCTTCAGTTTGGCTATTACAGGTGTATGGTGGTTTATTAACTTGTTAACTATATGTTTATTTTATTTGTTTATAAAAGATATTTGTCTTAAGAAAAGACTATAAATAGTCTAAAGTATATGTTGTAATCTTCTTGTAAAGTTTATTTACATAGTTATAAATGTAAATGAATTAAAACTTAAATAAATAAATTTATAAATAGATAAATTAAATGTTAGGATTTCGACGTTGAGGTTTTTTTTCACAGGTTATAAGCGTGTGTGGTAAATATAATTATTTCGTGAATAAGTAATTTCTTAGTTTTATTTTATTTGATATTTAGATTTGTTTTTATTTACTATTCTGTAACTTAGAAATATTCAAAACTCTGTAAAGAATAGAAGGCTAACTTTGTACCTTTGTTTACTTTTCATAAATAAAGGGTTTGTAAACATAACCCTATTCTGGTTTATATTAAGTAATAGTTTAGGATTTTAGTTAATAGTTTTAAAAGATAAACTGTGTGGTTAATAACTTGTTTATATACTTAGTTGTTATCTTCTATAAGCTTTTATTTTATCAGTATATTATTACTGTAACTCTAGTGTAGTTTACTGTTTCTTTTCCTGCATTTTTATTTAGTTATAATAGTAAACACAAATAAATCATAACATTGTTTTTCCTTCATAACATTTTAAACATTGAAATAAATTTACTCTGCTATCTATGGATTCAAAATCCTATCTACTATTTTCATTCTTTTATCTACTTAAAGCATTCTAACCGTGCTAGAGTACGAACTGGTTTCCAGGTGTGGAAAAACACAGTTTATAAATTTATTTTCATTCTAACACATTATTCTGTAGTGTCCCTCTTGGCCCTTGATGCCAATGAGTGCGGAAACAGGGTAAAAAAAAAGACTTTGTTTTTTTTATACTATAAAAGGGTCCAACCTGTTACGCAAACTTTACAAAAGACTTCATGTCCCATATTTCAGAACCATGTGCATGAAACAAAACAATCATTTAAGGATTTTTCTTTAATGTAATTCACAACAGGTCATAATTATAGTGCCGTGAAAGACTTACTATGCATATCATAAAAATAGTAATTTAACAGTAACCTTTTCATTATCTTTCACAGTATTAACTTCCATTTTCTCAACCAAGTCGCAAGTACATAAACAACAGGAATGAAACTAAACATTTAGACACAATGCACAGAGATGTCATCAAAACATCATGAGGCGAAAGCATGGAAAAGACACGAAGGTACGTGGTTCACCTTGTCCACGAGGCTACATCCACCAAAAGTTAGGCATCCCTCTTTATTCATAAAATAATCACCGATCAAGGTGTACAATCTACATCATAAGTGATGTATCATCAGCTCCTCATACAAAAATAGGAAACCTCATCCTGAGGTCCACAACATAAAAACATCTTCAGATAAGCTCCTGGAGTAGGCACGGCCTCCATTCTGGAGTTTATTAAGGCAACAATTAATTACATATCTATATCAATACACAAGTATTTTCTATCATGAGGATATGACTTGAGGTAATTAGTTCAAGTATCCCAGATGAACATGTTCCAAAAGTTCTGAGGCCATAAATTCATCCGCAATGATTTCCAGAACAAAGTATAGTCTTCGTTTGTCTTTCAGGAATACAATTTCCTCCTTAAGTTCTTTTATCAGCCAATATATTGTGCCGTAGATCTAAGTTCTTTTTCAAGCATTACCTTAATACTATAAATCCAATAGTATATCTGAGTGCTTTAATCAATTAAATACATTTATGCCATAAATCCAACATAGTCCACAGAAAAGGGACCAAGGGTTGATTCCCCAAAAGGGAGTTTCCCCAACATAAATGGGAAACAACCTTTTTAACTAAAATATGCAATCAAAAATATTAAAAGTTTCAAGGATTTATTTCTCTGGGAACGAGAACGCCCTTCCCAAAAGGAACCAACATCCTGCAATTAAATAAGCGATGAACAAAATATAGTATTTCAAGGGTCGATCCTCGGAAAGGAATATCGCCCAATAAAAGGAAAGACATATTCTGCAACGGAACCTAGGTTCACTCCCAAATCATCGCATGACCTTCTCACATCTAACACAATCGCATCAAAGCGCATTCAGCGATCTAAGCTATCAAATATGAGCTTAACATGTCAAAGGTTCTCACCACATATTTGATCTTCGATCAATTTACCATATCCAAACCTAAAATATATATATATAGATTTCAGGGATCCCGAGCTATACTTCAAAACCCAACACTCTTATTATGTAACCCAGGAATTAGGGTATGTAATCCACCAACATTTGGTAGTATAAAACAAGCATTAGCTAGGGATCATGTTTTATATCCCAAGCAAATGCTGGAAATATGCAATCGCTGCCTTATGCAGGTATAAACAAAATCCACCCGCACTCTAACAAACGCAGGTATAAGCAACATTCTAGATCTTCAGCACAATGCAGGCATACACCGGATCAAAACGTAGGTGCAAACAATTATTCCATATCTACAAAAACTAAATCTCAAAGCAGGAAAAGGAGGAGATTCACTATTCTCATCCAAAGCGTAACCATCAAGACTGGCTCGGTTCGCTGGGGAGCTAGAAAGAAACCAGCATTCCTTGAATTTCACAAGTCATTCCCTATTCCAAAGGGAGATCGTGGTCTTCAAGAGGTCGCAGGCTTTTCACTTTTAGAATCGATTACTTGGAAACCCTAAGGATCAAATCGACTCCCTATGGTTGACTAAGCACAGATGTTGGATCCAACATTTTTGTCAAGCATTCAGACGCAGTGGCCGACTGCACTAGCAGATCCCAACACATTATATCCTATACAGATTCCCGAAAATGCCATACGCGATGTTGGCATATCATAAGATAAAACCAGGAACGGATTTCTAGGTTTTTTTAAAAAAAAAACTACAGCAAGGATATCATATATTGATCCGTAATGGTAATGGCATGCAGTAATGGCGCCCTCCCCTAAAGTTGGTCGTTCGAGAAGGCCGGGGAAGCAAAATAAGTAAAATAGAGCACTGAAATAGGCCGCTAGAAATAAGAGACGAGATGGATCAATATTGGAGTCACGTTATACAGCCTAAGTTCCCAGAACAAGCATCACCATTTTACCAAACATCAATAATGACCAAGTAGTCTCATTTTTTGGAAACGGCGATAGGTTGTTACACAGACAAAAATCTACCAAATGAGGGATGAGGTTATGAGGCGGGGGAGGTTTTCCTGATATAAAAACAGTCAGACTAAAGATCTCCAGAAACTAATTAAATCTCAGGCTCAAATAAGAAACCCACTAAATTATAAGCCAGTAAACAATCTATAATGCAATATAACACTATGAACATTTTTTTCAGATCTATGTGTAATATCAAGCCAAAAGATCCACAGGAAAGTGTAAGTCATCCTACCATAATTAACCGGTAAGGCTATCTTCAACTTGTGTTGAGGCAAAACGCAGACGTACCTATCAGCTACTCACGTCTTGAGCACAACCAAAGGTAATATGGAAAGATGAATCAATTCCGACTTTGAGAAATGCTGTATAGTCTTCCATCTAATTGTCACCCCAGTTTGCAGGATCTGGAGTTTTGTTGAGCCTCTCGCAGCTTGCCGGGAGCAGATTGTTTTGGTAGTCTCTCAAACATCGCTTGTATTCCCTGATACAAGATTCTCGACCGCCCCCCCCCCCCTTTCTAACTCTACAGCGAGGATTTTTATTCCCCTTCCCCGCCCGTGGGCTTCCAAGATTTCAGCTCATGGATTCCAGTAACGCTCCCACAATGGGAATACAGTCAAGGTAAATAATTAATGGCTCGGTAACCATATAATTAAGGCATTCACGTTCAACGTTTATTAGCTAAGAATCAGCTGTAATGCCTCCTCAATTTTCGACGCAAGTCCAGGCGTTTTAATAACGCCTCTTGTTATAACCCGACATATTGGTGTTGCTCCTCTCCACCAATATATAATTATATACCATAATTATTTTACTATCCTTTTTCCTTTAAGTTCTTCATAATCTATATTGTATATAGAATTCTCCATTATAAGTGCTGAAATAATGTATGTGTGCTATATATATATATATATATATATATATAT
>LPNX010667659.1:121281-181912 GCA_001517045.1 Pseudotsuga menziesii
AAATACATATATATACTATTTTCCATAAACACAAATATATACATGTATAGTTCCATATATATATGTTCTCTCATATGATGTAGGTAGGTGGGAGATTCTTGCATTACCATGAAATGTTGTAACACTATAAGTTCAACATACAATATCAATATATGTATGCCTCCAACCTATATATATATATAATTCTTCAATATCATGTATATAGGGTTCCACCATTATATATATGTGGTTTGGTTCGCCATATAACTTTCCATTAGTTATATGTAACCTTACATGTTCTACTCATATATATATATACACACATCTCCAACATATATATATATGTTCTTCTTTATTATAAACGTAGTATTCTACATATAATATTATATATGTATGCGATTGTTTCACGAGGTGATGTCCCAAATTATGGGTAACATATATTTTATCTAGATAATACATATCCCAAATGTATATCCCAGCCATACATATAATGTTCTTCAAAGAAGAATGTCTCAAGTGCCCTTGATTTATTTGTGGTGGGAGTAACCTCATTCTCGTGAGGGCTTTCTACTCCTAGAGGATGCATTTATGTTTCACTTTCTATTTTTACGCGTAGTATTCGCTCTTAGGTATTCATGGTGCGAGGGGGGGACGTTACATCTTTCCCCCCTAGAATTAACACCGTCCTCGGTGTTACTTATTTTTTCATGCTTGACCTTACTGGCCCTCTTCGCTTATGTTCACACTCTCGTGAGCGAAGGTCCAATTCTTCTTTTAACCTCTTCTTTGCCAGAACTACAAAGACTATGATCAAAACTTACATACTTTAGTATTTATAAGAATGAGGACTGCATTGTGTTTCTCAACTTGAAACATTACTTTAGATTTTCATCCCATCAATATTCAATGTAAAAACCAAAATTTAGCATAATTTAATTTCATCATTCCTTCACATTCAGGGATGTAACTATTTAGTGATTTGGAAAGATGTTAACACAAATTTCATTTTTCGTTATCCTTTGAACTCTCCCTGGAGTTAAATTTTTGGGTGGACTTACATTTATTTCTGAGGTTACTCTCCCTTCTGACCACCAGTCAAAAGTTTTCTCCTCAGCGACATCATACAGTGTCTTGTCTTCCAGATGTCCAGTTTTGCCTAGGTATTTTCTTGCCACACCATGCGCCTAACACCAATGTGCTCACATTGAAATCGCTTGCCTAACACCATTGTGCTCTTGCAGCGTACATGTCTAACACCGATGCGCTCACACGGAAATCGCTTTCCTAACACCATGGTGCTCCCGCAACATTGTTGGGCTATCTGGGAAAACCCGGGTTTTACCTTTAACTTCACACCAACAAAAGACCCACAGTGTTGGCCCTTTCGGCAGTAGCCTGCGAACATGCTACAGTCTCACCCGAAACAACTATGGGGTGCCGTAGAATCAGGTTTCTACAAGCAGAAGAGAGAATCTTACTGTACCCTTAGTCTTTAACTATTAATAATCACGTAACACAATGCTTGTATTATCAATTAAGTAGCTTCGCGATTAGATAAATAAACAGTTACTTGCACATCCCTTATCTGGGAATTCACAGCGAAGCTAGTTATTAACAGCAATATTAATTTATCAATTATTTACTTAGAAGTGCATAAAATATCATAACAAATCAACACAAATGAACCACAACACCAGATGTAACGTGGTTCACCCCCAGTGTAGGGGTTACGTCCACAGAACTGCGTTTTATTCAACTCTTTACAACTAAAACGACAGTTCTGATCTGCGCACTCAGCTGCAGATCCTTTCAGTCCTCAAGTCATGCACACAGCAGCAGGCCTCTGCGCACACAGCTACAGATCTTCCTTTTCACCAAAACCCCTCTGCGCACACAGCTACAGAGGTCATCCACGCACACAGCTGGGACTTAACCTTCTTACAAAAACCCTTATACAATCTCTTATCTTCGCATTACATTAGCTTCATAAGATAATCATTAAAGACCTAACCCTACTTCTTTACATAAGTGCCTATTTATATAGAGCACTGTTACAAAACCATGGACTTAAACCATGGGCGCCCAGAACCCTAACCCAGATTTAACCCACAGGTTAATTACAACAAGGGGTTTCGACCCACCCACGACACCCCTAAGACTATTTTAGGTTGTAACTCCGCTTACACTTCCACAAAAACCACGGAGTTACCAAAACTAAGGACTTTTAGGGTCGGAGCCCCAACAGGCCCCTAAGACTCACTTGTGGCCCGTCCCGGGGCACTCTGCGACTTTTCTGGTGGGAGAATCTTGCTGGTGATACATAGTGTGCAGTGTGCTGAAGCCATTCATCTAGTCGTTGGTTGTTTGTGCATTTCCTTTGGACTTTTTATGCTCGTAACAATCTTCTGAATCTGTCAGCAGCCCCCTCTTTCAATCTACTTTGCCAAACACTTGACCATCCACAACTTTGGGTTCCCTCATAATTACGTGTCAAGGTGCATAAGACAAACAGCCACCCTGGCTCTGCTAACCCAGGAGGCTACAACTTGGGATGTTGCAGAATTTTCCCATGCAGACAGGGGCTTTTCTTTGTGCGATGTAGAGCGCACTTCTGCCTTTCTTCGGATATCTTAGAGCGAACTTCTTCCTTTCTTTGTGCCTTGGTCAGGCATGTCTGCTTCGACGGATTGTTCAGAATGCTCTGCAGGCTTCTCTCTTTGACCGTTCGTAACAACTTCTGGGCTTTACGGTCATTCGACATGGTCTGAACTGTATAACTATAGACGACGAACTGTGGGAGCTGGCTGTCTTTTTAAGGACTCTGGCGATCAGGATTGGTGATAATGGGTCATGATGGATAGCGGATTGGACCGAAGTGTTGTGGATATCGGACATGTGCCACTAGATTTCATAAAATATTCATCATTGAGGACGGTCAATGTAGAGCACGTGCTAATGCCGCCACATCTGATATTCCCGGGCAGTCATAATTTTAATCTGCGACTCAACTTTTAGCTGCGCCATGCTAAGGACCTTCGACTTTACATGTGACACGCAACCCATGACCTTTTGACAGCTTATTTATAGTCTATTACCCACTTTCAACTGTTCTTGGTACTTAGACTCTTCTTTCTTGTATTATTTCTAATTAGAGGGTCCCGGTTTGTTTCTGTACTTCTTCAACCGACTTCCATTCACCATGGAAGGCAAATTTTCTCCGTTTAATTTGGCTAAGTGGACCGCGCCACCATCACTAACTTTCTGAACTATGTAAGGTCCTTTCCAATGGGTCTTAAACTTTCCAAGGAACTTCATGAATTTTCTTTCATACAAGAGTACAAGATCACCACTCTGGAATTGCTTCTTTTTGATACGCCTGTCATGCCATGCTTTTTCTCTAGCCTTCTGCACTTGCTGCTAGAACCCTGCAATGGATATGTCTTCTTCTAGTTCTGTTATCTGGGCTAGCCTTTTATTCAACATATCTGGGTCATCCATCTCTGTGAAAGCAGCTATTCTGAGACTAGGAACAATATACTCCATTGGCATAACTGCTTCTTGCCCATAAACCAGCCTAAAAGGTGTGTGACCTGTCAACTTCTTGCAAGTGGTTCTATAAGCCCATAATACTGCCAGGATTCTGAGATCCCAATCATTTTTATTAATATTACAAACCTTGGTCAGAGCCTGCTCAAGAATCTTATTGAAGGCTTCCACAGTTCCATTTGCTTGGGGATGGTACGCAGTACTCTTCTGGTGATATACCTGAAACTCTTCAGTCAATGCTTCAATAGTTTTATTCAAAAAGTGTGACCCTTGGTCACTCATAAGAATTCTAGGACATCCACCCCTTGTTAAAATATGGTCAAAGATGAACTTTGCAGCTGTTGTAGTGCTACAATCCTTGACTGGTTGAGCTTCGTCCCAACGAGTAAGGTATTCAGTTGCTGTAATAATATACCTTGCTTCTGATTTCTTTGCAGGGGGATTTATGGGTCCAACAAAATCAATAGCCCATTTTTCAAAGGCCTGTAAAGTTACCTGCGGAACAAGGGGCATCTCATCCCTCCTAGATGGTTTGCCTATCCTTTGACAGATATCGCAACTGTGGCAGTACTCCCTAGCATCCTTATTAAGTGTAGGCCACCACAATTCAACCGCCAAAATATTCTGCGCTGTAGCTTTCCCTGCGTAATGACCTCCTGCTGCTCCTGAGTGTGCTTCAGCCAAGATCAATGGTTTTTCATGCTCGAGGACACACCTGCATAGTATTTCATCTAGTCCCATTTTGTATAGTTGTCCTGCTATTAAAGTGAAATCAGCAGCTCGAACCACCAACTGCTCCTTATGCCGCATTGACATCTCCGACGGTGCATATCCTGTAGCCAAATACTGAACAATGTCCTGAAAGTAATCATCAACCATCTGGATGGTACATAACTGGGCGTCAGGAAGACCTTCATCCAGGCTAGTGGGCTCCTCCCCTGACTCAAGCCTCGACTGATGGTTAGGTCCCAGGTTAAGTCTTCCTGGATTAACTATGATCTCAAAGTTGTACTCCTGAAACAAGATGAGCCATCTACATATCCTTCCACCTAGCACAGGTTTGTTAACCAAATATTTGAAAGCAGAGTGGTCAGTGAACATCTTAAAATGAGAACCTAACAGATAATGTTAGAACTTTTGCAAAGCATATACCATGGCTAAACCTTCCCTTTCTATCATGGTATAGTTCTTCTCTGCTGTTGACAGTTTGCGACTTGCAAAGGCAATAGGGTGATCAATGTTACCTGCACCTGTCTGAGCCAATACTATACCCAGAGCGATGGAGGATGCATTGACATGCACATGAAACTCCTTATTCCAATCAGGAAATACTAAAATAGGGGCATTCACCATCTTCTATTTTAAAATGTCCAAACTGGTTTGACATTCAAGTGTCCATTCATACTTAATCTCTTTCTTCAGCTGTTTCTCCATCGGGGCTGTGATCTGGGCATATCCTTTAATAAATTTCCTGTAGTATCCAGTGTGGCCAAGGGTAGTACGAAGTTGCTTAATAGACTTCGAAGGAGGCAAGTTCGCAATGATTGCTATCTTCGCAGGGTCTACCATCAATCCTTGCTTACAAACAATATGACCTAGCAAAATTCCAAAGGGTGCACAAAAGATACACTTTTTCAAATTCAAGGAGATCTGGTGCTGTCTACACTTATCCAGCATAAGTCTTAAACTAGCAATGTGATCTTTTAATAACCCGAAGATAGTCCAATCATCAAAATAAACTTCTAAGAACTTATGTATAAATTCTTTAAATGCACAAATGACTACTCGAGAAAACATAGCAGGTGCATTCTTCAATCCGAAAGGCATAACTGTATACTGAAAGGATCCCATTTCTGTAGCAAAAGTTGTCTTATGTCGGTCTTCTGGAGCAATTTTGATCTGATGGTAGCTTGAAAATCCATCAGTAAAAGAGTAGACTTCTTGACCTCTGACATTGTCGAGGACTTCATCTGTAAAAGGAGTGGGAAAGGGACCATGCAGACACGCATCGTTCAGCTTCCTCAGATAGACACAGATTCGGATTTCACCCTTAGTCTTCTTTTCTTGTACTACCATCGGACTGACCCATTCGGACTCTTCGACAGGCTCTATAATTCCTACTGCAAGCATCTTATCGAGCTCCAGTCTTACTTTTTCTTTATACTTAGGGTTTCTTTAACTTCGCACCAACAAAAGACCCATAGTGTTGGCCCTTTCGGTAGCATCCTGCGAACAGGCTACAGTCTCACCCGAAACAGCTATGGGGTGCGACAGAATCAGGTTTCTGCAAGCAGAAGAGAGAATCTTACTGTAACCTTAGTTTTTAACTATTAATAATCACGTAACACAATGCTTGTATTATCAATTAAGTAGCTTCGCGATTAGATAAATAAACAGTTACTTGCACAGCCCTTATCTGGGAATTCACAGCGAAGCTAGTTATTAACAACAATCTTACTTTATCAGTTATTTACTTAGCAGTGCATAAAATATCATAACAAATCAACACAAATGAACCACAACACCAGATGTAACGTGGTTCACCCCCAGTGTAGGGGTTACGTCCACAGAATTGTGTTTTATTCAACTCTTTACAACTAAAACGACAGTTCTGATCTGCGCACTCAGCTGCAGATCCTTTCAGTCCTCAAGCCACGCACACAGCAGCAGGCCTCTGCGCACACAGCTACAGATCTTTCTTTTCACCAAAACCCCTCTGCGCACACAGCTGCAGAGGTCGTCCACGCACACAGCTGGGACTTAACCTTCTTACAAAAACCCTTATACAATCTCTTATCTTCGCATTACATTAGCTTCGTAAGATAATCATTAAATACCTAACCCTACTTCTTTACATAAGTGCCTATTTATATATCGCACTGTTACAAAACCATGGACTTAAACCATGGGTGCCCAGAACCCTAACCTGGATTTAACCCACGGGTTAATTACAACAAGGGGTTTCGACCCACCCGCAACACCCCTAAGACTATTTTAGGTTGTAAATTTGCTTACACTCCCAAAAAAACCGTGGAGTTACCAAAACTAAGGACTTTTAGGGTCGGAGCCCCAACAAACATGCAAATTTTTCTTTAGTATATATTTCACTTTACCAATCATAATGCACACCCCTCGTTGCTTCGCATGACTTTTAATGTCATTGTCCCGACTTGTGAGTCGACTATACGGTTAGTCAAAACATCTGTCAATAACTCACAATTTTATTAACTAATCATAAGTTGCAGCGGCTTAATCATCACTTATGAGTGATATAACCTTGTAAATTATCTAGGAATTAATCCTTACACATTTATACGTAAGTTGAGTGCAACATATTTATGCAGGCAGACTTTTTTATATATCGTAGTGCATGCTGATTGTAGCAATCGTCATCATCATGGTGAAACCTGCAATGTCAGTATAAACCAGATAATCCACAGTTGAACCCTTGGTTCATAAAACCTTGAGATTCGACAATCAGTATTTCTTAACCTCATTATTTAAGGCAGTGAATACCTTTTTCTACCAGTCAATCCCAACTAATAATGTACTTTTCATATCCTGCAGTGTCAGTGTAAAATGTTATGCAACATTCATCAACTCAAATAACTTTATACATTTTTATCCCTCTGTTGTTTGGATAATTACAGTGACGAGACATTCCATCTTTATACCACATTTATGTGTGGCAAACTGATAACATCAGTAATTCCAAGTGGGCTACTTGCCACCATTTTACACCTTAACCACTTATGTTAGATCTGATGATGTTCTTGTTCATCCAATGCAAGTCTCTATATTTAGTGCAATATAACGAGAAGCATTATCCTTTTAAGCACAAGATACTTTTACCGTTTCATTTTGGCTATACTCTAGCCAAATTTCATAGGTAATCTAAATTAACTTACATTCGATTATTCAGTTGTGGTCCAACTAGGGATTCCACAATTTCACCACCTGCAAAATCCCAATGCTCTGTGAGTTACCATAACATACATGAAATGTCATATAAAAATATCATAATATCTAACTGACATATTCTTTCTTCCGGAGCCCAGGAAGCTCCTCCTCAAACACAACTTTCATGTCTCTAGGCATACTTGATGTTTCGCGCCTACTTGCTCAATACCCTATCCATGTGGTAGCTTGACATTTCCCATAATCCATAGCTTATCCTCAAGGTACTAAGCCCTCTAGACCTGAGCGACTTACATTATACGTTCAACATAACTTGATGCATATATAGATCATCTCTATAATTTTTCCAAAATTTTGTATTCTTAACATAACAAATTATTGAAGCTATGGTTTTTCCAAATTACAATATAACTAATCAAACGTTATCATCTTTGTAACTTTTTTATAATAAGTAGGGAATCATACAGACTCCAAGTGATATTATTTCTACCAAGGACTTCAGCCTTGCCTCTCGTCCTCAAGTGATGCTGCTTCTTGCAACCATGAACACCTGCATTATCTGTTCACACATTCTTACCCAAAATAAGTACCATTTTACCCTCATAAACAAATTACATGATAACATGTTCCTATTAGACGGCAAAAAAAATAGGTATGTGCATCATATCAAGGCTTTACTCCCTTTTAATATCTTTCTGATGCATTAGTATTATGCACAAAACACAATCTTAACTTGCACTTCACTTTATCAATACATATGTAAAACACCTAAGCATATCTTTCTCTAGATAAGCCGGATACTGTCTTTATATTCTCATTCGTCAAATTAGAAAAATAATCTTTCCTGTACACAACTAACTTCATGCATTACACATAATACTCAGAAAGTCGTGCACAGAGTTCAGCAATATTTCCCTTTATAGTGAGCATTATAATATCACATAATCACATCACATAGTTGACAACATACCTGCATGTCGATGAGTCCATCAGGTCCGAGTGTTTTAATATTTGCTCTGATACCATATGTAGTGTCCCTCTTGGCCCTTGATGCCAATGAGTGCGGAAATAGGGTAAAAAAAAAAGACTTTGTTTTTTTTTGATACTATAAAAGGGTCCAACCTGTTACGCAAACTTTACAAAAGACTTCATGTCCCATATGTCAGAACCATGTGCATGAAACAAAACAATCATTTAAGGATTTTTCTTTAATGTAATTCACAACAGGTCATCATTATAGTGCCCTGAAAGACTTACTATGCATATCATAAAAATAGTAATTTAATAGTAACCTTTTCATTATCTTTCACAGTATTACCTTCCATTTGCTCAACCAGGTCACAAGTACATAAAGAACAGAAATGAAACTAAACATTTAGACACAATGCACAGAGATGTCATCAAAACATCATGAGGTGAAAGCATGGAAAAGACACGGAGGTACGTGGTTCACCTCGTCCACGAGGCTACGTCCACCAAAAGTTAGGCATCCCTCTTTATTCATAAAATAATCACTGATCAAGGTGTACAATCTACATCATAAGTGATGTATCATCAGCTCCTCATACAAAAATAGGAAACCTCATCCTGAGGTCCACAACATAAAAACATCTTCAGATAAGCTCCTGGAGTAGGCACAGCCTCCATTCTGGATTTTATTAAGGCAACAATTAATTACATATCTATATCAATACACAAGTCTTTTCTATCATGAGGATATGACCTGAGGTAATTAGTTCAAGTATCCCAGATGAACATGTTCCAAAAGTTCTGAGGCCATAAATTCATCTGCAATGATTTCCAGAATAAAGTATAGTCTTCGTCTGTCTTTCAGGAATACAATTTCCTCCTTAAGTTCTTTTATCAACCAATATATTGTGCCGTAGATCTAAGTTCTTTTTCAAGCATTACCTTAATACTATAAATACAATAGTATATCTAAGTGCTTTAATCAATTAAATACATTTATGCCATAAATCCAACATAGTCCACAGAAAAAGGGATCAAGGGTTGATTCCCCAAAAGGGATTTCCCCCAGCGTAAATGGGAATACAACCTTTTTAACTAAAATATGCAGTCAAAAATATTAAAAGTTTCAAGGATTTATTTCTTTGTAAACGAGAACGCCCTTCCCAAAGGAACCAACATCCTGCAATTAAATAAGCGATGAAAAAAATACAGTATTTCAAGGGTCGATCCTCGGAAAGGAATATCGCCCAATAAAAGGAAATACATATTCTGCAACGGAACCTAGGTTCACTCCCAAATCATCGCATGACCTTCTCACATCTAACACAATCGCATCAAAGAGAATTCAGCGATATAAGCTATCACATATGAGCTTAACATGTCAAAGGTTCTCACCACATATTTGATCTTCGATCAATTTACCAGATCCAAACCTAAAATATATATATATAGATTTCAGGGATCCTGAGCTATACTTCAAAACCCAGCACTCTTATTATGTAACACAGGCATCAGGGTATGTAATCCACCAACATTTGGTAGTATAAAACAAGCATTAGTCAGGGATCATGTTTTATATCCCAAGCCAATGCTGGAAGTATGCAATCGCTACCTTATGCAGGTATAAACAAAATCCACCCGGACTCTAACAAACGCAGGTATAAGCAACATTCTAGATCTTCAGCACAACGGAGGCACACACCAGATCAAAATGCGGGTGCAAACAATTATTCCAGATCTACAAAAACTAAATCTCAAAGTAGGAAAAGGAGGAGATTCACTATTCTCATCCAAAGCGTAACCATCAAGACTGGCTCGGTTCGCTGGGGCGCTGGAAAGAAACCAGCATTCCTTGAATTTCACAAGTCGTTCCCTATTCCAAAGGGAGATCGTGGTCTTCAAGAGGTCGCAGTCTTTTTATTTTTAGAGTCGATTACTTGGAAACCCTAAGGATCAAATCGACTCCCTATGGTTGACTAAGCACAGATGCTGGATCCAACATTTTTGTCAAGCATTCAGACGCAGTGGCTGAATGCACTACCAGATCCCAACACGTTATATCCTATACAGATTCCCCAAAATGCCATACGCGATGTTGGCATATCATAAGATAAAACCAGGAACGGATTTCCAGGTTTTTTTAGAAAAAAAAACTACAGCAAGGATATCATCTATTGATCCGTAATGGTAATGGTAGGCAGTAATGGTGCCCGCCCCTAAAGTTGGTCGTTTGGGAAGGCTGGGGAAGCAAAATAAGTAAAATAGAGCACCCAAATAGGCCGCTGGAAATAAGAGATAAGACGGATCAATATTGGAGTCACGTTATACAGCCTAAGTTCCCAGAACAAGCATCACCATTTTACCGAACATCAATAACGACCCAGTAGTCTCATTTGTTGGAAATGGCGATAGGTTGTTACATAGAAAAAAATCTACCAAATGAGGGACGAGGTTACGAGGTGGGGGAGGTTTTCCTGATATAAAAACAGCCGGACCAAATATCTCCAGAAACCAATTAAATCTCAGGCTCAAATAAGAAACCCACTAAATTATAAGCTAGTAAACAATCTATAATGCAATATAACACTATGAACATTTTTTCTAGATCTATGTGTAATATCAAGCCAAAAGATCCACAGCAAAGTGTAAGTCATCCTACCATAATTAACCGGCAAGGCTATCTTCAACTTGCGTTGAGGCAAAACGCAGACGTACCTATCAGCTACTCACGTCTTGAGCACAACCGAAGGTAATATGGCAAGGTGAATCAATTCTGACTTTGAGAAATGTTGTATAGTCTTCCATCTAAGTGTCACCCCAGTTCGCAGGATCTGGAGTTTTGTTGAGCCTCTCGCAGCTTGCCGAGAGAAGATTGTTTTGGTAGTCTCTCCAACATCGCTTGTATTCCCTGATACAAGATTCTCGACCACCCCCCCCTTTATAACTCTACAACGAGGACTTTTATTCCCCTTCCCCGCCTGTGGGCTTCCAAGATTTCAGCTCATGGATTCCAGTAACGCTCCCACAATGGGCATACAGTCAAGGTAAATAATTAATGGCTCGGTGACCATATAATTAAGGCATTCACGCTCAACGTTTATTAGCTAAGAATCAGCCGTAATGCCCCCTCAATTTTCAATGCAAGTCCAGGCGTTTTAATAACGCCTCTTGTTATAACCCGACATATTGGTGTTGCTCCTCTCCACCAATATATAATTATACACCATAATTCTTTTACTATCCTTTTTCCTTTAAGTTCTTCATAATCTATATTGTATATAGAATTCTCCTTTCTATAATTTCTACTTATATCTATAGATATAAATTCTACTAATATCTTTCTACAGGAGGAATTAGCTCCATTATAAGTTCTGAAATAATGTATGTGTGCTATATATATATATATATATATATATATATATATATATATATTCTTCAATATAGGGTTCCACCATTATATATACATGAGGTTTTGGTTCGCCATATAACCTTCGATTGGTTATATGTAACCTTACATGTTCTACTCATATATATATATACACACATCTCCAACATATATATATATGTTCTTCTTTATTATAAACGTAGTATTCTACATATAATATTATATATGTATGCGATTGTTTCACGAGGTGATGTCCCAAATTATGGGTAACATATATTTTATCTAGATAATACATATCCCAAATGTATATCCCAGCCATACATATAATGTTCTTCAAAGAAGAATGTCTCAAGTGCCCTTGATTTATTTGCGGTGGGAGTAACCTCATTCTCGTGAGGGCTTTCTACTCCTCAAGGATGCATTTATGTTTCACTTTCTATTTTTACGTGTCGTAGTCGCTCTTAGGTATTCATGGTGCGAGGGGGGGACGTTACATATTATCTCAATCCATTTCATTTCTATGACAATCTAATAATAATACTAAATCGAACATTTCACAAACTGAACATTTATCATTCATATAGCAGTTAAACTAAGATTTATTTAACTAAAATAGTAAAATAAAATAACATAGAACCTGTTGAGGACAGACAACAACAACTTTAGGAGGTCATTCCTCCCTACCAATCTTCTGGAGAGCGCTCAAACAACGCTTCCTCAGGACCCCCGAGCCTGTTATTGGTCTTCATGGCTGAGAACTCGGTGGAGAATGCAAACAGTAAAACCCTCTCTCAACTGACTAGTTCAATACCTCAGTAAAACACTCTACTCTCAGCAGTATGATCTTCAGCTTAAAAGCTACAGCTAGATCAATCAACAGTTATCCCCTTAAACACTTTCCATATTTCCCTTCCATTGAACTTCTCTGATGTACATTCATTCACCTTGAATTATCACTTCTCTAGAATGAGCAGCCTTAGCCCTCTTCAATGGGAATTTTTATAAAGATGCCTTGGTCTTTTTGGGTCAGTTTTCATTAATTGAGCCACCTACTCTGATTCTACATTCTTGGGGAATCATGACCACAAATGTAGGGAGGTTTCCACCTGCAACAATTGGAAGTGGTTTGAGGATGCTACCACATTTCAGTTTGCTCTCCACCCAATCTCCTCCACCAATTTGACGAGTAAACACTCTTTTAATAGCTCTCCTAAGTTGTTGTCTCCTCATTCATTTATTCATAAATAAAATATTTAGAATTTACATTAAATATCCTTGACCCCACTGGGTCATCAATTACAACTTAGCATAAAATTTAACATATTGTTCCTCAAATAATATAAAATAGTTTTTTTTTTTTTTTGCAAAATTGGGGCATGTGACACTCTAAGGTTCAAGCAGTGGAAGACCACATGGATCATCAACAACAAGTTCTTGAACTCTTAAAGGACACCCTGAATCTAGCACAAAATTGAATGAAACAACAAGCAGATCAACACCGTAGTGAATGGAGCTTTAATGTTTGGGATTGGGTGTTTTTAAGACTACAACCATACAAACAGATGTCCTTGAAGAACACCAAGAAGGATAATAAATTATCACCTAAATACTATGGTCCCTGCAAGGTGTTACAAAATATTGGTAGTATGTCCTACAAATTGGAACTACCTTCATCTTCACGAGTCCATCCATTTTTCCATGTTTCTTGTTTAAAGAAGATAATCGGTGACAAGCTACCAATTCAAATGATGTTACCCGAACTTGATGAGGAAGAAAAATTCATCTTGGAGCCTGAAGAAATTACTGAAATATGAACTAGACACCTTTGAAATCGATTAATTTTAGATTATCTCATTAAAAGGAAGAACTTACCCACAGAAGATTCGACATGGGAATATGAGTCCTTTATACAACAAAATCAAGAACTACTTCAGCGTTGAGGACAACACTTTTTGAAGGGAAGGGGAATCTTAAGCCCTTATTGATGACACATTACACCATATAGTGTGGCACACTACCCCCTATATTGTAGGGCATTACATATTAGTTATGTAGGCTTGGGGTCTAATAGTGGGTTTTTTAGGGGTGAATCCATGAATGTGGGTGTCTATTTTGGGGGGTCTTATGAGAAAATAAATTTGATTTTTTCATGTTTTTCAACTTTGGACGAATGAAAGTGATACTTTAGTTTATAATTTCACTTTCAAGTTAAAAAAAACTTTTAGAGAATTATGTTAGCTTTCTATTCATAATTGTTTCAATTTTTTTTATTGAGATTTGATATGTCATTTCGGAAAATGTTTGACAGTGTGTCGTTATAAAGTGAAAGGACTAAAAAATAGACATGTTTGGTTGTGCCCCTAAAATAATTGTTAAACTTGTGTTTTGCAAAAACAAAATATGTTACGACAATCTACACATAATATACTATTGCTATGACTATAAGTTTGTAACCAACGGATCTATATACTAATTATAATATTTTTTGAATTCGTTCAATGGGGAAACCTTGTCGATTTTCAACATGTGTTTGGTTGCGCCATTTTTCTCTCAATTGACTATAAAATTTAAAAATATACGAATACCATTTTGAATTAGACACTCCAATTAAGCGCACCATATTTGTTTCAATTTTTTCGGTGGTGTATTTTTAGAGTTATATATTTTTCATTTCACCGCATGTTGAAAGAGATGAAACGAAACTTCACACATGTTAAGAAAAAAAATAGTGGATCTCACCTATACAAAACAAGATCTATACCTACGAAAAGTAGATTCAATGACGAAACTAATGGTATCAAGTCCGAGAGTCGATTTCTAGTGTAAGGCATACATTTTACCTTCCGAAAATGGAGAAACCTGAAAATTATGCAGGTTTCAGGTCTCAGAGTTTATTCGATCGCATAATGATTCAGCCGAACAATGTTTTTCCATTACGGAACCGTTATTTACAACGACAATGCAAAAAAAAATTCTTCGACCGGATTTTTTTTTAGCTCACGTTCTTCTAGTTATCTGCCATCAATGGTTGGTTATCTATTCATGAACTATAATTTATCTATGCACGACAGTAAAAAATAATAATACATTACAATTTATCATATTACTAGCACATGCACGAACAAAACAGGTACTCTTCAAGGAGATACACTAGGCTGAATATATCCTTTGTCTAGTAGCTCCTGTAATTGTATTGTTCATTTCGTTAATTCATCCATTGTTGAGGAATTTCAAACACAATATTTTCCTTATACACTGGGGGTAAACAACTGATAAAACTGTATACCTTATCTTTTTCAACTCTTAGGTATGGTACATAGCATTGTAAATTTACAAACTCGGTTACAAATTCTTCCATGGTTAACAATCCTAGTCTCAAATCATTTAATTATTGGGCTTTCTCATCATAATATCGTTCTGACATATACATTTTTTCAATAGTTTAAAAAAAAAATTCAACTCAACTCTTTACTACGTATGTTACTGACACTCTTAGCCTCCTTCCACCACGGAGCAGATTTAACAACCAAGATTCTATCGCTTCCTCCAATTATCCATCAAACATGGAGGGCCTTAACTTTTTGAATTCTCCTTGTAACTCTAGAAGTCTTTCTTTTTGTTTTGTTGTATTCATTTCATCACCTTTCTTTAAATCCTGGGGGGTTATGTAGGAATGCTATTTGTAGTTTCCTCACTACTGCAACTTTGCAGTGCTCCTTTTCTTTTCTTGTAAGGAACATAAAATAAATATAATAATTAAATTTATAATGTTGCCTTAGTATAAAAAATATTAAAATTCAGAATCAAGTTGCTAATTTTACCTTAGTAATAAAAAATATTTCTATCAAAACTTTCTAACATTCCTAACATTCTCAACTTCTCAACACTACATCTACAATCATACATAAAGTTAATAATACATACTTTCATATATTTTGCACCTATAAAAATTTCCTTACATTCCTAACCTTTCCTAACATTCATATATTTGCACCTATCAAAACTTCATAACATTCCAAACATTTCCTAACATTCATTCATATATTTGCACCTATCAAAACATTCACTCCTAACATTCCCACATTCACTCCTAACATTCACTCCTATCATTGCACCTATCAAAACATTATCTCCTAACATTCCCCCATTCCCACATTCACTCCTAACATTGACATTCCCCATATATTCATTCTTAACATTAACATTCCCCTATATTCATTCTTACATTCATTTATACATTGATATATTTTCACCTATCAAAACATCCTAACATTCCTAACCTTTCTTAACATTCATTCATATATTTGCACCTATCAAAACTTCCTAACATTCCTAACATTAACTTCCTAACATTCCTAACATTAACATTTCTATATTCATTCTTAACATTAAATTGCACTTATCAAAGCATTCATTCCTACCATTTCCCTATTTCCACATTCACTCCTAACATTGCACCTATCAAAACATTCACTCCTAATATTGCACCTATCAAAACATTCACTCCTAACATTCCCCCATTCCCACATTCACTCCTAACATTGCACCTATGAAAACTTCCTAAGATTCCTAATATTAACTTCCTAACATTCCTAACATTAACATTTCCATATTCGTTCCCCATATATTCATTCTTAACATTAGATTGCACCTATCAAAGTATTCATTCCTAACATTCAACTATTTCCACGTTCACTCCTAACATTCCCACATTCACTCCTAACATTGTACCTATCAAAACTTCCTAACATTCCTAACATTAACATTTCCATATTCATTCCCCATATATTCATTCTTAACATTAGATTGCACCTATCAAAGCATTCATTCCTAATAGTCCCCTATTTCCACATTCACTCTTAACATTCACTCCTAACATTGCACCTATCAAAACTTCCTAGCATTCCTAACATTAACATTTCCATATGCATTCCCCATATATCCATTCTTAACATTAGATTGCACCTATCAAAGCATTCATTCCTAACATTCCCCTATTTCCACATTCACTCCTAACATTCACTTCTAACATTGTACCTATCAAAACATTCACTCCTAACATTCCCCTATTCCCACATTCACTCCTAACATTCACTCTTAACATTGCACCTATCAAAGCATTCAATCCTAACATTCCCCATTCCCACATTCACTCCTAACATTAACAGTCCCCATATATTCATTATTAACATTAAAATTTCTCATATATTCATTCTTAACATTAGATTGCACCTATCAAAACTTCATAACATTTCTATCACTCTCAACTTCTCAACAAGAAACATACATAAACTTAATAATTTACGTACATTCATATATTTGCACCTATCAAGACTTCCTAACATTCCTAACCTTTACATCTACATGTATATAATCCAAAAAAACAATCATGTGCATGTGAGTTCAATGTACATGTATATAATCCAAAAATTATGTACATGTGAGTTCAAACCATGTGTATAATCCAAAAATTAAGCTCCTCGATGTCCAAATCAACTACAATATATATATCTACATAAAAAGAACAATATAAATAATTCTCTAAATGGAAGTCCACCACTATCCTTGACTAGGGTCTTCCCTTGGACTCGTTTCCCTTGGACTTGTAACAATCTGCAACATGTATAAAAACAGATTATGAATATCATAAATTATTTAAAGAACTTTAAACAAAAATCAAAACATTAAAACATAAAACTAATATATCGAAGAACAATTCAATTATTAACAAAATTACCTCCAATTCTCTATCATCCAACGGAGTCTTCTCTTTTCCTCTAAAAGGTGGATTAGACCCAAGCTACAACATATATAAAAATAATTTATAAATCTTACAAATTATTTAGCCTATTTTAAACTAAATTCAAAAAAATAAAATATTAAACTTACAATTCCAACACTATCGTCCAATGGAGTCGTTCCTTTGCCTCGAAAAGACTGAAGAGACCTAAGCTTCAACATATATAAAAGCAATTCACAAATGTCAATCATTATTTAAACTATTTAAACATATATATCAAAGAACAATTCAATTATGAACAAAATTACCTCGATGCCAATATCCACATCCATCAAAGAACCTATATCTTCACCTCCAATTTCAATATGTTGTCTTCCCTTAAAATTTAAATTTTGTTAATAAATAAATCATAGTAAAAGCAAAAAATATTAAGCTTAGCAATTAACTTAAAAAACAAAAAAAATAAAACATTAGCTCACAATAGATGGAAAATCATCTAAAAAGTTTGAATCTAATGAAACCTGCATAAATTAGTCTAATTAACAATAAGATACATAGTTAAATTTAAAAAACATATATATATCTTTCAAACATAAATATAAATGTGTAAATTTTAAATATACCTCTCCAATATTCTCTTCTACATTTCCAACATTTTGACTAGTGGAGACTCTAAAATTATGTTCATTTAACAATCGAGAAAATTGAAAACAATAAACATTTATGTAACGTATTTATTGCTATACATCAAAAAATAATTTATCATACATAGATATAATGTAACAAAAAGTTTAATTCAAAATAAAAAAATAAAAAAATAATAGATTGGAAGTACACAAACCTCTCCTATACTTGACGTGTCATTAGATATTCTATCCGAAGCTATATTACGACAAAGCTTGGCATAGGCCTTTAGATCTTCAATGCCCATACAATATAACTCATCATTTGTTTTGTAAAAAAATAAATTCTGAATAGTGGCTCGATCCCTCTCTCGACTCAATCCAACATTAACTCCTACAAATGCTGAAGTCAAACCTTCGGCAACATTATGCCTTGCAGTTGTCCCAACTTGTGATGTGGGCTCCATCTTTGATTTGTAAGTCACAATCCTAGGTGGACAAGATATCGCAGGTGGAGGTCGAAGAGTACTAAGATCCCTAAGGGCACCTTTTCGATTGCATATCCTCCCCTTTCCAACTCCATAAAACTCAAAATGAATATCAGTATAGTCTGGGTTCATTCCTAAAAAAATTCAGCATAAAAAAAACCTAGCAAAATAATTAGGAACCTCATCATTCCATGGAAACTGACCATAGGCTGCAAGAAACCGATCATATAAAAAATGTGCAAGTTCAGGGTGCTTAAAATATTGCACTTTCAATGCTTTCCGCTTTAGGCCCTCTTTGAAGTTGAACATTGAGTTGGACTGTTCTCTAGTCACCCTATCCTTCACAATGGCTTACTTGTCTGGACCCATCACTTCTGGCTTTCTTCTTTGCATCAAGGCAACAAAACCATCTGTTGTTGGTCCAAGATCCTCATATACCTCAATGAATTTTTGTAAAGATTGCAAAACCATCTCTATACTTTGTTTGTTCTCTGGAGCGAGATCCAAACTAGAAAGATCGTTTTGCAGCTTGTCATAGTGAGCCCTACAACTTTCAAGAGTCATTTGTTGAAGACCACTTTCCCATGGAATCTCATCTAGTAAATCTGATGGATAGGTCGTAATGGGCGTACGACCCTCAGCTAGCTGGACATATTGCATCCTTGCTCAACCTTCGCCACCCTCTGTAAGACGATGAGCCTCTTGCAAACCTTATTCTGCTTCCACACTTGTCTCCCATGTAGAAGGTCGAGATCCATGTTCACCCATAGATGATAAGGGGGAATCATCTCTACCACTATCGCCACGTCGATGATCAGATGAATGTGAACTATACAATAAGCTTGAGTCCCAAGGTGAAGTCGATAATCTTTGATTTTTATTTCGGACACCAACTCTCGAAGCCTTGTGATGACCTCCTACGGTTATGTCTCAAAGGATGCTCTCTTTCCATTGGATATGATATCTACAAGTTTACACAAATATCAATTTATACATGTTAATTAATCAACTTCAAAGACCTGGCTACTATTAAAACTAAGATTTCAATGAAATATAAATAGAAAAACAAAGGTGGTATGGAGAAATAACATATATAAAGATGATGAGGCTTCTTAGTGATAAGGAAGGTCCCTAAATCCACTGAATAAACTAGTATATGATGGTTACTAGACACGTTGTATAACGTTTTGACCCCGGAACATTCCATAAGCTTGTTTTGGTTCAGAGGCCAAATGTTGAAATGTAGAGTAATTTGAAGCCAAACATGTTGATCGATTAAATAATTTTGCAAGTCGAGAGATGGAAAATGCGGGGAGATAGTGTGCCAAGCCTAAATATCCAGGCCTGAAGTTCGAGATCCATAATGCCTCAATCACTAAGGGCCTAACCTTCTACATGTTAATTAATCAACTTCAAAGACCTAGATACTATAAAAACTAAGATTTCAATAAGGACTTAGATATCACTAATATTATCTAATAGTTCTTTAACTGCATGTGCATGAACTACATTTTGCTAAGTATAAAATATAGTCTAAGGCAAGTGCAAGTACTTACCTACTCTACAGACAGACACTACTGCTAGCTACTAGCTACCTAGTCATTATAGATTTGTTAGTGAGAGCATCACTATTAAATATAAATAGAGCTTCTATTTCTTCAAATGAACTTATATGTATTTTGGTAGAAAGATCAGAGATAATTGAATATAGTGTTATTATACTCACCACGCTACGATATTGAAGATTTGGGGGTTAAAAACTATCGTAGGTGAATCAACTAGCTCATCCCTGAATCTCATAGGGAGAAAGTATTTCTAGATTATTCTACGTTGCAGTCTCGATCGAACTAACATAATCTCGTAATAGATATCTGGCATTCGTTTCCTTCTCTTCGTTTCTCAGCTTTAAATAATTCCACTTCCCTTCTTTTGGGATCTGGAGTGTTTACAATGAATTATATATCCTAGTGCCTCAGGTTGTATAAAGAAATGAAGAGTAAGGGTAGTAAATCAACTGACTGCTATCAATCAGCTACTGTGATTTCATGGATTTATCACATCAAATGGCAAGGACATATAGATTTCAACTTGGACTAAGGCGAGTGTCTAGGGACTGACTACATACACCTATGGATTCCTCCCCATTAGTCCAGCCTATCCCTATCGTTTTACGTTACACTTCTGGTTGTTTTGGTCTCCATCCCCATAAGAAGATAAATAAATTATTTCTTTAAAATTTCCTTTCTCTATCTAACATTTTCTCTCTATGTTTCGGAAAAGCATGAAATGGAAATGGAACTTAATGCAATGCATCAAGGACTAAGATAGTCATAAAGTGCCATGGGACTTATACTTCGGCTAATAGTTGTATGGACTAAGGCAAGTAGTAGAGCTT
This sequence comes from Pseudotsuga menziesii, assembly GCA_001517045.1. Taxonomy (NCBI): domain Eukaryota; kingdom Viridiplantae; phylum Streptophyta; class Pinopsida; order Pinales; family Pinaceae; genus Pseudotsuga; species Pseudotsuga menziesii. The sequence continues at coordinate 142,325 of LPNX010667659.1, forward strand.
ATTGAAAAAACTATATAGTTATTACACTACAACTGAAGTTGTAACTCAGGAAAGACACGAAATGAAAAGGTTTTGAAATCTTGTCCCCAACCAATGAAAAAACATACAAAAATAAATTGTTTACTTAGGGAGTTGATCAGCTTTGTCCATTTGGATAGATTTTATCAGCTCTGTCCATTTGGATAGAGCTGTTCAACTCTGTCCAAATGGACAGAGCTCATCAACTTTGTCTAAATGGACAGAGTAGATGAACTCTGTCCATTTGGACAGAGCTGCAACTTGTGCAGTCTTAAATGTCATTTAGAGATGCTACATACTGCAGCTGCATTAATGGTGACATGAATTAATCATTGCATAACCCGCAAAAACCCCCTAAAGTATATATTTATATGAAGTTATTTCCCTCCCACAGATACCTTACTCTAAGTAGAAACACCCCCTGCTCCGCAGTCCATTAACTCCCTAGTTCCCTTAGTTTCCATGACATAAAACATCAAATTTTTTGACACCCCCAGCTCTGTCCATTTGGACACCCCAACCATGGATCTTTTCTCTGGTGGAGTTATTTAAGCCTACATAACCATGGATTCTTTTGGACAGAGCTGTCTAAATATTCTATAAATTTTCATGTACATAGAGAATAAGAATAAGCTAATTAAAAAGTTGTGGATTTTGTTGGACAGAGCTCTCTAAATATTCATAAAATTTCATGTACATAGAGAATAAGAATAAGCTAATTAAAAAATATAGAAAAAGAAAAAACATTAACAGATTTCAAGTTTTATGTTAAATTTTCTTTCATTAAAATCATTTAAAATAAGTATTACACTTAAAGCCAAATTCAAAATCTAAGATCTTATACCAATAGTGCTTCATATGTTCTTTTATTTTTTTTTGCAATCAGCTATGTCCAAATGGACAGAGCTCTTCAGCTCTGTCCATTTGGATAGAGCTCTTCAGCTCTGTCCATTTGGGCAGAGTTGTTCAACTCTATCCAAATGGACAGAGCTGAACAGCTCTATCCAAATGGATAGAGCTGTTCAACTCTGTCCAACTTTGTCCAAATGGATAGAGCTGTTCAACTCTAATTACAACACTATATTTCCATAATAGATTAATAGTATAGCTCTGATAAGAGTGCTCATAATGATAAGTTAACAAAGGTTATTTTGGTTCTTATTCAGATATCACTATGACAATGCTTTTATTATGCTTACTTTGCTAGTGCTATAATACTGTAACAAGTGAACATGACTAGTGCATTGCTTGTAATTGAATAGATGTGGAAAAAAACTCTACATGATTTATCATAGTTAAAACCATTGCCTTTATATTACATAGTATTAGCTCAGTACTTATTATTACTTGTAACATAGGATTCTAACCTTTATTATGCAAATACAAGTAAGCTATCTTTAATCTAAGAGTTAGACAAGCTTTATATAGAGATCTAATACAGTCATTGAAGTTGCATATAACAAAGATTGAATAGTCCAAATCGATAGAGCTCAATGTCTACCACATTGCAAATGGAACTATGACTATTTGTTCCCATATTATAAATGAAACTACTATAAACACAAATTTTTACCATATTAATTACTAGTCACAAACACAAATTATATGATGCTTCTCCTTTTCAATAACAAAGATTTACCTCACAGTCGAGGGACAACACAACAACACCACACCATGAAAAGACCACAGACACCTCCACAAACAAACCTCCACGCCGAACAGGCCTCCACGATCGACCTCCGCGAATAGACCTCCGTGTCGAGAGGAGACCAGATAGGTAGAGGGGTGACAAGATGGCGGATTTACACGTCAGACAGCTGGGTGACGTGGAGGCGAATGACGATCAACAACCAACCAATAGGGTGACGATACGACACGGGTGGCCAGACAAGACGGGTGGCGCGACGAGTGGTGGGAAAAGCAGGATGACGACAAATCGCTGGAGGTGAAAAAAATAGAAATGAGGTCGCAGCTGACCTCATATGGTAAAAAATTAGTTGGCTGAACAATTGTTCGGCCGAACATTTATTCGGTCGAATAATTATTCGTCCGAATAATTCTTTGGCCAAACAATTTTTCAGCCGAAGAATTGTTCGGCCGAAGAATTATTCGGCCGAATAGTTATTGAAATGCCGACAAAAATTATCAGCTGACAATCCATTCTGTCAAATTAAATGGTTACCTTTAAAGTTTATTCATCCGAATAAAGGATTCATTATTCGGCCGAATAACTATAATTATTCATCTGAATAACTCCATTATTTGGCCCAATAAATATAGTTATTCGGCCAAATAACGTCTGCTATGTTGTTTGGGCACTCGATTCTCACGGAAGTGTTACCCAACTTCGACTTTTCACCCTTAGTTGTTATTGTACACCAGTATCTCATATATATAGGAAGGAGATATTCTCATTTTAGCATCATATCATCTTGTATTGTCTTGTACATTGTGTAAGGAGGTTCCTCCCTCGAAGAGGATTGATATTTATCTCTGATATTCATATTTTAGGTGTGGATTACTCTCCTATTATCTATTTCTGCTATTTGTATGCTATATCTGGGATTTGGTTGTATAACAAAATACTTGGACAGTGTAAAAGATTTATGATGTGGTTTATAAATTTGGTTTCTGTCTATTATTAATTTATGTATGTTTTAAGATGAAGGCATCGTGGTTATGTATGTGGATAGCAAAGGTAGTCTACTGGATTCATTCCTACGACCTTAATGTAATTACTAAGTTCTTTATTTAATGATTATGATATTATTGTGGTTAATTGTTATACTATGGCTGTGAGGGATATTTAAATGGGACCATTATATTTTTATGGAATATGTTTTGATTATGTGTATTTATAACGTTAGGATTGTGGATTTTAAATGGTGAAAAGAGATTTGATCTTGGTCCAAAGAATGGTCACGATGCTTACTATGTTCGTTGTTTGTGATGATGTTATTTTTAATGGAATGCTTCAGTTTTTATTGTGTATTTAAATATGCATACCTTAAAACGTCTTTATTGGTTTATTTATCTTTGATTTAATGTGGATCTACTTGTATCTTGTACTTAGTTGATTTTATTTATAATTCCATTCTAGAACTGTTAATGTATACTTATAATTAGTATTTTGATGTGTTTACTCTTGCTTGTTAATTAGATAGATTCTAATCTAGGTTTTAGATGACACATTAGGTCTGAGCTAGTATTTAATTTAACATGGCTCTGCTGAAAAATGAAATATGTCAGTAGAGTAAAAAGGCCAAAAGAGAAGATAGGTCCTAGTTTTGAAAAAAAAAACCTAGTTTATACTTAACCCATTTTTAATAGTAAAAATAATACATGAATTAAAACTAGGGTGCAGAACCCTTGATAAACATTTATAAATAAATTAAAACTTGAAGAAGTAAACTGATGAATAAAAACCCTCGATAAATCTGGTATAGAAAATAACTTACATCCTAGGGTTAATATTAAAATAATGCAAACCCTAGCATATTTTAACCACATAAACAAACACATAGGGTTAGGAAATGCAATGTAATCATTTACCTAGCATAGCGAACATTTAATTTAGAAAAATGGATGAGGTAGTCTAGGGCTTCATACCTATAGCTTGAAGCTCTTTTAATGGTTGAACCTGCACACTCAAATAACCAACATTAACAATTCAAAGGAAGATATGACCTCTAATTTTGATGACCAAATCACTTGAGAACTACCACATTCCACCCAACAACGACCCAGAACCATTCCTGGTTTAAATCTAGATCCCCCCCGAGCTAGACTACAACATGCAAGTAGCTTAGAGCTCCTAAGGTAGGGTTTCCTATCTAGTATATCAGGTGTGGAACAGTTCTCCTTTTTTCTTCCAAGAAAATGTTCTCCAAGAATTTACTTGAGAGAAAAGCAGTAAGAAAATGACTCCAAATGTAGATTAGAACCCCAATCCTTTCCTTGGCTTACATATTTATAGACAGACTTTTCAGTCAAAGGAATAGTTAAATCAAGAAACCTTGGTTTCTTGATTTAACCATTTTTAATTACTTTGGGTAAATTTTAATATTTTAACTTAGGAACTTTCAACTAGTTCCCAATTAGACTATTGTAGGTATTGGACTATTTATTATCTTTAAATAATAAATAATAATGGATGGAGATTTTCTTTCTTTCTTTTATCATTAATATTATTATTATATTTATTCTTTATACATCCCATGTATAAAATACATAATAATATAACACTTGTTAACATTTGTCTTTGGCACTCATATACCATGATCCCTAGACTTAATGACACTTCCTCATTAAGGTCAAATAGTAAGATGGTCAGGCTTACTAGGCGAGGCAAATATAAACATCCTTGCATATTGGATTTTCCTCGTATAACATGGTAGTTCTTCAGTATAAATAAGTATGATGAGATCAATATTTTTCTTGAGTCGTTTTCACTCGGAAGTTATTAAATTATTTTCGGTAACCCCTAGCACTTACCAGAGCCCATACTCAACGCTTTAGCAGGGAGTTACAAACTTAGTGCAATTCCAGAGCTCTTTGATATACACTAATGCTAGGATGTACTTGAACGATACACCTAGGGATACAATGGCCAAGGATCCGATGCTCTATACCTTATGCTTAGCATCAACATGGAAGGATCCAGAGATTATGCCCAACACTTCGAAATATTATCTTTTCATGTGCTCCAGAGCTTCTCACTCAACACAAATGTAAGTAATCATGTGCTCTAGAGATCCTTGCTCAACACAAAACATTAATTACCTATGTGCTTCAGAGCTCCTCGCTCAACACAAAACTTTAATCACCCATGTGCTTCAGGGCTCCTCACTCAACACAAAAAAATAATTACCCATGTGCTTCAAATATCCTCTCTCAACACAAAACATCTCTTCAATCATGTGCTTCAGGGTCCATGCCCAACACAAACAAGCATATATATATAATCAACAATTGGCTTATGCCCAATATATAAAACAAATCATCATGTTGATATGCAGTGGGTTATTCGACCCAATACGTAAAAAGAAAATATCAAATTAACATCATAGTCAATAGGAACATGCCTATAAGTGTTAGGTCCAAAATTCAGGATATTACATCCCTCCTCACTTAGAATAACACCATCCCTGGTGTTCTAGGGAATCAGAATGACATCAAGAAACAAGGAGGGGTAATCCTTTCTCATGGTGGCTTCATTCTCCCAGGTATATTCATTGGCCTCAAAGTTCTTCCATTGCACTTTCAACTGAACTATGGTGCTCTTTCAAACCTACACCTCTCTCTTGTCCAGTATATGAATACGCTTAGGGAAAAACTCCCTGTTAACCCAAAAATCCCCCACATAGCCCTCAATGTCCTACACCACCTAAGGACACCATCTCACAACACTCATTTCACTCCATAAGACCTTCCATTTGACCCCCACACCTCCAAAAGAGCCCAAGGATGAAGAAAATGGCTACAAACCCCAAAAAGGAGCCCAAAATAGCCCCCTAGGAGCCAAAGCCCTAAAAAAGGGACTAAAGTTAGCGTCGAAGGGGCTAAAGGCCCAAAAAGGGGCTAAAGCCCTCACTAAGGGCTTAAAACCCTAAAATCCCTTGGAAAAACTATAAAAAGAGGGTGGGGGGTCACTCTCAAAATACTCCTCCCTTTCCTATTGTTATGGTGCCCGTGGATGCTTTGAGACTTTTATCTCTCAAACCACCCACACTCCCTCTCTTCCATCTCCATCCCTTCAAGCCATTGCTTCCCAACCAAGAGAGAGGTGCTCCCATGAGCTAGGGCATGGTGGCCCATTTCCACCCAAGTGAGGTATAACATTTCTTTTGATATTTGTTTAATTGTTTTTGCTTTCTAACCGTTATTTTTATTTGCAGGTTCTATTGTTGACATTGTTTGTAGGTTTTCCATTGTAGTAGCTTAGGTTTCTTGTAGGTTTCAAGGAGGCGGAACCCTAAACCATTTTTGGTAGAGGGGTTCACAAGGGCTTAATCTCCCTCTTTCTTTCCTGTTATTAGCTCATAGTTTAGTCTAGTTTTAGTTTTCTGTCACTAGATTAGATTAGTTTATTTTACTGTTTTGTTTATGCTATTTCCATTTCATTTTTTTCTGTTTTCAAAGAGTAGGAACCTACCATTGTTCCCTATAGGCACAAGGGAGCCATTATTGCTCCTATAATGAGGAGAAATCTTCACTATCACTTTGGCGAACATACCAGGTCGATCCCACGAGATCCCTGGTCCAAAAATTTCAAGTTTTCAAGTTTTTTCAATTTTACCCTAGTTTTCAGAAATCTTATGTTAGATCTGTCTTAAATCTTGTTTATTTCCTGTTTTATTCAGTTCTGAAGCCTCTACTAGGCCAATCTGAGTCATATTGACTCCAGCACCAGTTACTGTCGGCCAGATCTGACCTTGCCTCACCAAAAAACCCCTTTCCAGAGTAGGGCGCTCTTATCGGGGCAAAAGGTGAGACTGGGGCGCTCTTATCGGGGCAAAAGGTGAGACTGGGGCACTCTTAATGAGCAAACGAGTGCGCCCAGGGCGCACTTAATCCCCATACAGGTGTGACTTTATCCCAGAAACTCAGGTTGTGGTTGTTTTTGCTTTCTGTGCGACCCCCTCGCTCATTTCTGGAAAAATCTCGCGGCCCCCTCGCAAGATTTGGTCCGAAATGTGCGGCCTGTCACACAGAAGTTGAATTTAAGTTTAATTGACAGTAATTTTCAGTTTCAGAGGACTGTTAGTGCGGCCCAGCTGCCTCTGTCCACCATTGTAGGTATTTTTCAGTTCCATTTTTTATTTTCTGCAAATCAATCCATGAACAATGTGTAAATGTTAAATCAATCATTAAGGCTTAATAAAATGAACTAGTATAACTAAAAGTAACTTAAAAATAACCATCTTTCTGCCCCCTTCCTCCTCTACCTAGTCATAACCCTCTGGGTTATTCTGGGATACAATGAAGGGTAAGCTCGTATAGATCTAGGCACTCCATGGTATTTTTCCCAAAGCATTGAAAACTGACTGACCTGGAAGGTAAAGGGGGTAGAGAAGGAGGGATTCTCAAGGTGCTAAGCGTCCTCCCTGTTGACCAGCCTAGCATCCGGGAGGTGACTTGAGGATCTACATATGGGCTTAGTCCCATTGTGTTGAGAGCCCAACACCTTCTCTTGGTTTGAAGAAGAATATCACTGAGAGGTAGACATTTAGGTAGGCCAACAATCCAGTGTTAATCACTGTACTTGCTTACAAATTTCTGTTTATGTTTGCATACAAAACCATGATATGAAATCTACCATGAATTCATAAACCGTATTGCAACAACCAAATACCAGAACAAACAAGCAAACCAACACACCATATCAAATAATTAACCCAACTCAGTTCATGACACTAAGTAAGCCTTAAAATTTACCAAATTTACACTAAGTTCAATCAATTCTGCATTCTTTGAGGACATAAGTCCCTGACTGCTTCAACTATGGGAAGTACTTGGGATTTTCCAAGAAAGTCATTGTGAGGAGTACCACAGGAACCCCAAAGAAGCTGGCCGTTGAGAGGAATTACCAAGTGAAACGAGAAACGACCCCTTCCGATTGAGTAGAAGCACCCGTGAGGAATAAACCAAGTGTTGTCTTCTGGCAGTCTTGGCAGCTGAGAGACCACCTTCAGCCAATAGGAATCCATTGAAACTGTGGTCCAAATCTCATACCCACTAGTTTCATACACAAAAGCAAACACAATTGATTCTCCATGATCTTCCTCACGCCTAAGAGGTGAACCAACACCATTTGGAACACTTGATCGGCACCGTCGAAGCCGCTCTCAGTGATCTTCCGCACTGTCAGAGGGCCACACAGCCTCTGATTCTGATTCAGACCCATATCAGTCTAAACTAGACCTCCACACCGCACCATCAAGCTCCATGGATAGTGCAAACTCGGATCCATTTTCCATCCTAACCTTAGCAAGTGGACCCATGTCCACATCACAACCTGTCACCCACAACTTGGCAAGCTGTCCAAGAACAGTCATGCAGACTATCGTTAGCCAATTACCACCACCCATAGTGACTAGCCAAGCTGGCCCAGTGGTAACACATGGGGGCAGTGGCCCCTCCACACACACTGCCCCTCCGGCCACACAGGGGGGCAGTGCACCGTCCACCTACATTGCCCCTACTGTCATACATGGGGTAAATGCTCCTGCCACCCATACCACCCCCCACACAGCACTTGCGAGCATTGGCCCATTTGCAATGGCACCACCACAAGCACCCCCAGCCATGCAGATGCATTATGCACCTGCAAACCCCACCCTCATTGCATCCCCATCCCACATCAACTTGGGGTCAAATCTTCCCTTCATGGCTCATCTGAACTTGCCTCACTTGGCTAGATTAATGAATGACCCCATCCGCCACCAAGCTTTATGGCCACCCATGCCAACTAAGCTACCATCAGACATCCCAAATTTTTAAGGCAAAGCCGGGGAATGTCCCCAAAATCACATAATGACATTCCATCTATGGTGCTCATCCAACACCATCACAGATGACTCCATCAGGCTAAGGCTGTTCCAACGCACCCTTACAGGTGCTGCGACCAAATGGTACATTGAGCTGCCACAAGCCAAGTACCCCGACTTCAACTTCCTAGCCTTCATGTTCCTACAGTATTTTCAACTCCTTGTTAGATATTATGAGGGGGTGGAGATCCTGTTATCCTGTCGCCAAAGCACCGCCACTCACATAAGTGACCATATCCATGAGTGGCGGCAATGCCGTAGCTTATGCAAAATCCAACTAGACGACAGGATCTTCTTGGATTGGTTCCTTAAGACTTTTCTCCCACCCATCGCAAAGGACGTCACATATGAACATCCCCAATCTGAAGAAGAGGCCATACTGAAGGCCCAACAATTTGACTTGATCTACTCTTAGTCTGGATACTTGTACACTGTCATTCTAGACACTCCCCGTCCAAGTACCTCCTACCGCGATGCACCAGGGGCATCCCACGCTGCGGACAACATCATAGGTTCAGTCTCCCAACAACCACAGCCTCGACCGACACCACCTACCGTTGCACCGCAACCAAGCAACACTGCTAATGTTGCTTACCAAAACCAAGCTTCGAACTATGGTAGAATTATGTCCCAGTCCGGAGCAACAACCTGTTATGCTCAACCTACGCCACCGCAGTAGGCTTAGGACATGGCTTGGCCAACACAACAGTATGTGGGGAAATACCCACATTTGTGGCACCACCACCCCCAGAAATATACTATGCACCACCAGTGCAACAAGTTCAAGCCCCCGCCCCTGCTCCACCCTCTCCATCGGGACAAGTGTTCGCACAACAAAAATGTCCCAACCAGCCTGCCCCCAACAATCAACAAGGGCAAGCTAGAAACAACCGGCCCCATAACCAAGGTAATAACCAACCGTAGGGAGGCGGTCATCAACTGAACCCTCCTAATAATGTCGTGGCTAACCGGCCAGCCCAAAACCCTCCACGAAAAAATGCACGAAGACGCAACGCTCCGTTGCACACAAACCAAGCTTGTACACTCTGTGATGCTTATGGGAATTACACATTTGAGTGTCCCCTAATGGCTCGCTCTAAGCAAGCCATTCAAAATGAGGCCCAACAGGCTGCCAATGCTACCAATCAAGCCCAACCCAACCAGGCACCACAAGGACCTCCTCCCATGGTGCTTCAAAACCCACTACTAGTCCAAGGATTGGTGGCAACTGCTCCCCCTCCCTAGGCCAATCCCAACGCACCAGGGGCACCACCCATGCCTGAAACAGGTGTTCACCACCTGCTAGCCATGACATCTGAAGAGGTCAACTTACAGACTAGAAAAAATCAGTACAGTACCACCACCGAACCTGTTGACTCATCAGCAACATCCACGTCTAACACAACCAACCTACCTCTCTAGTTACCCGCGTTCCCATGCCCCCCCATATGCAGAATTGCCAATAATGCCACAGCTAGAGCTGCAGTTAGCTATAGCATTGTGGATGATTTGGCCCAAACACCAACTGCCATGTCCGCTCCTGAGGTACTTAAAATGTGCCCAACGCAGTGGAAAGCCTTACTAGCAACTCTAGGGGTAGTAGACCACTCTAACTCCAATTTAATCACATTTGACATAGAGAACGAAGAGCCGTGCATGCCCTCCACTATCGCCTTCCAAATCCCGGTGTCCATACTGAACTTGGTTGTGCACCGATGCATAGTGGATGAGGGGGCATCCATGTGCATCATGTCTACCTTGGTTTGGCAGAAGCTTGGATCACCAATTTTGCAACCGTCCTCCACGACTCTGCGGGCTTATGATTATCATCCCACTAAAGCCCAAGGAATTCTCCCCCATGTCCCCATCACATTATCCAGGAAGACAGTCCTGATTGACATCGAATTCATCAACACTCAATTGGACTACAACCTCCTCCTCAGAAGCAGTTACATGTACGCCATGCGATCCATCACGTCAACTATCTTCTGCCTCATGATGTTCCCCCACGAAGGGAATATTGTGACAGTTGACCAGCTCACCTACCATGATTCGCAAGGGTTAACAATGCATGCCAACGTTATCCCTACCATCACCACCATTGAGCCGCAAGGGGTGACTGCACATGCTAACGTCATCCCTGTAACCAACACTATGGTTTAAAACACACCAGCCTCCCCACCATTGAATGTGGGTCCTGGGTTGTTTACCGATCCCACCATGATGGATCATTTCCCGTTGGTGTAACCACCACTGACACAAAAGCAAACTGTGAACTTGTGCATGGTCTCATCAAGCACCACTGCACCCAAACAACAACTGCAGCCACAGCCCCAACCACAACCACAACCACAACATCATCTGTAGTAGCATTATGCATAGCCGCAAACTTCATAAAGGAAACAACTACAAGACCCAGGTATGAAAGTGGCTTCAATGGTTATTGTTATTGTTGTTCTAACTTTGGTCATAAGGCTATGGATTGTAGGTTCTATGGAAGAAGAAGGGCTGGAATCCCCAATGTCTCGATGAGATGTTGGACATGCAATCAAGATGGACATGTTGCTGCCACATGTCACACATTGAGATGCTATACCTGCAGTGGGTTTGGACACAAATCCCATGAATGTGCCAGTCAAATAATTCAAGCAAGAAGGAGTAATCCATACACATCAGCAAGAATATTTGAATATTAGAGGACAAATGTCTACAATCAGGGACACTCTCAGACATGGAGAAATGAAGTTGATCAAAGAAGTGTTGGGAGTTCCAACAACTCAGTTAGGTGCTGGTCATGCAACAAATTTGGGCACAAAGCACAAAACTGTTGGAATGATATGAGAATACTAACATATATCTCAGCCAAGAAAACCAGCAAGGACAATGAAGGAACACATGCTCAAAGAATAGATGCCAAGAAGCAGGTATGGATGAGGAAGACCGAGCAGGTGCAGATAGGAGAAGCTGATCAGAGCAGGGAGGATGGCTGCCATATGGAAAGCCAAGTGTAAGGTCTCTCAAAGACCTTAGCACACCCTAAGTTCATGAGGCTGGAGAATGATCTCAAAGGAGAAAGGATGGTTACTCCAGGCATACAGACAGGTCCTAGGATCGTGCATATTGACAGGGGGAGCAGTTAGCAGTGATCAGAGATTTCAGAGACAGGTATGTGGGCACCCTTTGCCATTGATGCCAAAGGGGGAAAGATGAAGACAAAGGGAGAGATGAAGACAAAAGGGGAGCATGTTCATAGGGGGAGCATGAGTTGTTGTCATCAATGACAAAGGGGGATATTATTGATGAAATTGTCATTGATGCCAACATGGTCTTGATGTCATTGATGTCACCACTTTGTTGAAGCTCTTCAAGAAGCCCTGCTAATGATGTTGAAGACCCTAGAGATGATCCTAAAGCCTTGGTAGACAATGGAGAAGCCCATGAAGTCTTGGAACCCTTGATGAAGACCCTGATGACCTTACAAAGGTCATGGAGCCCACTACTGGCAATTGATATGGTTAGATGGCATGATGAGCCTTGATGGAGATGATATTTCTTGAAGATGGTCCTAAGTGCATAAGGAATATATTGCACCCACTTATATGATGGATGGCCATGACCCTGCATGAAGCTCTTGATACCATAAAAGTTCGTGAAGAAGCCATCAAGAAGAATTCAAGTCATTTCATCATGGCCTGCACAAATTGAAGAAATTATGAGTAAAGGATCTTGTCAATGCAAGCAAGACCCTCATAAGATGATATCCCTCGTCATGCCCTTTCCAACGGTAGGTGGTACATCACGTGGTTCCTCATGGTTGATGAGCTATTAACTTTTGAAGTCGACCCAACAAAAATTATAAGTCGGCTCAGTCAAACACAAAGTCGGCTCAGTCAAAGTTTTATTAAAAAAATAAAATATTTTTATAGTATGTCGGCCCCATTAAAAATAAAAATTAAATACAAGTTGGCTCAGTAAAATATGGAGGATATTTAGTATAAATACCCCATCAAAAATTCATTTTTGATGTGACAAAATTTTCGAATTAGCTCTGCAATTTCGGAGGAGCAGTCCACTGAGGAAAACGCAGGAGTAGTCTGTGTAAAACGCAGCAGTAGACATTTTTTAAGTCTGATATTTTTGTTGAGAAATTCGGGTGAGCTCTGAGGCAGCCATACTAAGGAAATTCACAGGTGCAGACAGAGAGGAATTTCGGACAGCCTACTAAGGCTGACTGACTATGGAAATTTTGGGTAGCAACAGAGGTCAATTGCAGACCCGAAATTGCAGAGGGTAGAAATAGTCCTGAAATTGCAGAGTAGTGGACTTGTTTTGAAGGATCTCAGTGATGGTTTGAATAGCAGCAGCAGTGGTTAAAGTATTCATTAGCATGCAAAGACCTGAATTTTGGTGATGTTACAGTGCTTGGTGCACAGCCCAACTTTGGTGAATACACAGTCCCGAAAAGGAACAAATTCTTGGGGTTTTTACCAGCACCTAAACAGTCCTGAATTAGATGGGATGAGGTCACTCTTGTAAGTATGCACAGACCCGAATTTGGATGCATGAACAGTTTGGATGATACCCTAGTTCCAGTGCTAGGATGCATACACAGCCTGAGTTAGTGACCATACAGTAATATCAATGATTCAATGCCATCTAAAACTTGGCAGACAAATCTCTGATCCTTATAGCATTTTGTCTACTATAGTAGTAGGCAAATTTTGTGCTTGAAATTGTACAAATCATTAGTGAAGTCACAAGCTAGAATCAAGCCATTTGAGCAGGGTACAAGAGTATGAACAATATTATATACAAGCACTATGATGATGCATGCAAACAATCCACAGTTTTGAATTCATCTACAGCAGTGGTTACACAGTGACTTGTTTCAGGGTTTTTTACCAGCATATACACAATCCAAGTCTTGACTGTGTTTGGGGTCATCTGCAAGCACACATACACAACCCAAGTGTGAGATCTTGACATGCACTATAAGTTATGATCATGTATACTTAGTGATGATGATGATGTATACTTAATGCATACATGATGCAAACTATGATGAAGAGGATGGTGTTGAATACTTAGTCTGAATGCTCAGTCCAAGCTTGATACAAGTCCAAGGTTGACTGCACTTATTCTTCCTCAGGTCATGTGACATGGTGTAAAACTATTTGACTGTGTTTTGGTTTCTTCAAACTGAGATACATAACTGAGGCAGCAGTAGTTGGCGTCTTTTGTTGGAGTGTACAGAGGTAGTAGCAGGTTGTGACAGTCACATTTTGGAGTGGAGTCTTAGCTTTGATTTAGGGAGGATGATATAATTCTAAGGCAGCCACAGTGGAGTAAGCTGTTGAAGGATACATGAGCACTGGGGCAACCTAGTTTTGATTTAATTTTGATCTGAATTTTGAGCTTCTACAGCACAGTTCATAAAGGATCATATCTTGTCTTATGCCACAGTCAATGGACTGATCTGAAGCTGATTCCAAACCATTCTCTGAATTTGGGTAGTTGACTTCAGCAGTTGTAGAAGACAAGAATGGAATACCAAGATGACTGAAGTAGAAAGTGAAACAAATCTGATTTTCTGAAGCAGTATATATATTAATTGTTGCAGCAGGTTTTATTAAGATTGATGGAGTTCTCAATTCAGCCAATATCAGCAGAGACACTAAAGACATTTAAAGCTCAATCTCAGGAACATAAGGACTGAGGCAACAAATGGTTTGTTTTGGAGGAGTTCCAAATTCATGTAGTTCAGAGTTTTTGTTTTGAAGACTTCTAATGCAGGTCACTAAGACAAACAATTGAAGTTTTGGATAAAGTATCTTCAAATAGCTCTGATTTTAATGTTTGAGGCAGCCATGCAAATGAAGGTCTGAAGCAAAAGCAAGGAGCCATATCAAACTCATGTAAGTACACCTTGGCATTATTTTTTACGAACCATACTTTTGAGAAAAGTTTTGGATTGGTATAAGAATTGAATATGAGAGTTCTATCACTCCCTTTTTGTCTCCAAGATTTAGTATTGTACCTTTTGAGTTCAGATGATGACAGTCTGTAAGACATGATTAGCAGTTGAACTAACTGACCATATGAGCAGCTTATCACATTAAACAGTTGAACAAAGTAGACAAGATATGACAAGTTGTATTGCAGAACCTTGAACAAGAGAACGTTACACTTACAACTACAACTATGAAGACCTTGATAATGATCAGACCTTGATGATTGAGAAGCAGACCATGCAGAGTTGCAGCAGTAAAGATTGATGAGCAGCGGAGATTGACCAGCGAAGCGATGAGCAATGTTGACCAGCAGAAGATGAACAGAGAAGATTGAGGAGAGTGTTGCAGCAGTAGATGACCAGCAGTAGTGATGTTTAATATGACAGTGATGACTTGGACAGAAATATGATGAGACAGTGAGCTGTAATTGTAAAAGCAAGCATGTCTTGCTTTTGAGGTTAGGATACCTCAAACCCTTCTTAGCAGGGTCTAAGAAAACTAGGGAGGGTCCTGAATGCAGAGCAGGTGCTCTATATATCAGTAGGTGCTGATTTTTCCTAACGGTTGTAGCCGGACCAAAATAATACAAAAAGATTTCAAAATTATATTGTGTGGTGTTCTTCTATGTTATGGTTATTGATAAGTTAAATGCTATGTGAATGATGATGTTATGAAATGATTATGGTAAAGTAATGGAATGATGAACAGGTAGCTAACTGTGAAAAGTTTAAAATTGGCTTCACACTGATTCACCCCCCCTCTCAGTGTCAACAGATGATGACCATGATGATGAAGACGATGATCATGATCATGGCGATGAAGACAATGATGATGATAATGATCATGATGATCATTATCATCATCATGAAGATGACGATGATCAACATGGCGATGATGAAGAAGATGATGATGATTGTGATGATGATGATTATCATGATTATCATGATGATGAAGACGATGATGATAAACATGATGATGATGATGAAGATGATGGTAATGATGGTGATGATCATGATGAACATGAGATGATGAATACGATGATGATGGTGATGATGAGGGTCATGATGACGATGATGATGATGATGATGAAAATGATGATGATGATGATGATGATGTTGAATATGATGATGATGATGATGTCGATGATGATAATGATGACCATGATGATGAAGATGATGATCATGATGATGAAGATGATGATGATCAACACGATGATGATGAAGAAGATGATGATGATTAACATGATGATGATGAAGAAGATGATGATGATTATCATGATGATCATGAAAATGATGATCAACATTATGATGATGATGAACATGATGATGAGGATGAGGATGAGGATGATGATGATGGTGATGATGGTGGTGGTGATGATGATGATTATGATGAAGACGGTGATGATGAACATCATGATAATGAGGATGACGATGATGATGAAGACGATGATGATCAACATGATGATGATGATGATGATGATTATGATGATGACGATGATGGTGATGAAGATGATGATGATGATGATGAAGATGAAGATGATGATGCTTCTGAAGATGATGATGATTCTAAAGATGATGATGATAAGGTTCGTGATGACTATGATGATGATGATGATGAAGATGGTGATGATGATGATGATGATGATGATGAGGGTCATGATGATGATAATGAAGAATAAGATGATGATGATGATGATGATGTTGATGATGATGAACACCATGATAATGATGATGGTTATGACGATTATGATGATGATGATGAGGGTCATGATGATGATGATGATGATGATGATGAAGATGATGATGACGATGATGATGATGATGACAATGATGATCAACATCATGATGATGATGATGATGATGATAATAAGGAGGGTCATGATGGTGAAGACGATGATGATGATGAAGACACATGTTCCTTACTCACTATCCCTCTATGACTTACTCACTGGGCCACCCTTCCTTTGTGCATGATGATCATGAAAATGAAGACGACGATGATGAACATGATGATGATGATGATAATGATCATGATGATGAAGACGATGATGATCATCATGATGATTATGAAGAAGAAGATGATGATGATGATGATTAACATGATGATGATGAAGAAGAAGATGATGATTATCATGATGATGAAGACGATGGTGATCAACATGATGATGATGATGAAGATGATGGTGCTGATGGTGATGATGATTATGATGATGATGAATACGATGATGATGACGATGATGATGAGGGTCATGATGATGATGACGATCAACATGATGATGATGATGAACATGATGATGACGATGATGATGACGACGATGATGATGGTGATGATGGTGATGATGATGATGATGAACATCATGATGATGAAGACGGTGATGATGAACATCATAATAATGAGGATGATGATGATGATGATGATGTTCACGATGATGATGATCATGATGATGAAGACGATGGCGATCAACATGATGATGATGATGATGATGATGAAGATGGTGATGAAGTTGATGGTGATGATGGTGATGATGATGATGATTATGATGATGATGATGACGATGAAGATGATAATGATGAAGACGATGATGATGATGATGAAGATGAAGATGATGATGATGTCGATGATGATGATGATGAGTGTCATGATGATGATGATGATGAGGGTCACGATGATGAGGGACATGATGATGATAATGAAGATGATGAAGATGATGATGATCAACATGATGATGATGATGATGATGAGGGTCATGATGGTGAAGATGATGATGATGAAGACACATGTGTGTTACTTACTATTCCTCTATGACTTACTCACTGGCCCTCTCTTCCTTTGTACATGATGATCATGATGATGAAGACAATGACAATGAACATGATGATGATGATGATAATGATCATGATGATGAAGATGATGATGATCAACATGATGATGATGATGAAGAAGAAGAAGAAGATGATTATCATGATTATCATGATGATGAAGACGATGATGATCAACATGATGATGATGATGAGGATGATGGTGATGATGGTGATGATGATGATGAACATCATGATGATTAATACGATGATGATGACAATGATGATCAACATAATGATGATGATGACGACGATGATGACAATGATGATGATGATGAAGATGATGGTGATGATGATTATGATGATGAACACCATGATGATGAAGATGGTAATGATGAATGTCATGGTAATGATGATGATGATGATGATGTTCATGATGATGATGATCATGATGATGAAGACAATGATGATCAAAATGATGATGATGATGAAGATGATCAACATGATGAAGATGATGGTGATGATGGTGGCACCATCCACCATCCACCTCTCTCTCTCTCTCTCTCTCTCTCTCTCTCTCTCTCTCTCTCTCTCTCTATACATGTGTGAACCTGCACTTTTCTCTCCTTGTGCCTATTCCTCCATCACCCCTCACACACACACACAAACCTTCTATCGCTCCCTCAATATCTCTTTCCTTCACTCTATATTCATCCCTCCCTCACCCCCCTCCTCCCTCTCTATCTTATTCTCTCTCACACTCTCTCCACATATCTCTCTCTCTCTCTCTCTCTCTCTCTCTCTCTCTCTCTCTCTCTCTCTCTCTTCTATGTTTTCAACTGATCCCTTCTCATCAACCCCATACCTCATTATGACCCCTATTATATGTTTTATCACAGCTTGTTCCCATCTCTTCACTTTCCCCCTCCTTTGCCTCTCTCCTCCAACACATCCTATTCCTCCTCTAATACTCCACATCCACTTTTCCATTCAAGAATCATTTCTCTCATCAAACCATCACCTACTTCTTCCCCTCCACCTTATCCCCCTTCATCACTCAAGCCTTGTGTACTGCTTCTAACCCTATACGTCTTCGACACCTCTTCTCCTCCTAATAATTCTCTTAATCCCCACTCCCCTTCACCCTTATAACCCATAATGTTCCCATTCCATTCAAATTTCTCCACTCAAATTTACAAAATCCTCCTAGGATATTGACCATTCCCAACCCTCTCTCAACTATTAACCATCCCCACTTGAACTTCCAACATCTTCCTAGGCCCTTGACCCTTCCTCACCCCCTCTAAATTATTATCCATACATTTGATATATTACATATAGTGTTAGATTTTTTTCTCTACAACACACGTTCACATCTTATAGTTACATAATGCACTCGCATTTTATAGTTATATAACGCACACGCGTTTGTAAATTCTACAAGGCGAGAAATTTAATTTGAATTTAACATGCCAATTCACTTGCTCGCATGTCACCAATAGTCCTATGTGTATGGTTTGGAATTTTCTTTGGTAATACCAAACCTGTGCTATGGTATATGATAAACCATAGCTAATTGGGCATTTCCCCCATTTTCTGAATAAGTCATTGTTTACACACTCGTTACAGTATGCTATACATAGTCATTTTTTACGAAATCTTAAACATAAATAAATAAATTGTAGATTCTAAATATGTATTTTTTATAAAAAAAATTATATTTTCCTATTTGTTTTCAATTTCTATTGTGTCCTAACTCCCTAACTCCTTAACTCAAAATACATGTTGTTAGTGTTTTTCCCTTAACTTTTTCAATTCATAATCATTTAAAAAAAAAAAATTATGGTGCAATAGAAGACAATGACCTCTACATTCTATAAAAAACCCATTTCATGATTATTTCATTGAGACCTTCAAAGGCTGCACCCACAAAAGACGTACCATGTTCGAGGAATGATCACTTAGATACTTATAAAAAGAATATTACTAATTTTCGAAAAATAGTGTTGCACTAGTTTTATATGTTCTCTACATGCATGCAAAGTTTTGTATCCCAAACGCATCATTTAGGACCTAACCCACAAAAATATATAGTTATCATTTGCCTAAAAAAAAGTGAGTGTTAGAAAAAATGAAATTTGACATAGTTATATAAAATTTCAATACATAAACCTTATATATTTGGAAACATGATTCAATTTCCTACATTTAATCTTTTTTACTCAAAACAATATATTTTGTGTAAGTATCTAAAAAAAAAATTCAGTTGAGGGATTGCTAATTTTTCAGTTTTCTATTGCATCTAAATTGCCAAAAGTGACCCTCATTAGCTTGCACTGACCCTTATTCTTCTATTTTTTTTTATTTTATGTTTTTTCTTTAAACCATTGGTTATGGTAATGATCAAGTGGTCACAACAAGAATCAACAATTTTAAATCTCTGAGGGATGTACAATGTTAAAAGTACACTAGTGATGAGAACGACGAATTATAACATTTTCATGCATTATGGAAGACAACGACAAAACAGATGGTGAGGTATGTGGACAGTCATAGAAAACAGGGAGAGAAACCCTCAATGAGGGGTCTGCAAAGTGTGGGGAAATCGTCGGACTAATACTATGATCTGTATTTTACATATTAATATCATACGCCACTCTCACCGAGGAGAGTAGTGAAAAATCAACAGTGCTAAGATCCTCTTGTGCCACTTCAATCTCCAAACTGGAGACAATAGGATTTAAGCCCAAGTCAGCCATCGAAGACATCACATTACTCAAACCTCCAACCTCCATTAATATAAAGTGTTAAGGTTGATCCCAATATCCCATTTCTCCCCACCACATAAGGGTCAGTAGAAGGGGAATCGTCATCAACAACATGAGGACCGAGTTTAACCCCCAATGCTAAAACATCCATGTTTTCTAAATCATCTGGATCTAAATCAACATACGCAAATTCCAAGCAAGGGACAAAATTATCGATGTTTAGTGAGGAAGGTGTCTAAATATCATCCTCAATCAACAAAAAATTCTTTGTAGAACTCAATGTATTGTCTTCATCATCCAGACCAGCAACAAGATTTGAGCAAGATCTGTTGAGACAAAAAAGTAGGTGACAAGCATCCTTTAAATGCCCTATTTCCCTACACTAATGACAACTAAACGGGACATTCAAATAGTCCAATCGTTTCTCTACTAAGCGCCCACCTCAATCTATGTCCAAGTTTTCCTCCAAACCCTTGGAAGTTGTGATTTCCATAAGTACTTTTTCCATTCTTTTGTCAAAAGCATGCAAATGAGCCTCATCAAGGGTGATAAATCTTCCCAAGACATTTCTAATTGTTCTTAAAGACTCCCTATTCCATAGCGTCAAAGGTAAATTCGACAATAGAACCCAGAGGTGCCTCTTCCTCACCTTCATTCTACAAGGATTGAACCAACACCACCACCTCCAAAGCACCAACAAGCCCTTATTAATCAACCATAGCCCATTCAAAATATTCACTACATCAGCTTCTTTGAGAAAAAGGAAGACAAACCTTCCATTTGAAAGGAGACTAATAGTGGGTTCATAATCCAACATTGGTTTCCACATTTTGGATATCCATATAAGCCATCCCTCCTTTTCCAGATGGCAGTACTCCAGCCATCCTACCAATGCCCTAGCACTCAGAGATGAAACTTTATCCATCAAGTTTTCCTTTTCTACAACAAAGCATTTTCTCCTCTGTAATTGTTATGGAGAAAACTTCCTATGGCTTGGGGTGTACAACAACAGACAGAGAAATCACCAAAATCAATCCCTTCCCAATATGTAAGAGAAA
This sequence comes from Pseudotsuga menziesii, assembly GCA_001517045.1. NCBI lineage: Eukaryota > Viridiplantae > Streptophyta > Pinopsida > Pinales > Pinaceae > Pseudotsuga > Pseudotsuga menziesii. Next base: position 163,527 of record LPNX010667659.1, read on the forward strand.
TACAACATATAACACTAAAGGATCTTGAAACATACCTTATTCCGGACGGTTGAAGTAGATCCCCGTTGAGATTTTTCCAATCCCGCTTGCATTAGCAATTTACTCTCAACAACAGTAAACAAGGCAAGCATGCAATATAATATAGTGTTAGGCCTAATATAGCATATATAATCAATAATGCATAAGAAATTAAACGCATCCATGGATTCAATATTCATTTAAATGCACATCATTGGAAAGGAAGAGATATTTCTATTAATAAAATCAGAGATTACATAAGTGGCAACCTCTATCGGCACGTCTGCGAACCGGAGAAATTGATTCCTCCACCTGGGCCTCCACCACCTCAATACTCCATCTCTCAATAGCAAGCTCACAAACAAAGGAAATCTTAGGAAGAACATAAAGTGCTCCAAGGTACAAAGGGATGCAGACTCAAGTACAAGCAAGCTATGGCAACAATGGACTATAGTTTTCTTGCTCTTCAATTCCTCCTCTTCAATGTATCCAAGGGGTTCCTTATATAGTCCTTCAATGGGGTAATGGAAGGTCAAATCCGAGTGATCTCGAGGAATATGGAAGGCCAAGATACAAGTGACTTAGATCCACATCAAGGAAAACTCCAAAAATATATGGTCTTATGCACACAACCTGATGTACGCGGGTTTAAGGGTAATATATGCATATATACGCGAGAAAGGGATTAAAAGTTGCATACAACAAATAATAGGTGTTTTTAGGGATGATATTGGAAACATCAAAGGTAAAAAAATGGTCCATGGGGTTGAACGAGTCTGTAGAGGGATAGGGAAGGACATGAAAGTGTGATCAACTGTGTGTGGTAAAATCAGGTGTAACAGATGCCCCCTAATGTGTGAGATCAGAAGGGTAACATGATGGATGAAATAAATTATGAATCCATCCCATAAGTGGAGTGATGAAGAACTAGGTGGAAGAACCAGCCATCCATTAGTATAGTACAATAATAAATCTCTGCACATGACTGCAAATACATATAGTAGTCCTGGATACATAAGAGTAAAATGACCATGAATAGACATGATATACAAAATGTGACATGTGTGGTCATCACCACGTACAATATATAATAGATCAGGATCTCCGTAATGAATATATACAAAGGATCAAGATCTCCATGAAGGCTGGAGATATAAAATGGATCAAGATCTCTATAATGGCTGAAGATATCTGACATACACTGGAATCAAGTCACGAGAGCTGAAATCTCATGAACACTGGCATGATCAAGGAGGTATCATATGTGGAATGCCACCAATCTGGAAAGTCTTCTACACACACCGCTATGAGTACATGTCCTACTATGTGAATAGAGGTGTCGAGGTCGAACAAAGTAGTCCATTGTCTGATTATCGATCATTGATGTATACCATTAATAGACATGAGAACACCCACCAATAATGAAAATGGGAATCAAGGTATTACACCACAATCTAACAAGTGCAAATAAATGTGTTGAGGTCAAACACTTGGAAGAATCCATCGATCGGGGGACATTGATGTATTCCCAAAACTATCGACGGAGAGAGAACCTACCACTGATGACTGTAAGTCTCAAGGCACTCAAATGACTCTAGATTCCTATCCTAGAATAAATAATTTGAAGTCGATGGGATGGAATCTGCTGGTAGGAGGGAATTAAGGCATCCCCCATCAACCAACACAAGGTACTCAACAATGCTATATAATGTGGAAGGACTCAAACAAGATGTGCATGAATTAGTAATAGTACCGAGAATGGCCAACATGCAAAGTCAATACAACTGAGGAATGGCTAACTCAGGTTTCAACTTCCTTTGAACAAGAGCATAAAGGTGAATGGTGACTGAATGTAGGCAGCATAGACTCGATATACAAAACTAGGACATCTCTGCAACACAGGAGGCATCAATAGAGGCTCCATGGGGACTGGAAGCTTAACCAGTTGGTGTATATAAACTCAGAAAAAGAAGTACAACTCTTAAAGTCAAACTACTAACCCGACCAACGGATGTGATATACAGTGCTCTCTTCGAAGGCGACACGACTCGACTACTGCCAAAGATAACATCTTTTCTTGTCCGGATTTTTGGTTTTTTGTTTTTTTTGGACTTTTTAAGATATTTTGAAAAGATTGAAAAAGAATAAAAGTGCTTTATAGTTACAAGTATAGGAGGAGATGAGTTTCAAGGGGAAAACAAACTAGTTCCAAGCAGTGGAACATACCTATTCTCAATGAAAGGAAACATGTGCAGGATAATGACACTCGGGGGAAAGTCCCCTCCTAGTAAAAAATGGGGAATCAAGTTGCAAAGGATATATAAAAAGGCTCTGCTTGGCTAGAGATGAGACAAGATCGAGCTATATGGCTGATAATGAAAGTCAGGGAAGCCGACGTAAGGCTCAATAAGGCAAGCAAAACTCATGATAATGCAATTACAACTTGACACATGTGAGCGAGTCCTGGGGAAATGGAGAGCATAAAGTTCAAGAGGAGTATGAAGCTCTTGCTCAAAGTCATTGTGGTGCTATACAAAGGACTCCCACACCCTAAAGGAGAAATTTCAGAATGGGCACCAAATGCAAAACATGATCTAGCTAGGGTACCCAGGTATGGTAAAGCTCTACCATTCACAACATGTCACTTCTAAAACCAACAAGAAGGTTTAGTGACAAGATGGAATGGGTTCGTACCTAAGGTTAAAATGAAATGGTCATAAAGGATATGAAAAAATGCAAATGGATGTGAAACCTAACCTATATTCCATTTTAGACATAATACCTGCAATAAGCACAAACAAGTCAAATCCATGGTCAAAACCGTACTCAAAATGGATTCCTACAACATCAAATTAGTTCAAACGGCCAAAAAAGGTCAGAAACGATAAAAAACTATAGAAAGTGGGTAAAAATTTCAAAATTTTTCTGTAAATAGTGAAAAATTTAAAAATTTTCATACCATTTGAATTTTTTACCCAACATAGTGCATTTGAGCTTAGAACTTCAGAAGCAAATTCCAAGAGCATCGTCCAGTGGAATCCCTCCCCGTTTGATCCAGGTAGATTCTCATGCTCCTACCTTTCATTTTGATGCAATTTTTTTCAAATTTCATGGGTTATTTAATTTTTTGAGTCATCCAAACTTATGCGTTTCGGGCCACGCAAAAATCGGGCTTTTTTCTGCGCATAGAGTTTACGCGGAAAATGCACTGAAAGTCGCGTACAAGGCCACGAACAAGGTTTTAAAGGGTAAATATTGATAAAAAAGCTTGGTTTTTGTGCAGGATGGTGCTAGAGTGGAGAGAAAGAGAGCATGGTGATGTTGAGGAAGCTGTGCAAGGTGATCTCATGGCTCAAATAGCATTACGGGCATGTGGCTTGTACAAGCTTTGGTGTCTTGGAAGCCTGAGGGCCAAACCAAGACTACTGCAGATCTTGGGATCCAGAGACTGAAACATTTCAGATAGATGGGATGTCACTTAACATTGAGGTTGAGGACATATATTTCATCACATTTTTGTCTCGATGAGGGGAGATGGTGAACCTCTGCTCTCATGGGCCAAGAGGTAGGATGACCATAGATGAGTACATAGCTATGTACTACTTTCCAGAAACAAAAAAGGTTCGGAGTAAAATCCTGACAAACTCTATTCAGATCCTGGGGCTGAAGGCCATACTTTTGACACTAGGTAGGATTGTAGGGTTGGATTCAGTCCACCAGGCCTCATGGCCAATGATGTTCTATGCGGTAGAGTGCATGCGACCTACAATGTATGACTAGAGTACTACGTTGCTGAGCAACATGAAACAACAACTCAATGACTGGAAGATGGGCAGGGTGCAGAACTTTGGGTTTGGCAGTATACTGAGCACAATTTTCTTTGAGAGGGTGTTAGGGATAATCCCTAGGGTAGACATTTCTCCACATGGAATCCAAGATCTAGCCCAGGGACACTGGGAGAATGTCATGCGTAGACTGGGTGGAGGTAGGGTGGCTAATCCCTACCCAACAGATTTCTTTCCATGGTGGCAGAGGCAGATCGTCTCCATCGACGACTACCCCTATGCAAGGATAGACTTCTGCGGAGACCTAGATATGCCCCTACAACTAGGAGCAGCTTACGGTGACATAGGCAAAGAATCCCAAACCCACTTTTAAGTTTTGAATTATTTAATTTTTTTGTGTTTTTTTATATATTGACTCAAAAGACATGTTTTTGATGTGACGACACATAGTGACCATCTGTCATGTATATGCAGATGTAGGACCACGACGGCCATATAACTTCCCTCGACATTGATGAAGGGGAAGAGGATATGATATTATGGGTGTAGATGTGGAGCAGACGCTCCAAAGAATCCACACGAAATTTGTTCGTTTGACACACAGGGTACCCATGGCGCAAGTTGAGGACTTGACTGAGGCCATGCAGTCCCAGGTGGTTGGTGTACCATGAGAATGGGTTTGACTATTTCTATGGCTAGCTAGAGCCATAGTGATTTATCATGATCAAAACTCCACTCCACCCCAAGCTTAGAGACTTGAGTGTATTCATTTTTGTATGACCGTGTAGTATATTTTGGTGGCTCGAAAGCCCCAATTTTGTACATGATGCTTATGTATTATGATGTCACTTTTTGGATGTTAATGGAAAAAAGAACTTTTATGATGATCGATTTTATTTATATTTACATGTGTGTAAAATGTGTGTTTGTGATATGCTTATGGTCTATGAAAAAAATTCCAATCTAACACATAGTTAGCATATGAGTCAGCAACTTGATTAAAACTTCTTGGAACATGAATGTATGTTATATTCTCAAATTTTCATTCTAGCAATCTAACACCTAAGAATATTCATAATAATGTTGGATCCCTAATATGATACAATCCATTAAGCTGTGAAACCACTAACTGTGAATCGAGACTTACCTTAAGAGAATGAACACCATGTGAAATGGCATCATGTAATAACTCAATGACAGCACTATATTCAGCAACATTGTTTGAAGAGGGCCATAAACATACGCCTCCTGAAGACAATACTTGACCTGTAGGATTATATATCACCCAAGTAGTCGAAGTTGAGTTTTGAGTGTGGCGGCTATCACCATCAGTGAATCCTATGTGAATGGAAGACTCCATTGACATATTCCATAAGAAACGAAAGCTAATCAACAAAATCAATCACCATAAGAAAACTTAACTATATAATGAAAAACTGTACAATAATATACAACAATCATCCCTGGCTGAAGATCATGCATAGTATTTTTTGAGATGGAGCCCATTTCTAGGCTCTGCCAAGGATGTCCCTTCATAATCAACCATATCGTAGGCGCCTTTCTCTAAGACTCGTTTAACCATGTAAGGACCATGCCACATGGGATTAAATTTCTCTGCCCCCAAGGGTTCCTTAGCTTGATCCCACAAAAGGACCAAGTCACCTTCACTAAACTTCCTCAGATGGACAAACTTATCATATTGGACCTTGATGCGACACTTTTTAACCTCTAGAGCCACTAAGGAATCTCGGTGTTGCTCATCAAGATGCTCTAAGTGGACCAAATTCTCTTCTAATGCAGAAGTGTCAGGTAAAAGCTCCACAACTATCTTTAGAGAAGGGATTTCGCATTCAACCAGTAAAACTGACTCCACTCCATGCACAAGTTGATATGGAGAAAAACCAGTGGCAGTCTTAACTGCGGTTCTATAGGGCCACAAAGAAGGTTATAACATGATATTCCAATTAGTCTTGCTTTGTGCAATGGTTTGTTGGAGAATATACTTAACCGATTTATTCACTGCTTCAACTTGTCCATTTGCTTGAGGGTAATAAGAAGATCAATGCTCTTGCTTATACCCTAACTTGGAATCCATCTCTTCCATCATTTTATTCTGAAAGTTCCGACCATGGTCAGTGAAAATCTCTTTGGAATGCCAAACCGGGTGATAATCTAGTTGAAAACGAAATGTGTGGCTATCTCAATATTGGATTTAACTATGGGCATAGCCTCTACCCATTTCATGAAGTAATCGACAGCCACAATAATGTGATGATGCCCCCCAGCCAAAGCTAAGTTGAAATCCATAAAATCAAGCCCCACTTGGTGAAGGGACCGACGGTGACAATATGATGTAACGGGGTTGGACGCGAGCGCATATTACGTGCAAACACCTGGCAAGGGTGGAAATTCTTGACCGCATTAACGCAATCTTCGAAGATGGACCACCAAAAATAGCTCGCTCTCAATATCTTTTGGGCTATAGAAAGCCTAGATAAATGACCACCACACGCCCCTCCATGGAAATCATTCAGCATAACCTCAGCCTCATCATGGGTTAAACAACGATGCAAAATGGAATCTACCCCATGGTGGTACAAACTATTATCCACTATAAGGTAGTTCTTAGCTACATGACGTAATCGTCGTCGTTCATCCTGTGAAAGGCATTAGAGGAATTTTGGGGTCTAAAATGGGCCTCCTAAGGAAAATAATAAAATAATAGTTAAAATAATAAAACAATAGTTAAAATAATAAAATAATATTGATTAATTTTGGAGGAATAAAGAAAAAAACTACTTTTTGTGTTCGTATTTTCGACATATCTCCCTGTGTTTTTACCCAAATTTCAATCAGGAGAGCTCGTTGGATGTGGAATTTGATTCTGCATCCAACGAGTACCCACACTGCATACTTTTTATGGACCCCGCTACCCCAAAAACAAGAAATACCTGAAAATGTGATGATGATGTCATCATCACATTTTTTCAGGTATTTCTTTTTTTGGGGGTAGCGGGGTCCATCAAAAGTATGCAGTGTGGGTACTCGTTGGATGCGGAATCAAATTCCACATCCAACGAGCTCTCCTGATCGAAATTTGAGTAAAAACACAATGAGATATGTCGAAAATACGAACAAAAAAAGTAGTTTTTTTTAATGACAAACATGTCAATTCAACCATTATGGTTGAATTATTTTATTGAAATTCTATTGGTTCTTGAATTCCAACTCACCAAAACTTATTTTGGCACGTTTTCTTATAAGGCCCATTTCAGACCCCAAATTTCCTCTAATGTGAGTAGGGACCTTCAATGTTTGCAAATATACAATGATATCCCTGTACTAAGGGTCCACCGTTGAGATGAGGAAAATATGCTCATCAACAAAAAAAATCTCATAAACCTCTTCCTCCTCCAAACTTGGAAAAACAAATATAAGCTACGCAAAGATCAACGATTTCTTCGATTTCGCTGAAATGAATTCGAGATCAAACTCTTGCAATATGACAATCCATTTATTGTATTTTCCCCCAATCATCCTTCTAGTGAGGATGAACTAAAATTGATTGATATGAGCTATGACCAAGGTTTGGGGAAGGAGAATGTAATGTATCAAACGTTGAACCCCATGAATGGTAGCCAAGGCTAGCTTCTCCACATGGGAATAGCGAAGTTCCACATCTATAAGGTCTTGGATCAAATAATATATGACATGTTCATGGAGCTCCTCATCCTCCTGAACCAAAACCATACCAACTGTCTCCATAGATGCAGCCACATAAATCAAGAAATCACGGTTCTAGTCTGATGGACTAAGCAAGGGGTTTGTTTCTAAGGCTCGCTTAAGAGCATCAAAAGACTCCTGAGCTTGCTCATCCTAGTAAAAAGGGGTGTCCTTCTTCAAAAGACGCATAAATCCTTTAGTCAAGTTTGAAAAATTAACCACGAATCTTTGAAAAAAGTTCGCCATGCCTTGTAAACATTTAAGGTGTCTAATATTACATGGGGGAGGCAATTGAAGTATTTCCTCAACCTTTAAGGGATCGACTCTTATTCCCTCCTTGGATATGATGAATCCTAGTAAACGACCAATAGTCATGCAAAAGATGAACTTGTGAGGATTAAAACGAACTTGGTAATGGCGACATCTTTCAAACACTAATCTCAAATGGTATGGATGACACACTCTAAAATGAGAGTGAGCAGCGAGATAATCCAAATATACTTCAATAAACTTTTTAAGATCATGAAATATTAAGGTCATGGACCGCTGAAATGTGGCTCCGGCGTTTTTAAGGCCGAAGGGCATCTTCCAATATGCAAAAGTACCCAAAGGAAAAATAAATGTGGTCTTATGTTGATCCTCGGGCTTAATCTAAATCTGATTATGTCTGAAAAAACCACCCATAAAGGAAAATAACTCACTTCCCACACACTCATCCAAAATATGATCAATAAATGGTGTGGAGAAATTATCCTTAGGACATACATGATTTAAATCACGGAAATCAGTGCATATACGGATCACTCCCTACTTCTTATCCACCCGAACAGGATTTGAAACCCACTCCGTTAAGGGAACAGGATAGATAAAACCGACTTTCAGTAGTTTCTCTATCTCAGCTTTAATGGTGGGTTCTTTTCTAGAATTCATTGCACGCAAACGTTGTCGAACCAGTTTTGTTTCCAGATACGTTTTGATCTCATGTTCAATAATACGAGGGTCTATACCTGACATCTCTTCATATGACCAAGTGAAAATGACGTGAAACTATTTAAACAACTCGGTATACTCCTTGATCTCATTGAGGGAACAACCTGCCCCAATGTAGACATTCTCAATCTTGCCAGGATCACAAGAAATATTGATAGGAATTATTGGTTATAAATTAGACATGTTTCCACCAGCCATCTGACCAAGAGATATTAATGGAACCACGGGGCTACCAATATTCTCGCTAAGAATCCCCATAAAGTCATTACACTCCATTTGATCAAGCTTAGGAAGAAAATATGATTGATGATGCAACTCTTCCCAGGGTTGCTCAACCCCAAACATGGCCTCAAGAATAGCTTCATCCGATGGAAGAAAATCATCGAGACAATCATGTGAGTGAGATGAATATACTGCCCATGTAGGCAACACATATGGGTCCTCCTCCTCAGTCCACAAAGAGGTAGGACTAGGCTCTGCAACCTGATCAAGATTCGCTTGATATGCCACCATTGTTGCAGGCAACAGCACGTCTGTCTCAACGGGCATACTCGAAGTACTCAGAGAAGGAGGAATCCAAGGATATTCCATATGGGTAGTGCAAAAAGACACCAAATTTGATGAGGATGAAGTCCCACCAAAACTAGACCCAATCATAAGAACAGACGCATGACAACTAAAGGTTCCCATAAGAGAAGGATACATACCTACGCCCACACTCTCAATTGCCAACTGAGAATGATCGATAATCATGATAGAAGCTCCCGATGATGTATTGATACTCAGATTATGGAATTATTTTTTATCAATCATAACAATATTCCCATTAAACGGAAAGCATATCACTCAAAAGAGGGAAGAAGATATGGCTTGCATACTATACATCCAATTCCTGCCCAGTAAAGGATTGTAGTCAAGGGGCACATCAACCACCTCAAACTTGATCGTGATGGTCTTCTCTCCCAATTGGACCTCTAGAGAAGGAAGAATCCCGTGCAGCCGAAATGATCTACCATCGAAAGATGTCAACATAGTGGCATATTGAGACAACGTGGGAGAACCTAGACCCTTCTAACATGACAAAGACATCATAGAAGGAGCAACGCCTTCATCAATGACAGTACACTTTACGGTGTTGTTAAGAAACTCTACATGAATGAAAAGAGACACGTAGTAAGGAAAGTGGGGCTGCACTCCCATGGTTTCAAATTTGATCATGGTAGAAGAGTTATCGTCACTAACCCCAAGAGTAGACAACAAGGCCTTCCTCTATAGAGGACAAGTCTGAAGCACTTCTAACGTGGTCATTGCACAAGGATTCTGGTCCAAATCCTAGACAACTGAATAGTTATGGGCAGCTCGGGCATTAGGATTGTGCCCCGAACGCTTTAAGACTCCCTTAGGAATGTGAGGTGGAACTTCAATTTTATCCGTAGGATTTTCACTTTGTAAAGGGATCTTGGGTGGGGAAGGTTCTTTCCCAAGGTCTGGTTGTGACAAACCATAATATTTTGCATGAGTCACAAATTTAGCAGCACGCGCCATGTTGATGCAACCCTGACCACTATTGGCCTCCGACAAATTTTGATTTCCACCCGATGCACAACCAGGATCAATAGTCCTCAAGTTCATATTTTGATTGTTGGGTAAATGATTAGTTAACATAGCTGGGCCCTGTGCTATGAACCTTGAGGCATCTTCCATACGAGGGCACAAGTGAGTGAGGTGGTCATCCTTACACAACTTGTAAGGAAACTTCACCTTACGTTTAGACTTCTTGTCCCCCCCAGCATTTTGAGTGTTCTTATCATTATTATTAGCATTTTTGTTCTTGTTCCCACCCTTACGATTATTTTTTTCTTTTTTCTTATTCCTTCCAAGCTGTTGGTTTCCTTTCGGGTTCGACAGTTGCACGGAAAGGACATTCACCGATTGGGTAGGTTGATACAAAATCGTAGCTTATCCTGATGTAGACTAGTTAACTGACAATTGGCTCACTTGTTTCACAACCGATTCAATAGGTTTGGTACTTGTAGAGCCCACAATACCATCAGCATGTGGCCCAAGCTTGACCTTCGGGTCGAAATTGGATCTAGGAGCATTAGGTATAATCTCATACAAAAGTTCAGATTGAGCATAGAACAAATCCAAATCTTGTGCCCTAAAAATAGCTTGTTCCTCGTTTTAAAATCCAAATGTAGAAACATCCTTCGCGATGTAAGGTAACAATGATTTGAGGAACCACTCAAGAAGAAACTATGGTGGTATAAAATCTTTGATTAACCATTTCTGTGTACACCACTCTTGAATATGATCTGGAATGTGTGTGGCTTTATCTTGGCGGAAGGTTGACAAGAGTTTGGTACCAATGTCATAACGTACGGGTAGCTGTAAATGATTAATAAAATTCAAAGCAAGATCATCAAACGTAGCATAATCCCCCCTGGTAACTCTATATACCATTTCACCACAAGACCCATTAGGGTGCATTGAAATAGCCTCAAACGAATGGAATCATCATGTAAGGAATTGGAAGAGCACCAAAGGTGGAAAGTGGTGACATGCTCACCAAGATCTTCACCAACCTTACCTTAAAACTTGGGAATGCCTGAAGGAAGCTTGGTAGGGACTGTCGTCCATGCCGGGTCATGAGACATAGGATCGTTTATCAATCTCGACAATTCAGGTAAGTTCAATGTCGTAAGGAAAGGGATCCTAGGTTGAGCCAATCGGTTCCATGCTCCCTGGTAGTTTTGATTCATGTAAGGTTGATTGCTATAAATACCATGGCCTTGGCCATAATAACCTCCTCCCATTTGACCCATGTAGGGCTGCATGGAAGCATCGTGATGTGGGGTACCTTGATTAATTATGAGGCGCTAAAAAGCCATAATTAGAAGAGTAAGCGAGTTATCGATACTCATACCCATAGGGTTGGTAGTTTTGTCCATACTACGGTCTATAAGAATGTCCATGAGAAGCTCCATAAGGTGTTCCATGGGATATACCATGAGAAGTTCCATAGTTTGGTATACAGGGAGCTCCATGAGGTGGAACATGAGATGATCCAAAAATAGGTACATGACTTGTTGACACAATAGGAGGTACTCGGATATGAGATACAACCACATTAGCAGTCGTAAAACAAACATGGATAGTAGCAACATTCCAACATGAAGGCCCATGTGAATTAGGGGGAGGATGAGTTGTTAAAAATGCATTCGAAGGAACAAGGTCCGAGGATAAAGGGACATGTGAGGGAATGTAAGTGGTGTTCCCAATGTTCACTAATATCGGTCCTAGTATCTGAATAGGACTACTAACACTAGGCCTAGGAATAGCACGTGAAGGTGCCTCCACCACTGGGATGGAAGGTGCAATGTGACTAATGCCCCCAAACCTCTCCGCATGGAGAAGAGTGGGAGTTCCCCCAGGCGTAGTGCCAGGGTCAATTTCTGACTTGGCATGATATGCCAGATCGGGCTCAGGGATATTAGGTATGCCATATCTAACATAACTAGTGTTTGTGGGTTCATAGTGAGTCTCGTAGCCCGGAAACAAATACCGGAAACCTGTGAATGAGGGATCATAACCAGATCGTGAATGCTGCTCATGTGAAGGATCATATGTGCTAGTAGGATCTTCCTCTCCAACCTTGTGTGGTGGAGAAGACGTCTTTGGAATCTCATCCTCATGATCTCCCATGGAGTGTGAATCAAAGTGAGAAGTAGTCCACCTGGAATGTCTGGTTCTCTCTTCCAAAGGAGGAGGAGACATGGAAGGTGGAATTCCTACTAAATGGCGAGAACGGCGGGGTGCCGCACCCGAATCCACAATGACTCAAAAAATAAAAGGCTCGATTTAACTATGCAAACCCTAGGAAAGCTAGTGTGCACATAGAATTAGAGGAAATTTCAACTCAAAATGGGCCTCCTAAGGAAAATTCATAAAATAATAGTTAAAATAATAAAATAATATTTATTAATTTTGGAGGAAGAAAAGAAGAAACTACTTTTTTGTTCATATTTTTGACATATCTCCCAGTGTTTTTACTCAAATTTTGATTGGGAGAGCTCGTTGGATGCGGAATTAAATTCCACATCCAACAAATAGTCACTCATAATACTTTTGATGTGGTCTGCTACCCCAAAATCTAGAAATACTTGAAAAAATGTGATGATGACATCATCATCACGTTTTTCCAGGGATTTCTTGTTTTTGGGGTAGCGGGGCATGTCAAAACTATGCTGAGTGGGTACTCGTTGGATGTGGAATTTAATTTTGCATCCATTGATCTCTCTTGATCTAAATTTGAGTAAAAATACAGGGAGATATGTCGAAAATACAAACAAAAAAAGTATTTTTTTTTATGATACCTAACCCCAAATTTATATTAAAAAATGGTTAAAGAGGTGCTCCCTTTTTGAATTTTAGATCATTTTGATTGGCTAATACATGATGAAATGGAATTTGTATTATTTTTGGAAGGCCCATTTTAAATTGAAATTTCCTCTAATGCATATACCTAAAAATGTAAAGCCAAATCACAAGAAAACCAAGGGTAGGATATGTGAGCTCCTAAATGAAGCAGGTATGTCTTACCTAGGAGAGGCTTGAGACTCCCATACACAACAAGCAAAGGTTTGTAACCAATTATAGTGGCCCTCATCTTCAATGCATATAGCGACTATGCTATCCGAACCTTACCTAGACAGGACACCTACAGAATAACTTCTACAAATACCCCCTCGATAACCTAGATAAGGCAACTAAGGTCACCTCGATATAATCAATGCTCAGGCGGACATGCGTAGGAGGGATTGAATGTATGTTTAGGGTAACAAATACCGAAGCATGAAAGCACAACAAGTACCCCAGGGGTTCACTAGCCAATACCTCAAAGGCCCCCAGATATGAATACAATCCTGGAAATATCTCGAGTTCTAATCAATCACAATCAGGGGTCATCGCAATCATAATTTCTCACACTGCGTCATGCTTAACTCCCTTGTAAGAAGAGGATCCTGAGAAACACTAATTATATAAAGGATTTCATACTCTCACCTGGATAGACACCTAATTGTTTTTTTTAGTCGTCTTGGAGAATTAAATCACAATGAACTATTCCAAGACCCTAAAACCTAGTCTTGTTGGTTCACCCTAGAAAAGAAAAGAGTGTAATTCATTTTATTATGCGTTGATTTTAATTGGCTTTATTACTCAAAGTGTAAATGGTCGTGCAACTAATGATGTTATGACACAACAAGAAGTAAAATGCACACCTAACAATCAATGCAAATGCACTGTGTCGAATGAAAAATAGGGTATGCTACTACGTGAAGTGCAAAATTTTTCCTTCAAATGTATATACAATCATTCCTATATGAAAATCTGACTAATATTCACTAAGAAAACCTAATGCAAGTACCATGCTAATGCAAAATGCAAAGAATGCGCAACTATGCAAAATGCAAAGAATGCGCAACTATGCAAAAATAAAAATGTTTTTGTATTTTTGAATTAAATGAGATAAAATGAAAAAATATGAATCTACCACCCTTAGACTCTGCAACCACTCATAGACAACATCCAAGCAAAGTACTAAGGAAAAAGAGACCTAATGCACTAATCTCAAAACAAAAAATAGAAAATGAAATGACAAGAACATTTTCAAAAATCAAATAATAAAGAGTCTCTAGTTAGAAACAGAAGGGACATACAGACTCTAGAAGCATCAAAGAAGACTCAACAATCATCCAAACTCACCCAGCAACGCTTAATCTTCCCAAAAAGCAAAAAATCAAGGCATACACGACTGTTCTCAGTAAACTTGTGTACATATGCGACTATTCCATAAAAACCTGCGTGTACAAGTGACTGTGAAAGCAAAGCGCGTGTACAGGAAGAGAAAGATAGAAAAATAAGGTAAATGGATAAACTAAGAGAAAATTTACTCCTATAGGACACTAGTGGGAAATCATGCCCCGAGACCTGACACAGAAACAGAGAAATCAGAGCAATACAAGCACATTGACTGCCGAAAAAATCCCAAAGAAAAACAACTAGGAACCTCCCTAGTATGGTCACCAATTCTATTACAGAGAAAACTTCCTATGGCTTGGGGTGTACCAAAACAGACACAGAAAACACAGAAATCAATCCCTTCCCAATATGCAAGAGAAATACAACATCTAACACTAAAGGAACTTGAAACATACCTTATTCCAGACGGTTGAAGTAAATCCCCATTGAGATTTTTCCAATCCCGCTTGTGTTAGAAATTTACTTTCAACAACAGTAAACAAGGAAAGCATGCTATATAATATAGTGTTAGTCCTCATCTAGCATATATAATCAATAATGCATAAGAAATTAAACGCATCCATGGATTTAATATTCATTTAAATGCACATCATTCGATAAGAAAATATATTTCTATTAATAGAATCAGAGATTACATAAGTGACAACCTCTGTCGGCATGTCTGCAAACCGGAGAAACTGAGTCCTCCACCTAGGCCTCCACCACCTCAATCCTCCATCTCTCGATAGAAATCTCACAAACAAAGGAAATCTTGGGAAGAACACAAAGTGCTCCAAGGGCTAAAGGGATGCAGACTGAAGTATAAGCAAGCTACGACAACAATGGACTACAATTTTCTGCTCTTCAATTCCTCCTCTTCAATGTATTCAAAGGGTTCCTTATATAGTGCTTCAATGGGGTAATGGAAGGTCAAATCCGAGTGATCTTGAGGCATATGGAAGGCCAAGAGACAAGTGGCTCGGATCCACATCAAGGAAAACTCCAAAAATATTTGGTCTTATACACACATCCCGATGTACGTGGGTTTAAGGGTAATATCCATGTATATTCGCGAGAAAGGGATTAAAAGTCACGTACGGAAAATAATAGGTGTTTTTAGGGATGATATTGGAAACATCAAAGGTAAAAAATGGTCCATGGGGTCGAAAGAGTCTGCAGAGGGATAGGGAAGGCCATGTAAGTGTGATCAACCATGTGTGGTAAAATCAGTGGTAGCAGTAATGCTTTGTAGGATCTGGATTTACATTGGTCACGTGTCCTTTCCATGATAGAGACATATGGAATCCTCCCACCTCCAGGCATACTGCACTGCAAAACCCTAAACCTCCTTCGAAACCACCCCCACAGGGAAAACCTCCTCCAACTTTCTAACACTCTGCCAGAAATCTTCACCAAGATAGTAAACCTCAAATCCTTTGGAAAATGGACAAAATATGTAATGGTCAGGTAGTCAATGTCAGAAAATACAAGGATCCCAACAACCAACCACTCACCCACTACATCAAACCCCTCAACAGATAGGGAAATGGTTCCTAAGATAACCCATATACGTCCCTCATCACCAGCAACAGGTACCCACCCCATCAGTTCTTCCTCACCTCAACTCTGCAAAGAATTGTTCAACTCACACCTGCATAAAGAACCGTAACCGTAACCCTCCTCATGGCTCCAACTCAAAACCATGACACTATCAGTTGTAGCCTTCATGCATATATGCTTTCACACCATATTTCTAAATTTGAATGTGCTCCACAATGTATTCTTGATCTTGAGAGTTTCTTGTAACAATGTATTTAACACATTTCTAGGAAATAACAAATTTCATTTATTAAATTTGTAGTTATTATTATAATTTTATTAGAAAGGGTAGAACGTCACCAAACATTCATGGTTCAAGTACGAGCACACCCCTATCAACTTTTTAATTGCACGGTGTGGATGATGTACAGGAGAACAATATATCAAACAACTGCTAACAATTACATCCGTATGAACCATTTTTGCATAAAAATATATATAAACTAATAGGAAAAAAATCCTACAAAGATTGCACATGGCCTACAAAAACGATATCCACATTCACATTCACAAGATCCACATTCACATTCACAAGGGTGCACATGGCCTGCAAAAACAATATCCACATTTGCATTGGGGTGCACATGGCTTGCAAAAACAATATCCACATTGTGAGTGTAAAGCAAAGGCTCCATCCATGGCTATTCTCATCTTCTAGCCCTCGATTTTATGACTTTATTACTAAAGAATAAACAATTAAGAAAAAACTAAAGCCTTTGTCAAGTTTTATTTAAGGTGTAGTAAATCCATCCTCAAAATTGGAAACTACTATTGGTAAATAAAAAAGTAAGAAAGTTTTTGGAATTTTTTTTATTTTGCAAATTTTAATCATAATTTTTCATGTCATTCCATATAAATAATAGAAAAATATGAAAACAATCTTTTGTGCAAAATTACAAACTAATATAGGTAAATTAGAAGAAAAAAAATAAGAAAGTTTTACATTCATAGAAATGTCTATTGTGAAACTTTTTTACTATGCAATTTTTGTAGTCATAATTTTTATGGTATAGCACCAATGAGAGTTCAAAAAAAGTCATATAAAACTTAAAATAAATAGAAAAAATAGAGAAAATAAATCAAAACTATAGCTAAAGTTTAGGTAGGTTCAAAAATTAAATGTCATTAAATGTCATTTTATGAAAACAATAGAAAAAACTAAAGTTTTACATTTACTAATGTTTACATGGTTGGAATTTTTGCAATTTTGCAATTTTTAATCATAATTTTTCATGATAAATCAAAACTATAGCTACACTTTAAGGTTCAAAAATTAAATGTCATTTTATGAAAATAATAGAAAAAAAAATAAAGTTTTACATTTACTAATGTTTCTATGTTGGAAATTTTTTATTTGCAATTTTTAATCATAATTTTTCATGTCATTCCATGAAAATAATAGAAACATCTGAAAACAATAGTATCTAGTGCAAAATTAGAAACTATTATTGGTAAATTAGAAAAAAGAAGAAGAAAGTTTTACATTCATAGAAGTTTCTATGGTTGAAATTTTTTATTTTGCAATTTTTTGAATCATAATTTTTAAGGTATAGCACCAATCATAGTTCAAAAAATGTCATATAAAAATTAAAATAAATAGAAAAAATAAAGAAAATAAATCAAAACTGTATCTACACTTTAGGTATGTTCAAAAACTAAAAGTCATTTTATGAAAATAATAGAAAAAATCTAAAGTTTTACATTTACTAATGTATGATTGGAAATTTTTATTTTGCAAGTTTTAATCATAATTTTTCATGATAAATCAAAACTATAGCTACTCTTTATGTAGGTTCAAAAATTAAATGTCATTTTATTAAAATAACACTAAAAAAACAAAAGTTTTACATATACTAATGTTTTATGGTTGCAAATGTTTTAGTAAATTGCAATTTTTAATCATAAATTTTCATGTCATTTCATGAAAATAATAGAAACATCTTAAAAACAATAGTATCTAGTGCAAACTTAGAAATTGTTATCGGTAAATTAGAATAAGAAAAAAAAAGTTTTACAATCACAAAAGTTTTTATGGTTGAAATATTTTTATTTTACAAGTTTTTGAATCATATTTTTTATGGTATAGCACTAATCACTCAAAACTATAATTTCATTTTAGACATGTCCAAGAATTAAATGTCATTGTATTAAAGTCATATACAAATTAAAATAAATAGAAAAATGAACAATATAAATCAAAACTATAACTACATTTTAGACATGTCCAAAAATTCAATGTCATTGTATAAAAATAATAGAAAAAAGCTAAAACAATAATCTATGCCTTATAGAAAAGACTAATAATTAAAAGGGAATCAATATTTTTAATGTGATTTTTAGTTGGATAAATTATTTTTTATATTAAAAAAAACAATTCAATCAGTCAAAACCAAAAGTTATAAGAATGATGGATAATTTGAAAAATACAAAATATTAGAATATTTAATATGCAAAAATTATAATTATATA
>LPNX010667667.1:0-23861 GCA_001517045.1 Pseudotsuga menziesii
TGATGTTGAAAAGGTCTACATCATGGTTTGAAAATATAATATACTTTGTTCACAATGCAATGGCTCACATGTTATGTGATTATAGTATATTTGTTTGATTGTCAAACCCAGGGCTCATTCATTGATTAATAGTTTTGAATGTCTGAATCCTTCATTAGTTTTAATTGGTCATTTGTTCTATAAGTTGCAAAACCGAACGCTCTTCTCTGTTAATGACGATTTTTAGGGTCTCTCGTGTAGAGTTTTTGCCACCATGTTAATGGGATTGTTCCTAGTTCCTTTCCAAGGTAGTCTTGTGCTTCCATAGCTCCCACAGCTGTCTGTAGTAGGTTTCTTGTGCCTCAAATGACCATGCTAGCATTTCAACTATGCACATGGCCTTATTTAATAGGTAAGAGACTTAAACTTAGACTTGTAATTTTTATGAGGTAATTGCATTTGTTTAAGGCATTTACTGATATTACACTGTCGTGGTTGCAGGAAGAGGAGGGATAAGGGGAACCATGAAGGAGCCAACCCATGGCCCTCTCTACAACTCGCCCAAGTTAATGTTATAAGGTTTTATGATACTTTATCACCATTTTATTTTATTTATTTACCTTAATTTACAATTGTAGCTTAATCTTTTTTCTGGTGGAGGGCTCTAGAGAGGGAGGTGGCAGGGTCTCCTCCTTAGAGGCATGTGTTTCATAACGCTTAGGTAAAAAACAAAACCCTATCTCAATTTTCTCTTTCCCTACAATTGATTTGAAAACATTGTAACCTCCAGCTTAAGACTCGTATGGTCTCCTTGCAGGTATAGAACACCTGATTTTAAAGAGCCGAGATGAGAGGATGCTCCAACTCTGCATAAGATAAGTGTTGTGTTCTTGTTCAACCCCCTTGGGGCTTAATTCTCTTTACAGAGGGATTTTACAACCTCTTTGCTTAGAATAGGTCTGGAATGCATTATGTTTAAGTCTTTAGTGGTTGTGTAATACTATGGGTGCCATCATGGATGGTGTTACCTCAATTGTTGGTTCTATTTGTTTAATTTATTTGTGGTTTTTAAAACAAGTGGAATCCATTGAATATGGACTTACAACCACACCCTGTATGTGTACATTCTATTGTTTTTATTTTATTACTTGTTTAAATAATGGAACAACCCTTAGGTTCTCTATTGTGAAGGTACTCTATGGTTATTATTTAATTTATAGGATTCCATCCTCTGATGGACTTACGGCCATAATATTTAAACTTGATATGATTTACACAACCCATTGGGTCTTATGATTTCTGTGGAGTAGTTAATTTATGAAATCATGGTATAAAAAGATAGAATGCATGCTTGCAATTTGGATTGGATTTGGTGAAGATTTTATCATTGTATTCTTTAAAGGATCGATGACCATCGTAATGGACTTACAACCGATATTTCAAATTGACATACTTGCATATGCGCTTTGTTTGGCTTGCAGATCTACGATCTGGTTATGAGTGTTAGAGGAGATCTACAAGGGTTTGTTTAGATAATTTAAATATTAATTATATGTATCATGTAGGTGATTATTTGTATAATATTTGTATTGTATACATAGGACTCTTCGACTGTAAATGGATGTGATTCTAGCATTGGTATTACCTAGATGTTATGTTGGATTGTTAGTTCATAATCCTTTAATCCTCATTATTTAATGTGATTTTAATAAATAATTAGAGATTGTTATCTCAATCTTTTCCAATTGTGAGTTATCTAGATTTATACTAATATGCATAGGATAAATTGTTTTTCCTAATATACTAACAAAATTAACCTTCATGCTTGTAGAAATAATCGAAAAGAAATGACTACAGAGGTACATTAAAAACTTAATTTGGTAATATAGGCATGAATAACATACAACGAAAAAGATCTAGTTTTCTAACATAATAGGAATGATATTGATATGTAACAATTGTACATGTTAATTAGATACATTATAAATCCGTGATAAATCCTTAATCTATACAAAGGAATAAGTCATTTCCTTTAGAAAGAAATAACTGTGACTCTTAATTAACATAGAAATCTAACTATAACTAGTTTTAACAGATAAGAATATGACAAGAAAACTAGCACCACTGTTGGGGAAAAAGTAGAGATGGAATATTTGTTCCACCCAATCAACTACTAGAGCATCCAAATCACTTTCTTGAGAACCACTGCGCCTGTTTCGTTGAACCACAAGAGAAAAATCCACCTAATGCGCCATCTCTTGTATTATCAGATTCAATCCCTATCCAATGCTAACCTCCTGCTTGATAATGAACATACTATTATATAGTATTTTACCTACGACTTGGTCATTTATCAGCCTCCTTCTCTATAGCACTCAACTTGGAGTTGTAATTTGATTTTGGGGAAGATTCCTTTTCCACCTTGAGTTCTCAATCAGTAGCTTCAACCACTTGTTGTTTCCTCTTGTGGGTCAGCAAACACTCTTCAATAACTAATCTAGTTCTATCCCCTTTAGTATATTTTATTAATAAAGAATAATTCATTTCAAATGTTTTTTTTTTACTTTCTGTCAAATATTAAAAATAATAAATAAAATATTTTCAACAAAAATTAATAGTAAATTATTAATTTTAGGTGCATTACATACACCTCCCCTTAGAGGATAACACCGTACTTGGTGTTACTAACTATATTCTTATTCTTCCATTTCGTCATCTTGGAATAGAATTGGATATGCCTACCGCATAACATTTTACAGTTCTCATGTACATTCTTCTGGAATAAGGTGCGTCCATTGCACCTTGATTTGTCCAATGGTATGATTCCAAAGTAAAAGTTCTCTCCTGTCAAGAATACACTCTGGTCGCATCTAGAACTCTCTTTCGGGTTCCACCTAGATCACATTCCAATCGATCACATGCGTACCATCATGAATATATATTTTTAAATAGAAACGTGAAAAAAATTATGCACTTTAATAGTGGGTGGTAGGGCTAACTGGTTTGCAATCAGCGCTACATTAGAAAAAAAATTCAAATGGATAGCAATACATGGGTGCCAACTTTTAATACTTTCCCAATCTCAAAGAAATTTTTATTGGGATTTACTTTCATGTACACATGTTCACCCACCTAGAAGTCTCTAGGAGTTCTTTTTAGGTCAGCATAACTTTGATGCCTGTCTTTGGAAGCCTTTAAGTTTTGTTGCACCTGTGACATGGTTAGTTCCATATATTTTAATAAATCAGGTCCTAACATTAACCTATCAACTCAATTTCTCCAAGAAATTGGAGTATTACATTTGCGTCCATACATAATTTCAAACAAACTCATACCTATTGATACTTGAAAATTATTATTGTAAGCGAATTCTACTAAGTTAAATTAGTCTTCTATTAGTTTGTTTACCCTTTTATTCTTCCCAACTATTTGTGGATGATACATAGTACGAAAGTTCAATTATGTACCTAACCCTTTAAACAAATCTTTCCAGAATTTTCCTATAAATTTAACGTCTACATATGAGACTATTACTTTTGGTACACCATGTAATCTAAAAATCTCTTTCGTAAAAATATCTGCAATGTTAACAGCCTGATAGGTAGATTTTACACAAATAAAATGAACAGTCTTACTTAAATTATCGATTACGACCATTATTGAATCATGATGTCTGAAATTATTCGGTAGGCCTCATATAAAATCCGTACTAATTGTTTCCTACTTCCATTCCGGAATGGGTAGTGGTTGCAACAGTCCTGCTAGATGTTGATGTTCTATCTTAATTTGCTGACATTCTATGGAGCAAGCTAAGTACTTTGCTACATCTTTCTTCATCTTAGGTCAAAAGAAATATTTTATGATCATGGTGATCATCTTCTGATATCCAGGATGTATTGAATACGGTTGTTTATGTAACTCATTCATGACTATAACTTTTATTTATGTTGTGTTTGGTATGTACAACATGTTTTTATGCCCGGAAAACCCCTTCTATTTTGGATGAAATATGTTTCTATTTGATTTTGTTAATTTTCAGCAGTCTTTTCTTTTAAAATTTGGTATTCCTTATCTAAATTTTCTACACCTCAGATCTAATTTTCCACATCATATTCATAATTGTTGCTTGTGAATAATAAATTTGTGTGACGACTCAAAGCGTCAACAACTTTGTTTTCCTTTCCTTTTATGTGTTTGATTTAAAAATCATATTCACTGAAGTAAGACAACCATCTTGCATGTATAGCATTTATGTTTTGTTGGTCAAATACATATGTTAGACTTATGTTGTTCGATATAAGAAAAAATTTCCTTCCAATGAGGTAATGTTGCTGCATTTTTTATGTGTGAATTGTTGCAACAAGTTTCAAGTTGTGCATAGCATAATTCTTTTCATGTTCCTTTAATTTTCTAGGTTTATAAGCTACAACGTATTTTTCTTGTATTAATACCCAGCCTATTCCTTCTTTACAAGCATCGGTACATACGACGAAATCCTTGAAAGGATCAACAATATTTAGGATAGGGGCGGTAGTTAAAGTTGTTTTAATTTATTAAATCTTTCCATACACTTTTCATTCCACTCAAACTTTTTACCTTTCTTCTAAAATGAAGTTATGGGGTAGGCTATCTTAGAAAATTCTTCAATGCACTTATGATAGTAGTTGGTAATCCCCATGAATGATTGTATGTGGGTTACATTTTTAGGATCTATCCATTCAGTGATAGCCTTAATTTTGTCGGGTTCGACTGAGATTCCATCCTTTGAAACTACGTGTGCTAGGTATTAAATCCTATCCTTAAAGAAATCAAATTTGTTGAACTTAGCATACAACTGTTGATATCTTAGTACTTGCAGAATTACATTTAAATGTTCTTGATGTCTTTTGAGTAGATTAGTATGTCGTCTATGAATACAACTACAAACGTATTCAGATAGTTACTTAAAATACTATTCATTAACCACATGAATGCAGGAGGTGTGTTTGTCAACCCAAAAGGAATTACAACAAATTCTTATTCACCATAACGGGTCCTAAACATAGTTTTAAAGATGTCTTTGTCCTTGATCCGCACCTGATGGTGTCTATACCTCAAGTTTATTTTAGAAAAGATTGTTGCCCCGCTGAATTGATCGAATAGTAAATATTTTGTGTATCAAAATCCTCCGTAAATGGGGAGGTATGATTCAATTAGGATCATAATATAATTTTTCATCTATTTTGGTACTTTCTAGGTGGAAATTAGGTTAAAAAATTGTGTGAAAACTCTATGGAGCCATTTTGAGGAATCAAATGATGTTTTTTTTGTTCAAACCAATTATAGGACCAAGGTTCCATATTCTATGCAATGAAAACTTTCCAACATTCAAACAATAATAATACCCAATTGGAGGTCATATGTGAAACTTATGTTTCCCACAAGTTATCCAACTTGTGGACCGCCTTGGTAGAAGTGAGTGCCACGTCAGGCCCATTACTCTAACAAGAGGGGTTGGACACATGCATAATTTGATGAATATGTGTGAAGGTACAAACCTAATTAATAATTGAGTGTTGACGAAGTCAAAATAATTTACCCTATATGGCTATTGGGATATGTTTAATACCAGTTCATTAAGAGATGATGAACTTTAAGTCTTGATCATTTTACTTGTTCCAGTGGCTAATAATATCTTGAAATAGTATTATAAGATAATATCATAAGAGTGAGGAGATCTTACAGCATACATTTAGGCCAAAATGTTTGAAGGTAACTCCATAATCACTTCCCATTCCTTTGTATGTTCATTTTGATAACTATAGTTAAGAGAGACAAGATCATATGCCTCACCTTCTATATAGGTTTTCTCCTATATTGGATTTTTTAGGATAAATTTTGTGATCATTTTGTGGATGGTGTGTTGACGTGCTTGTTCTTTTATTTATACCGTTTTTGCAGATTCTATGATTTATTCTTCAAAATGTTATGATATTGATTGTGATAAATTATTTTATTGGAACAACCATGGTTCTTTACAAATAATATAAGTACCCCTATAATGGGTTTGTAAAGACTTTGTTGAATATCCTTTTCTATTTTAATATATTCCTATGAAAATAAATATTTATTGCTTGCTTCAAAAGGCCCGTAGTATTTATAATGATCGAATCCCAAGACCCCAACAAATTAACCTTTAGGATATCCCTTGACCTTTCTATATTGTAGTTAGTAATTTCCCCACCCCCTCACTTAATGTGATCGAATTCCATGAGAAGTCTTCAATTCTCTTTATATGAATAAAAAATGAAATCCCGTGAGAGGAAGAGTGGCTTATAGGATCTAAACTAGGTTTCCCAAAATATGAGACCAACACATTATCAACACTAGTCTCTCTATTCTCTGACCTCTTTTTCATTTCAGTTCATTTGTTCTGAGTCAAAAGACGCCTCAGAGATACAACTTCATTGAATTTCAGAAAGTAACAGTACCTTCACATAATAATTTATACTTGAATTAATATGAGTCTATGATTAAGGGAGTTCTGATACTTACATGGCCACCACCACCTATTAATCTTCTACTAGACCACGAGCATCCTTTATCTCACTAGATTGGAACAAACTTGGAGAAAAATATGAAGTGCAAACTCACTATGTGTCAACAACTAGAAATCTTAGAGCTTGACGATGCCCTATAGCCTCTCTCTTATTAACCTCCTTTTGTACTCAAGGTGACTCCATCAAAATTATGGGAATCCCCTTTCACTTTTGAGTCCCTACCAACTTCCTTAATGGGATTGGTTGTAATATGTAAAAAACAATAGCACATTTCTTACTCTACACAAGTTTATTAAACAAAAAGTTGCAAACTTGAATGGAATATCCGTAGTGATGGTAATGCATGCATCGAAAAGAGACATCCAAATAGTCTAAAGTATGCACCTAATCATTCTCTATCAAGACAATCTCTAGGATCTCATATAAAACATGCTTTATGTAAAATTCAACGAAATCTCTTGTTATTGTCCGAGTAATATATTTCTTGAAACTTTGGTCCACATAAATTGTGTAGTCAATCATGTTTCCTAAACGAGTGATGTAATATAACAAAGAATTACAAAAGAATAACATTTTTCAAATGTTATTTTAAATAGATGTAATATAACAAAGTACTTGGTTTGGTTAAATTGAAATTCACTTTTATCAAATTAGAAAGCGATTATTTCAACCATCCACAATATGTGAGTTTAACAAATCCATACATTCATTGCAACAAATGCATATAGTGATGCAATAGGTGGTAGAGTTGTATAATAATGTGAGGATGACATGCACTAGACAAAATTGACATAGGAGCTCATGCCATAGACCTAATTAGTGACCTTTCATGTTTAGTTAATAAGTAATTTGCAAATAAGGGATATAGTCAAGTGGGTGTGATGATAAGTCTATTTAAAAATATGAATTAAAAAAGTATAATGATTAAAAAAAATTCATAATTAAAATAAAATTAATTATTAGTTCAAATATGATTGTTACTAAGTAATATTAAACCATATGAATAGAGATTGAGTTATAAAAGAAAATTGAATAAGTTGAACTACAATTTTGCATCTAAAAAGTAATCAAAATGTTATTGAGAATGATTATTTCAACCATTACGAGTCTACAAATCCATATCTTAATATGATAGAGTAATAAACTCCCAAATAAATGTATTATATTTAGGCATTAAATTTTTCACTTTTCACCTACATAGTCATAAAATAATGTTAGAAAGTGGATTGATTTCAACCATCCGTGTCATTAATAACTTAAAAAAAAAAAAACATATATCCATGTCATGTGAACTCATGTGGTTGACATGTAAATGAGCTCATTTTGTTTTGTTATCATGTGAAAAAGAAAATCACAACCTTTTATATTAAGAAAATCAATCCACAAAATTCATGACTAACACATGATAGAGCTATATAATTATATGGAAATGGCATCTCGTAGAAGAAGTGGACATCCTAATTAGTAATGACCTTGGAAGCTGTGTTAATAAGTCATTTGTTGGTAGGCGATATAGTTTATGAATAATAGTATAAGTTCATTTAAAATATGAGTTAAGGAAATTTAATCAATAAAAAATATTAATTATTAAAAATTTGATTATTACTTTACAAAATAAAAATAATTGTTAGTAAATAATATTAATTTTTTTTAGAAATTAAAACATTAAGAAATGAGTGTAAATAAGTAATAAGTAATATTGCATACATATTGATAAATTCACAAATTGGTTTGTTTTTATTTTAGTATTTTATTATATAATTAAATTCAGCGCTTGCTTGCTTTATTATGTTTCTAGGGAATATATATGAATCGGTTAGGTCAATTAATTCCGGAGACATTTAAATTTTTAGTTTTCAAATGTTTTTAATATAGTTTGATTAATTCTTATTTTTTGAATTATTTAAATATTGATTTAACTTAATTTTTATTGGTCTTTTGCAGGTGACGTTTGCTTGGGTCTTTGTGCCCCAAGACCCGGCGGCATGATGGCGTAAGCAGTAGTTATGGCCTAAGCAGTAGCACTGGCATGTCTTGAAAAAAGGTTTTCATTTATTTTTTTGGGAAGAGAATTCCTTACCCGAGGTCGAGGACACACTTCAAGTCACAGCGTGTCAACTTCCACATGACGATTGTAAAGCAATGGCCAGCCATTCTATGTCTGATTCCGTACACAAGATAGTGACAGGGGGATGAAGTACTTATCACACTGAAGGTGTTATTTAAAGAGGCTGTTTCTCTACAGGTTTCGTTGTCTGTCTACGGCCTGTGTGAGAAACCGCCCCGTGTCCACAGACTGTGATGCGATTGACAAAAATCTATGTTCCGTATATGCAGTTGTATCATGACAAGCTGGAAGAGACCGAAGCCAGAAAGCATTTCCAGCAGCTTATTGATGCTGTAGGATATTGCCACAGCAAGGGTGTTTACCACAGAGATTTGAAGGTAGAGCAGTGAAAGCTGCGCTATCAATGAAGTATGTTTACCACAAAGATTTGAAGGTAGAGCAGCTTTTCATTGAAGCATGAAGATTCTCTTTTCTATCCATTTTATTTGGAATAAGATTAAAAATTAGAAGATTTCCACTTCTAGGCAAGGTTTTGGTTCGAATCCTAGGCGATTTTCTAAATTAGAATTCAGTTAGGAGTTGAAGAATTCCTTTAAAATTTAAAAATCCTGCCGGATTCCTTCAAGCCAGTTCGAAAAAGTTGAAATTATCGAACCTTTAAGCTACGTGTTTTATTTGACCTAACATTAATTGTTAAAATTAACGATCAGCCCGAAAATATTCTGCTCAATACAAAGGGAAATGTGAAAACATCTGATTTTCTGATTACAGCATGTTTGATCCTGGCCTTTCAGGCAGATCGGTTGCTGCATACGACTTGTGGAAGCCCCAATTGCGTGGCACCCGAGGTAACAACTTATCCCAAGTTTATACTCTAAATCCAATCCGAGTTAGTCTGAGTTGCAATTAGTTAAACGAAATTTGGGTTGAGTTTGTACAGGTGATTTCTAAGAGAGGATACGATGGTGCTACCGCTCATGTTTGGTCTTGCGGGCCTCATTCTCTTTCTTCTCTTGATGGGTTGGCTGCCCTTCGACGACAGAAATCTTGCAGTCCTCTATTAGAAGGTACTAACTAAACAAAGTACAAAATTACAATTAGTTTTAAACATTTTATTTGATCATATAATCCCATTCATTGTGTACTCTGGATCTGATTGTGTACTCCAGATCTGCAATAGCGAGTTCAACTGTCCAAATTGGCTATTTGAAGGCGCTCGCAGAACTAATGGTGGTGGTGGCGGCGGCGGCGTAGTTGTGCTTGGTGGGTACTTTACTTATGGCTGCAGCTGGTGAGGCTCCCCATCCAAATTCATATCTACCTGCTGAAATTTCCCTAGGATGGGAACTCATGGCGAATTTATTTTACAGATATACTTCAAACCTATAAATTTGTTGAAAATACATAGAGGTAATTAGTTACCATGTTCGTGGAGAATGAAGGATAATAAACCCACTGCAACATCATAAATAAAGCCACTACAAATTCAGAGTGAATGGATGTAACTACACAAAATTGATTAGAAAACTGCAAATCAGAGAAAACTTATTCATGGTGTGCCAAGCTCTACAAAATGATGGAATAGCCTACCCATTAGGAAAATAGACTCCATGTGTACAATTTTTCTAAACTTCGAAGTCACAGACGCCCAGCCTTAGGACTGCCAAATGTTATGGATTTCTTCTTTCAGGTTTTTTATTATAAAAGCCCTAGATTAGAAAGCAACTCGAAGCTATAATTTCCAAATTGCAGGGAGAACAGATATTTGCCAAACTTATTTTGTGTTTGTTTGAATACTTGGCTATTTTCCAAAATATAAGAAAAGCAACAGGTGTAAGATTAAACGTTGGAAAGGTCGTTTGAAAAGGACACGTAAACTTGTCTATGGATATTTGTTGGGTCATATTGATAAAAGCTTTATTGTGAAATAGTTTAATTGTGTTAAAATTTAACATTATCCATATTTTTTTCTTATAAAAAATTTTGTTCATAGATTTTTATTTTCAATTTCATATTCCTCTAGGTATTAATAAAATAGTTTAATTGTGTTAAAATTTAACATTATCCATATTTTTTTTTTATAAAAAATTTTGTTCATAGATTTTTATTTTTAATTTCATATTCCTATAGGTATTAATATTGAAGATTTGTGTGAAAATGTTTGTAATGATTTGATGTAGTTTTTTCTATTTTATTTGATAGTATATGTTTCTTTTCTTTTATAATAGTTTAAAATAAAATGAATAAATACATAATTATGTGTATATTACAAAAATATGTAGATTAATGCTACATGATTTATAGGATTGTGAATTTTACATGATTTATATGATTGTGAATGTTATATGACATTAATGTTGAAGGATTCTATGACTAGATTTTGTGTTTTATCTAAGTTATGATACATGGTATACACATAATTGTACCATTAGAATGTGTGGTTTTAGGTATTGTTAGGATTATGTTTGGATGTTCAAAATACTATCACACAATTTGGTTCTTAAGTTCTAAGAGTAACTTAGTAGAAATGAATGTTAATATCTAGCGATGAATTTTCCTTTGTGCCTGTTGCCACCTATATTAATTAATGAGTATCATTCATCTCAGCGTTAAATAACTCTCATGTATTTCTTTAATGTTGGTCTGTTTATGGCATATAGACTATGCATTTCACCAATGCAATGAAATTGGAATCTCGCAGTAGTGACCTTGACCTCACACAGAGAGGGCAATTCAAGGGACAATAAGTTAAACTTTTAAACTATACTATGAACATAGTCTTTTCATCTTTTCCATACTAGTATACATCCATGCTAAATTAAGATTCTTCTGCATAGATAACTTGTTTTTTATAATTCCAAATCAAAATTATTTGAGCAAACATAGATTGTAATTATGATTTTATTAAATATGTGGGTTCTTACCTAATTGAAATTTTGTTTCAAGAAGAATACATGGGATTTATATTTTAATTTTTTCAAAACCTAATTGAAATTGTGTTTCAAGAAAAAGAGAGGGGATTTATATTTTGTTTTTTTCAAGGATAATAATAAATTATAATTAAAATATTAAAGTATAATTGATGGTATTTAGATCTCCTTTATTTTATTAATGTATTTTTATAAGTGAAAAAGGCTGAACCGAACGAAGTTATGATGGGGATACTAGGACTACCAATCAACCTTCTTCTTTTCAAGCAAAATGGGAAAACCACCATTCATGTGTGCAGTCAAGCTATGAATGAGCTTTGGATTTCCCAAAGCCGAATATTCAATTAGGCACTACAATCTGAACATAGAAACCACAATTTCCACAACATATTTCATATGAATAAATGCCATATATTTTTCGAGGAAAACCCACGCGCCGCCTTGGAAGATTGTGAATTTTCAAGGGAATCTATGGGATAAAATGCCCATCCTTGTTCAACCATATTTTTGGCTTGAATTCGAGCCATTCGATACCCCAGATGGTGTCCCTACGACCCATGGCATATGGGTGGTAAGTCAGCCGAGTGCCTCTCTGCATGATAGTCGCATCAGGCATAATGCTGTTTGTGGAGAGTGTGCTTGGAGTCCAAGAGGACCGAAAAATAAAGTCTCATAAATTCACAAATTGATGCGTGTAAGTAATGCATGCTCTGTAGATCCTTATATGAAAATACCCAGTCTTTTCCGTCCCATTTGGCTTCGGGTTTGACGGCCATGAGATGGTCAATTTCTTTGTGTATTGCTTCCATGATGCCTACAAAATGTTTACATGTACCATAAGCTAGATATTTACATATGAAAATTTTAATACGAAGTAAATATACAAACTTTAACACATTGAATTTCTATTTACCTGTGAATAATGAGTTTCTATTTACCCATGATTCATCTTTCCACAATATTTCTAGTGCTCTCCTTGACACCTGTAGAGGCATTAAATTCTTCATTAGAATCTAGGAGGGTAGAGAAGAGTTGGGATGTTTGTTCAAGCTAATCCATATGAGATTCAGGGACTTCATCGTCATTATATTGTGTTCCAAGAGAGAAGCTTCAGTATCAACAAGTTGCAACCTCCTCATTTGAATACCGTCAAATGCATCGTCTTCATGATAATCAACAAGCACCATTATATTTCCCCACATGCTAATTATGTATCCAATCATCAATACTTGCAGAAGATTGATGGAATAAATCATTAATAATGATTATTTGTTACCAACGCCAAAGTCGATGGGTGAAGAGCTCTCAACAACATCTCCTATCCAAGTTTCATAATTTGTCATACATATTTGTATTGTTCCAATCGTCTACTTCCACAGTTTCCATGGGACACTTGGAGGTCATGCATATCATCTAAAACACAACTGTGTAGGTCCACCAGACACTCAGTTTGTACATCTGAAAACCCAAACTCCTTGAGACAAAAAGACATTGCATTGGAAAACATGTGGGTCGGTTGAAGGTTGGTTGGGATTTAAAAAATCAACAGCACAGGCTGCTGCCATGGTTTTGAAAAAAGTTTTATTGGGCAATGAGATCTACTAATGGAGCTAACCGAAGTTGCAGAACTTGAAAAAGAAAGAAAAAACTTATGTGAATCTGAAGGTTGAAAAAAGGTTTATGGGAGTCTAATGAGCGGTCATATATATATTATTTATTTTGCAAAGAAATGTAACAATAAGAAAATGACTTTGTGTTCATTGGATTGTAATTTTCAATTTCATATATCAAAGCTTACGACTCAAAGGGCCTCCAAATTCCATCGTGATGGTTTTGGGATCCGCAAGGAGCGAAGGGCACCATGCCTTTGCCTTTACATGTAGTGAAGAGAAAAGGTAAAAAGAAATTCAATGGAATTGTTACGTCTATAAAAAATTGTGCCCCCTGAGCTACAATATGTGTGCAGAAGGGGGTTGGCTTTTTCATCGATTAAGTCATGAAAATTAAGGAACAAGATACTAATGGACATCCTGACTATAAACTATCAATATTCAATATGAAGATTGACTTGGGATATTAAAAACTTGAAACAAAATATTTTCTTGAATTGTCAACCTTATTTGGCCATTCAATGATATTTAATACATGAGATTATAAGAGGACCCACACGAATGGTCAACAGGAAAAATGGTGTCACGTGTGCAAATTATGATATGCATAAATTTTGATGTCTTGCATAGTTCAAGTTTCAAGTTCAAAGGTATAGTCTCTCCACGCCAGGTCAAGTCTCAGTTTCAAAGGTATAGTTCTTCCAAGTCTAGGGGTTTCAAGGTTCTATAAAGCTACCTAAAACTTGGAAAACTCCTATAACTATGCCCCTTGGATTTTTGGACATTTTTGCTTTTAATATTCCATTGGCATTCAAAGGATCGAGGTAAAAACATTAACTTATTCACATAATTTTTTCAAATTTAAAAACTTTATGTACAAAATCCTTTTGGAGGAAACTTATTTTCACTTATGTCGCGATTTAGAAGTTTGATGTAACTTATTTTCACTTATTTTCCTATATTTTCTTTCATCACATAAACTTATATTATCTACACACAAATTTCTCTCATTTTTAAAACATATTGAATTTCTATTCAGTATCTCATTTCCCCCTCTTTGGGGGTATGCTAGTTATAACCATTATTAAAACCATGTCTCATGTTTGTTCCACACGATCTACATTTTCTTTTCCACTGGCTTCGTTGTTTGGTTGCTTTCTTTTCACCTACAGACTTAGAAGGACGAGGAATACCAGTTGCTCTTTACCTGCAAACTAAAAAGATAAAATTGTCCAGAGATCACTAGACAGAGATTTTGGATATATAACTATAGGAGTTTATTTTCTATAGTGGAGATTCATTGTTTTTGCAGTAGAGAGTTGGTATATTTCATTAGCATGAGTGATCCATGGATCAAACTGCATCATTTTATTCCATTCTTGGGGTTAAGAAGGACTCTTCCACTGTTGAAATACGCAGTGACAATATATTTTATATTTCTTAATATTCATAGTGACTCTTATGTAATTTTGACTTTATATATCATTTAACATTTCCTATATGATATTTTTGATAATGAGTCTTTGAACCCATTCACCGAATTCCTCCGAGTAGAAAAAAATGGAACAAACTTCACTTTTGGAGGATTATGGAAGCTGCAATTAAAACTATGAACTATTCCATCCATTACATCCCACTTTGAAATGGAATTACTTAGCCTAGCTATGATAATGATCTTCCACAAATTCTATACAAGGTATATTATTATATAGTGGCGGGGCTTATTGGCGTTTGCTGGCACTTAATTTGTGACTGTTCTAGTTGGTAATTTTTGAAATAAAATAAATTACATTAAATTTTTTTTATTAAATCGTTTCATAATTAATTTTATTAAATCATTTCATCTGAATTATGAAGGATGTCGGCACGGTTATGAGGCTCTTCGCGAAAGATTCCTAGTGTCTTTAGATTTTGAAGGTATATTTCTTTATAGAATTCATCAATGAACCTAGGTTGTATATTTTGGAGCACCTTATATACTGGAAAGACTCTCCCTTAGGAGGGGAGCCTGTCAAATGGGCACCATTGGATGAAAGATCCAACGGTACCCATTTGACAGGCTTCCCTACCGAGGGAAAGTCTGTCCAGTAAATAAGGATTGTCGTATATTTCTTTAAATATTTCATTAATTAATTGCTAGGTTGTTTATTTATTTCTTTTGTTCAATGAATGCTAAATTCTTCCACATACTTCCATTTCATACTTCAAAAAAAAAATGTGTTCTATATTTTTCTCGAGTGTGAGGTCAATTGGTTTACATAATTCAAATCCTGGGTGACACCTAGCCCAAGGTTGGAATCCCAAAGACCCTTCCATCATGGAAAACATAGTATTGATTTTTTTTAATATATTAGTTATGTATAGATGTTTTTATTTGAGATTTGGGGTGAACTACCATTTATGTTTTTTCATTTACGGATGAGAAATATATTTGAGTTATAATATTTTTTTCTTTTCAATATTTTATTTTTGTTTACTACATAGCAAGAACACATTTTCATTTGTGCTTCATACTAGTCAACACATTTGAATTCCATAAGGTATTTACCTTATCCAATTCATTTGGATTACTTTTTTTATTACTTGCAAGAATATCAAATAATGTTTATGGATAGTTTTATATGAAAGGAATAACAACAATATTACGAAATTGAGGAATTCAATGTAATAAAAATTTGTCCATTGGAGAATCAACAAATCTTCTATGATTTTCAATGATTAAGAATAAATTGTAAAGAAAGATGATTTCAATGGGACAAAAGCTCACTCTTAACACATATTTATTAAGGTTTGACATATTATAATATTTATGATCTCATGTCAATTACATTGTAAGATAGCAACCAATATTTGTTTATAATTAAAGTTTAATGCAAATGTTTTTTTTCCATACTATGGTATGTTTTACCTCTGTCTCTCAACAACTAAACAACTTTGATAGTAACATAAGGAAAAATATACATGATATTGGAAACTATGGTAAGTAATTATACATTATATTTAAAACTATCATGATACATGGTATATGGTATAACTAACAATCTAAAATTAAAATGTCATGAACTATTCTATTTACTCTATAAATTTGACACATGATTTTCTTTCACATGTAAGTGACTATCATCTGAAGAGTTCATAATGAAAATATTAGGTATTAAAATATATAAAAAATGAAATGAATGAATATACATATATATGGACATATCTAGTCAAAATGATTGAAATGTATGCATTTATATCTTTACTCTTTTACCAAAACAACAATTAAACCTTTTGTATTCAATTTCATCAATTGTTGAAAGCTACATGCAAATATCTCCTCCCCATTGCAAGTAGCAATGTCGGGGACATTGCCACCATGTGGCTGTTACTTGTTTATTATCTTATCTTAATAGTTTGTTATGTATATGTTTTTTTTAATTGATTTTTTTCCTTATGAGTTGTCCTTCCTGTAATCATTTCCTGTTCCTATTGTTCAAAAGGAGATTGCGTGTTACACCCTAAAAAGTAATAATAATGTGGTGAAATCACAAGGTATTCCAAATTGCAACTACCTTGGAAAGTACTTGACACTTAAAATAACATGTCCGAGAGAATCAGCATCTGAGATATAATGGGCCATGTCAAATAATTGTTCGTTCCAACACAGACAAATAGAATGTAAATTTATTCTTCAAACAAAATCAATTGGAATGTTGTATATGTGTTTTCACATAGACGCTGTTTAAATCAATCATTTTTTGGGTGAGAGAATTTCACTGTTCTCGGTTAAGGGAAAATGCATGGATCAAATCTCAATACAATTAATTGTCCTAGAATGGATGGTATTGAAATGCTAGCATGGCGATCATTTCAATCTAAATGTTTTAACAATTTTATTGGCGTCTCGAGAAAGTGACGAATTAATGTCTTCGGAAAATATGGCAATTCGAAAGCATTGTTTACGGTTGAAAGAAAAGAATATGCCATCGAAAGCATTGCGGCATAAAGTTGAAAGATAAATTATTCGACATCACATTTTTCTCTTTTTCAATTCTTCTTATGTTATTGTCATGTAAGAATCAGCCATCTATGAAAATGATATTAAGCCAGTCGGCTAAGAAAACACTTTACACCTTCTCTTGTAAAGCAGTATCCCGTGTCGAGCTGCTACGATACGCGACTCAGTACCTCAGCTATGGTTATACTGGTCTACCTTTATGGCTTTTATTAACTCACAATTCTCACGCGCACGTTCATTCACTTATATACAGGGACCGATTAAGCAATCCAGAGACTTTAGGTCGTGATTGCCATGGCAGAACAATTAAGAAGTGAAAATGAGTTCTTTCCCGATGAGTGGGCTGCACGAGAGAAACAAATCATTTTTCATGAAGCTGAGGAAAGAAGGCCAACAAAAGATGCCCCGCCTATGCACTTGCCTAAATCCGTGCTTAGTGCAAATCCAGAGAAATACATACCTCAATTTATCTCACTAGGACCTTACCACTATCATGATCCCAGGCTCGAAGGTGTGACTGATGTAGGTTTTCATTATGATGAGATCACTAAGATATCAATGAAGGAAGAGTACAAAATCAAGTTCGCAGCCACACTCTCTCAAAAAATCATCATAAACTAGCAATTTCCCCCAAAAGGTGCAATAATACGTCGTAAGAGGAAAAAGTCGATGTGATAAAATAAAAAAGAGAGTGTTTTTTCGTGAGAATTATTATTGATAGTGATGATCTTCTACCCAACGTGATATAACATGATGACTCTTTGTTTATGCTTGGTATTAAGGAAACCTTGTTTGTTATATCAAGGACTATAAATTATGCATGCATAGTTGTTTTCTGAGATGGTTTAAACATATGGGTGCTCTGGTGGATGGGACACCCAATTTTGAGCTTTGTTAGTACTTGTGGCTGATCAAGTGGAAACTCAAATGCTCTACAAGATCAAATGCTTTTATTTCATCCATTGTTTTGCCTCAAAGAGATTATGTACTCACAACATTCAAATTCATGGGGCACTAGAATTTTTTAGTGCTTTGGAGCTATATGTCCATTTTAACAAGTATGCACAATACCCATTAAAGGAAAGTGCCAAGAAATTTGACATATATTCAAAGGTTCCAAATATAAAGGAATTAGCAAAAACAAATAGCTAACAACATCTATTTTGTGAATTTGTTATATTGTATTTAATAGTTGACATGCGATATCATCATAAAATGACCATAAAACCTAAATGAGATTAAAACATCATACCATATTCAAGTAGGTCCTAGAGTGACATCCACAATGACACAACTATGCCTTCCTGAGTTGACATTGACATAATACAAGTCAAGAAATTTTGTGGAAGGAACTTTGATAGCAACAATATGATACCTTCCTCATTGTGTGTCCTCTGCTACAACTAATTTATGAGTCGTCGCCATGCATATTTACATGTCCTCATAGTGACATCTCAAATAAATGTGTATTATTAGCTTCAACAATAATTTTTACATGTTTTTCATCAATAGAGCCTTTTCACCACTTCATTAAACCATTTTCAATGTCATATGAGCATTCAAATATGTCCTATCAACTAGACATATCTAGTCATTTTTCCTTTAGCTACTTTAGTAGGCTAGGCTACGCTCGAGTAACATCGTTAAAGCTATATGTTCCTAAGGCTATTTTGAACATCCTGATTCAAGTAGGTGATATTCCTAAAATCGAAACCTAAAGCTAATGTAAATATCTCATATTTTGTTAAGCCTTGTTCTTCAACTTGATGAGCTATGGCATACGCACTTCTATCAAGAACTTGTCAATCTATAATAAATTTTAAAATTTTAATATAAATTTAATATGTATTTTTTTTAACTATTTTTAAATTAATATGATGTTTTAGATTTTTTTACTATTAAAATGATTGAAATTTCAAATATATTATAATAAATAGTTTTAGACAAAATGAAAATAAAAATCTAAAATAAATGGAAGTTATGAAAATGAATAATGTCATTGTATATATTGAACAACAATATGCATAGTAGTTTAGCAGAAACTTTCAATTTAATTTAGTTTCAACACTTTAAAACATATTTTACTCGAAATCAGATAAAACCATGATTGCTGGTAGTTGATCTTATCAATACAATGGTCTATTTATTTTAAAGGTTATCTCTAAATTGCAACTATTAAGTGATTGAAGAAATATTTTAAATTGATTAGGGCTGATGCACAATCATGGACTCCTTTAAGGACACTTTAGATGCCACATAATACTGGAATAAACGGAAAACTCTGATTTTAGGTGACAATTAGGGGTACTTCCCTAACTTATTTGAAGATAAAGTAAAAAGAGAAAAGATAGGTAATTGAATCAGCTTTCATAATATATAGCATTTATGCAGAGAAAGTGTGTGCAAATGATTATAAAATTAGTTTCCGTGAAAGTGGGTTTTCAAATTTTCAGCAGATCTTAACATATATGTTTGTGCAGGTGTAGCAATATATGAGGTAAATGATGTCCATTTGGGATAAAATCTTGCAGACATATAAAGGAAATATGGTCCTAGTGCAACACTATTTATTCGGAATTTTTCATGAATTACTTTTTTTATTATTAATTATTGAAGTCAGAAAAGTTTGAAATTAAAACCTTATGTGTGGGTGCAACACTTTAGGGGCAAAAATTAATGAAATCCTTGATTTCTTAATATAAGATCGTAGAGCTTGATCTCGTCTAGTGCACCATATAGTTTTTTTGGGAAATGGTGATGGAAATCAAAAGTTATATAACAAACAATCGATGTATTTATTTTTGAAAACTAATGTGTGTCATTTAGAAAAATAATTATAAATAAATAAAACATAGTTTTGAAGGAAAAAATTATATATTCAGAATTGTCATTTCGTACTCTACAATATCGTACATTTTCATAAAAAAATATTGTCTATGTCATATCAAAACATGAGATCTAATCTGAGCATATTGATAGAGTTCTAAAAGACAAGCAATAGCCCTGGTTGATTTGTCCTAGCCAATAGGTTCGGTATTCTGAAGCTGCTTCCAAACCTAATGCCAAACCTTAATCCCGCCAATTATTTAAATTTTCAAATAACGCATATGCGATATAGCTTATCCATATCGCATATGCAATATAATGCATATGCGATATGGATAAGCTATATCGCATATGCGTTATAGATTATTCATATCGCATATGCGATACATAGAATTATGTTCATAGCTAATTTATGTGGTATGGCTTCTAGATTCACAATGTCACTAGCTACTTCGAAGTTCTATGGGTGGTGGGTTCCCACTATAGATTACTTCATGGAAGTTCTTTAATGTTGCTCGCATAATTGAACTAGGTAAATTCTAATGGTGCTATAGGTAAATTTTAACTAATTTGTTTTTTTCCTAATGCATCATTGTTCACCACCCTCATCCTCATCATCATCGTCACCCTCATCCTCATCATCATCGTCACCCTCATCCTCATCATCATCGTCACCCTCATCCTCATCATCATCGTCACCCTCATCCTCATCATCATCGTCACCCTCATCCTCATCATCATCGTCACCCTCATCCTCATCATCATCGTCACCCTCATCCTCATCATCATCGTCACCCTCATCCTCATCATCATCGTCACCCTCATCCTCATCATCATCGTCACCCTCATCCTCATCATCATCGTCACCCTCATCCTCATCATCATCGTCACCCTCATCCTCATCATCATCGTCACCCTCATCCTCATCATCATCGTCACCCTCATCCTCATCATCATCGTCACCCTCATCCTCATCATCATCGTCACCCTCATCCTCATCATCATCGTCACCCTCATCCTCATCATCATCGTCACCCTCATCCTCATCATCATCGTCACCCTCATCCTCATCATCATCACGTTCATCACCCTCATCCTCCTCCTCCTCCTCCTCCTCCTCATCATCATCATCATTGTCATCATCATCATGGTCATCATCATCATCATGGTCATCCTCAACATCATCGGCATCCTCATCCTCATCATCACCATAATCCTCATCCTCATCATGATCATCATGATCATCATGATCATCATCATTGTCATCATCATCATGGTCATCATCATCATCATGGTCATCCTCAACATCATCAGCATCCTCAGCCTCATCATCATCATAATCCTCATCCTCATCATCATCAGGTTCATCACCCTGATCCTCCTCATCATGATCATCATCATCATTGTCATCATCATCATGGTCATCATCTTCATCGACACCCTCATCCTCAACATCATCAGCATCCTCATCATCATCATCATCATAATCCTCATCCTCATCATCATCACGTTCATCACCCTCATCCTCCTCCTCCTCATCATCATGATCATCATCATCATCATGGTCATCATCACCCTCATCCTTATCCTCATCCTCATCATCCTCATCCTCCTCATCATCATCATCGTCATCATCCTCATCCTCATCAGCTTCATCATGGTCATCATCACCATCCTCCTCCTCCTCATCATCACCCTTCTCCTCCTCCTCCTCATCATACTAATCATCCTCCTCCTCATCACCATCATCCTCCTCATCATCTTCATCATCACCCTCATCCTCATCATCATCAACCTCGATCCTCATCATCATCGTTCATCACCCTCATCCTCATCCTAACCATCATCCTTCATCACCCTCATCCTCCTCCTCATCATCATGGTCATCATCTTCATCGATAGCCTCATCGTCAACATCATCAGCATCCTCATCCTCATCATCATCATAATCATCATCCTCATCATCATGACATTCATCACCCTCATCATCATCATCATCATCATCATCAGATGCATCATTGTCATCATCATCATGGTCATCATCTTCATCGACACCCTCATCCTCAACATCATCATCATTGTCATCATCATCATCATGGTCATCATGGTCATCATCATCATCATGGTCATCGTCATCATGGTCATCATCATCATGGTCATCATCATCATCATCACCCTCATAATCCTCATCCTCATCACCCTCATAATCATCATCGTTCATCACCCTCATCCTCATCATGATCATCATGGTCATCATCATCATCATCATTGTCATGATCATCATGGTCATCATCTTCATCGACAGGCTCATCCTCAACATCATCAGCATCCTCCTCATCATCATCATAATAATCCTCATCCTCATCATCATCACGTTCATCACCCTCCTCCTCCTCCTCCTCATCATCATCATCATTGTCATCATCATCATGGTCATCATCTTCATCGACACCCTCATCCTCAACATCATCAGCATCCTCCCCCTCCTCATCATCATAATCCTCATCCTCATAATCATCATGTTCATCACCCTCATCATCATGGTCATCATCATGGTCATCCTCAACATCATCTCATGGTCATCATCATGGTCAAAATCATGGTCATCATCATTGTCATCATCATCATGGTCATCATCTTCATTGACACCCTCATCCTCAACATCATCAGCATCCTCATCATCATCATCGTCATAATCCTCATCCTCATCCTCATCACGTTCATCACCCTCATCCTCATCCTCATCCTCATCCTCATCACGTTCATCACCCTCATCCTCCTCCTCCTCCTCCTCATCATCAGATCATTGTCATCATCATCATGGTCATCATCTTCATCGACACCCTCATCCTCAACATCATCAGCATCCTCATCATCATCATCATCATAATCCTCATCCTCATAATCATCATGTTCATCACCCTCATCATCATGGTCATCATCATGATCATGATCATGATCATGATCATTGTCATCATCATCATGGTCATCATCATCATCATGGTCATCATCCTCCTCATCATCACCATCATTGTTCACCACCATCATCATCATCACCATCATCACCATCATCACCATCATTGTTCACCATCCTTGTCATCATCATCATCATCACCCTCCTCCTCCTCCTCCTCCTCCTCCTCCTCATCCTCATCATCTTCATCGACACCCTCATCATCATCCTCGTCGTCGTCATCATCATCATCATCATCCCTCATCCTCATCATCACCATCACCCTCATCCTCATCATCAGATCATCATAGTCATCATCCTCCTCCTCATCACCATCATTGTTCAACATCATCTTCATCGTCACCCTCATCCTCATCATCGTCGTCGTCACCATGACCCTCATCCTCATCATCACCATCACCCTCATCCTCATCCTCATCATCATAGTCATCATCCTCCTCATCATCACCATCACCCTCAGCCTCATCATCATCATCTTGATAACAACTGAATGTTTAGTTTCTGAGATAATGAAATCTATTGATCTGAACAAAGAATAAGTATTCAAGAAATTTCTTCATATCCAATTAATATTTTAATGAAACAAAAACAAAGAATAAGACTTGCAACCACTTAGTATAAGAAAGTTCTTCATGTCCAGTTAATATTTTAACTAAACAAAAACATTAAGGTTATTTTAAGCCAATAAACCAATAGATTTCATGGATGTTTGTCTTAGTTCACTTTTAATTATGTGTAGGGACTTGTTTGAGATTTAATTTGATTCCAGTTATTTTATTTTCAAATAATTAAAGTTATTTTATCTTCAAATAATTAGAGTTATTGTTCAAATAATCAGAGTTATTGTTGTATAAAATAACTATTTGATTATGTATATGTGCATGTATGTTTATGCATAATATGCATACAAAACTATATAAGTGTATATTTCCATG
>LPNX010667751.1:0-49978 GCA_001517045.1 Pseudotsuga menziesii
GGGGGGGGGGGGGGGGGGGGGGCATGTAGAAGCCCCCCATTAAGAAAAGTCAAAATAGTGCGTTTCCCCACGTTTCTGAGAAAAGGGGGTGCTGGGAAACGTTTCCCATGGAGCCTCCCAGCCCCCGGGGCGTGGGGGGTGCAGGGGGTGCGCCCCCGACCCTAGGAGACGCGTCCCCGTGGAACACTGCATAAAACCCAGCAACCATGAAGCTGAAACACTGAAAAACTAAGTCTGTTGCAGCAGAAAAATAACATAAAAACAACAGACTGATAAGCCCATTAAATAACAGAAATTTTGGTCAATATGACCCTGGAAAACCCCCCTGGGGAAAACCAGTCCAAGAGGATTTTATTTCAGCATTTATCAGGCAAAAATGTCATTTTACAACATCATTTAATTCAGCATTTAATGACTACCAGGACCTCGATTTGCATGCCCAGCCAGAAGTACGGCTTGTACGGCCTCCACCACAGCAGCCCTCAAAATGTGTGCCCAGCCAATCCATACAGCCTGTACGGCCTCCTCTATTTGTGTGCAGCAAGAAAGGTACAGTACGACCCAACAGTACGGTACAGCAGTCCGTACAGTACGGCCCAGCTGGAAAAAACTTCTTGGGATGCATGCCCAGCTCCTCGGGATTTGTGCCCACTTGAGAAAAAATCTCCTTGGGATTCATGCCCAGTTGAGAAAACAACTCCCTCTCTCTTTGAAAATTAATCTAGCCAAATGCTCACTCTTGGAAAATGCTTTCCTTTCCTTGCACACTACCCTAGGCTCTCTCTTATAACTTGAGAGTGACTTTTCACCTTTCCCAATCCCTAAATCCAAAGTCCAAGATTTAATCTTGCCTTTACAAGATCAATGGTTGAGATTCAAGAAACTTTCCCTCCAAAATCAATTACTTTTCATTTTAATAAAGTCACCATTTACTTTATGAAATAAGTGAACTTTATCTCATAAGGTCACTTTATAAAATTAAAACAAGGGAATACTTTATAAAAAGTCCCATTACATAAGAGTCACTTTACAACTTTACAAAACACCGTTACAAAGTCAA
This sequence comes from Pseudotsuga menziesii, assembly GCA_001517045.1. NCBI lineage: Eukaryota > Viridiplantae > Streptophyta > Pinopsida > Pinales > Pinaceae > Pseudotsuga > Pseudotsuga menziesii. The sequence goes on from LPNX010667751.1 coordinate 1,061, forward strand.
ATAGCCTAGCTAGTGCATGGTCACTTCCGCATACAAGACAAAAACATGGGGAGTGCCTCCAGAGCTAAATAGCTAACAAAGAGGCGATGCTAAAAAATATGCAACTGCCCAACTTGTTGGAATAAATTGAAATAATTATCTTCAATGTTTGTTTGGCACACCTGATGGGGATCAATGGAGATTAACTGCAGTCCTTTGAAACCTGATTTGGTAGCAAACAATAGAGTTAATTTGTGACATAGATGAATGGAATGAACTTACTGCTTCCAGATCAAGACAGAAATTTAGAAATGTATGCAAATTCCTTAGAATCCAATCTTGATTCTTAGGCATTGCCTTAGAAGTTTAAAGGGGAATTCCTGTGTAAAAATCAAGTGCGTTTAGACAGTATAGAAAAAATTGTGTAAGAGTCTGGCCATATTCTTGAGACTCTGTGGATAACCAATGAAGAGGCAGTGTAGTGTGACCGATGATATCAATTGACTCTCAGACAATTTGATTATCCCTGAAGGACCAGGAAAGCAGGGTTCAAGATATCAGCAGTTTAATATATAGGAAACTTTAGTTCTACTATGTATGTGAGTCAAGAACTTATTATAGATAGTGCTAACTGTACTCAGGGACATGTCTGTTCCAAGTGGATATTATAAGAGTGCTCTTGAATATTTTCTATTAAAACAATCTGTAATAATTAAATGATGAGCAGAATAAAACAACCAGGGGTCTTTGGATGCTGGTTAAAGCCTCTGTTACCAGAAATGAGATGTGATTTCTTGTTCCCATGATAAAATGACGTAGAAATGGAATTGGAAAGCACTGTTTTCTATGGCCATTCCCATTTCTTTGGTCCTGAAACTGTTTCTTGAGAAATGGACTATTTCTTAGGGTAAATGTGACCCCGTTTCATTATGGTTCTACTCTGTTTCTCATGAAAAATTAGAAAAATGAAAATAAAAATAAAAATTCTATGAAACCTAAACCTAATCAATCTTCACGGTGCATACAACTGCAACGTGACCATACAACCCCTTACAGCTGCTGTTTGGGTTGCAGTCATCTTCACTTTTGTTTGAACAAGCTACATTCCCCGAATAAGCTGCCATAAGACTGTCACAGGGCCCAGGATTGATGTTGTCAAGGCTTAAGCTGAAGATCAATGCCTCTGTGAAGGAAAATTGGGGACTGGAAGACATTGTAACTGCTAGATGAAATTTGTGATTCGACAGCTGCTGGCTGCTCATCTGAGGAAATTAATGGACGAGAATCGCCCATTTTCAAGGAGCAGAACCACCCAGCAGTGTGGTATTTTTCCTCAGCCTCTTGTCTTCTCCTCTTCCCTGGCAATTTCTTTGAGATAATGGCTCATATTCTTCTCAATATCAACTGAATTCTTCTCAATGCAATAACCCTTGCCAATTGGTAATTCAGCAGTTATTCACTATGACTAGTGGTTTTCATTTTCTTCAGACTAATTCTGTCCCTGGTTGTGCTTAGGGAGGGTTTAGGACTAAACCAATTATTCACATTTGATTTTTCTTGTATTACATTCTTAGTTATCAAGTTTGAGTTCAAATTCAGATTTGAATTTGATAGGGTACGGAGTGGAAAAAATTCAAAGACTAAAAAATCAGTTCAGCAAAAAAGTTGGATTGAAAAAATTTGAACTAATTTTTTTTATTCTATATATTTAAAATGATGATGTTCACTGAATTTTTCTTTCGAGTGAGTAGATGACAACAAAACCAAGCCAATGTGGATGTGTAGTGTACAATACACATACCCATAAATTCATGTTGATCTGGTTGGTATTGAGCAGCTTCACCCATTGAGCCAGCCACCATCAAATTGGTGCAATGGAAGCCCATAACTGAGAGTTCCAAGGGAAACTCAACCAAAACACCTGGATGGACAGGTGCTTCAACTGGATATGTTTGACCTGTGGGTAGAAATATGACCTTTCAGTTATTGATGTTTTGGATTTATTGGTTGCTATTTCTTATAGACAGTAGGGTGCGTGCCAACAGTGGCTAGTTTCAATAAAGAAATCCGACCCAACTAAGCAGTAAGCACACTATTTATTTATGCGGCTGGGCCCTGCCTTTCCCTTTACTCCTAGTGAAGTAAGGGTTCTGTATCTGTAGCTAATTATGGTCTTGGAAGGCTGTGGGTCAGATGGATAAGATAAGATAATTTTATTAATGTCCAACTACTGACCACTAAAGTAGGTCAATGGCACTCCTGAGTACAATGATGCCATTACAAAGCAGGAGTACCAAACTGTCTCCTATAAAAGGCAGAAGACAGGAAAGGAAAGTAAAGTAGAATGGAGTGTGATGTCTATGCTAGGTCATGAAAAACATAAAAAACTCTTGACCCCAAGCACGAGAAACCACATGGAGGTGGAGATTTACAAGAGTAAAGGATCCAGGAGCAAGAAGATATAGATGTAGTGAGGTAGGGGTATCATGGAATAGACCCATCTCTCCTAATGAAAGAAACTCAAAATAGTATGCTGTCGAGAGGAAGAGCTGGTGGAAGTCCTGGGCCTCCTAGTGTGTTGCTGTCGAGAGGAGGTAACCTGTCATTGGGACCTGGGGGGTCTTGTCTGCCTCAAGGAGAGGGATCTGGTGCTGCCATGCTGCTGAGATCCCAGGGGATAGGGGATGGTCTCACGGGTTCGCACTTATTTGGAGTTTACAACTGTGATGCTATTGGACTGTCTCTTGATACCTCTTCCTGGGTAGCACAATTGGCCAGGCTGAACTTGTAGCATCTTCGATTAGCTTCTACAACTATACATTCTCCTTCCCATCCTTCTTTAGATTACAACATTTTAAATGTTCAAATTACACTATCTACAATATACAGTCTTACTTCCAACTTCCTATATTTGGTAATATTTTTTTATAGACAGTGTTAGATATGACTAATTTTTTTTATATATAGTGTATACATTTATTATGTGAGAAACCTCTAGACTGTTTCTTGACCTGTTTCTGTTTCCAATTTCTGTTAACTTGTATTAAAGCTATTTTGTGATGAAACTCCACAATCAAGGGCAGTCTGGCTAAAATCATACAAGGGAATTTGGTCTTCTGGGTAGTAATGTTGAACTCTGGAACATAGCATTGAAGCTGACATTGAAAGGGCCACTTATAGCAGTACGGCCTTTCCAGAGTATAATAGTATAACAAATGGGAATTACAATATTTTTAAACAATGTTGGACTGTGCTTAGACATGACAAGCATGGACTCCTGCCTCAAAGGATGGAGAAGGGTTGCCTTCAAATTGGTTATGCATAGATGCCCTATCTTGTTTTGAGAAGAAAATATAATAGTTTTGTTTCAACGCTGTGACTGGAACTGAAGGGAGCACACCTTTAATAATATGTATGTTACGTTGCATCCATGTATTTATCACTTCAAAGCATTATTTCTAGATGCTGCTTATTCCTTAGTGTAGGGATAATGCTGATTCTACTTGTTTTGCGTTTTGGTCTACTAAGTTCTAACTCAAGTTACAAGATTCATTGAATCTTAACGTGCAGGTTCTAAATTCGCTGAACCTGAACCAAAAAATGAAATTCGTCCAAGTTCAGTTCAAAAAATTCAACTCCATTATTCAGTGCGTGTACATTCCTCTGCATGTCTGGTCTTCATCTTGCTGACTTGTATTCTACTGATTTGAATCTGCCGATTGGCCCATCAAACCAATTATTCGAGCACAGAGTATGGGAGAAATCTGAGTACGGTAGACCTTCACGTGTGTTAGTCAGTGTCTGCGTGGCCGACATTTTCCGTCCAAAATGCAACGGTGGCCATGCCGCATAACGCTTGTATTCATTTTCATTTGCAGCATCATTTTCCTTCGTGATGATAGGTTAGGTTTATTGTAGGAATTAGGGCCTATTGTTTACATAATATAGAATATCAATTTTACAAAGTATGATTAGGATATCATTTATAAGGTATATAGGGTATAGTGCATGCTTATCATATATTAATACTTTATCCATATATTATGTATTATATTTAAGTCATCTTTCTCTCTATATTTATGTATGTATATTTTAGGGATATTGTATATGGTAGGTAAACATATTATAAAATAAAAATTATATTTTGAAATATGTATCTAGACGAATTTAATGACGAATCTCATTCACATCTCATTTAGAATTTTATCCTTGCCGAACTCGAATTTAAACATGAACCATGTGACTTTCCTTCTAACCAATGAAATTTGTTTCTCTTGCTAAAACTTTCTTGAATGATAAGTAGACTGTTTTGTGATATACTTTTGCAAGACATAAGATTACATCTAGTGTGTTTGATTCTATGTTTATGTCAATTTATTACATTGATTTGTTGACTACAATTATTAATATTCTTTGCTCCCCACAATTTTATCTTTTGTTCATTTGTCTTTGACTAAATGTCTACTTCCTTTGAGCTGTAAAAGGGTGTGTAGTTCTCAGATCAGGAGTTTTAAGCATGGTCAGTGTTTATCATAGCAATGCCAAATTTGGTACTAATATTTCAAGTACATGTGTAAATAATCTAGAGGGATGCATGGGCAAAGCATTCTCCATCACCATTTCCAATTCAAAAGTCATTAAAATTTGGAAGACCAACTGATGATGGTGAAGTTGATATAAGATTATTGAAGATGGACAAGAAAGTGGCATCTGGATCTTGTGGAGACCTGTAAGTTTTGATCTATTTTAATGAAGCTTCTACATCAAATTTTATCTGATTGATTTGGCACTGATTAATTTGTAAATTGGATATTTGTAATTTGCAGATATCGTGGGAGATACCTAGGTCAGGATGTTGCAATTAAAGTTCTTAACCCTGAACGTCTAAGTAAAGATCTAGAGCAAGAATTTTCTCAAGAAATTATGATCTTACGGTAGGCATTATCAAAAGAATAAAGTTTGTGGGATTTTTTTTATCATTGAATATATGTACTGGAAATTGGAATGGCATATATTAGTTCTATTTTTGAAATTCAATTCTAAGTTCTAATTGAATTTGTGAATGTTGATTCTAAAACAAATACTGTTTTTCTGTAATACCATGTTTATCCTCATGTTTACTTCTGATAAATGTTTTAACATTATTCTTACAATTTGTTAATAGAGAGCATTGATATTCAAGATAATTATTGAGTATATTTTGTGATATAATGCCCAAATTTCCTCAATTGAAATGATTTCTCCAGGCTAATTGTCATTGTGTGAGTGACGTAAGCTAATTCTCTACGAATCTTAACATAGTATATAATTAGCATAAATAAAAATAATAAATGGCTTCTCTAGCTTTTTTATTTGTACAATACTGCTCTACAAATCTTGACATAGCATATAACTACATAAACAATAAATAGCTTCTCTAGCTTTTTTATTTGTACAATGCTGCCATCCTATTTTACATGTCACGAGTTCACTAAGTATCAGGGTCTCCAATCAATTATGGTTCATGTGCAGTCGGTACTCTTTTTAGGTATGATTTTGGTTTTAACTTTTTAATGGCCATCATGCAACAATTGTTTACAGATATCTCCGAGTTTTTCCAATTTTCCATGTTTTTCCAATGTTTTTCCAAATTTTCCATGGCCATCATTCAGTGCTGCAAATATCTCCGATTTTTTCCAATTTTTCCATGTTTTTCACGTTGCTGATTTTCAGAGCTTTTGAGGTCTAAGTCTAGACTTGCCGCTGATATTTTTCAATATTTTTCTCAATATATACGATGAGTTTCTTTCCTGAAGCTCGTTGATCTATTCCCTGAAACAATTTGCAACATTGATGGGGTACTCTGTTGGGGCCTATTTTATGCCTGTCTGAAAGGCTTCCTCAAATGGTTGGGAAATGTTACTGTTATCACATATACATTTTGCAACTGGGTTACCATGATGCAGCATACAAACTTGTCTCTTATTCTATTCCAGGCTATTTTCACATAGGGTATTAGCATATGGATCTTTACAGCTTCAGTTTTTTCTAGAGCCTTGTTCATCAGATTTTCCTTGCCAGGACTGAGATTTAGGAGTCCATTGAGATGCTTTTAGTGATGATCTAGTTCATTGTAGCAGAGCAACAGATCAGAGTTGGTACATACAGTTATAGAGGGGCTTATCAATTGAAGATAGGGGGTCCCATTGCAAGCTCAACCATCAAACAAGAAGAACAATGTCTCATTCAGCTAGGGCAGGAGCTAAAGGGAAAAGGAAAGGGAGAAATGCCCCATCTAATGTCTCCCCTCCTATTCCTCCAAACAAGAGCTCTTCTACTCCTCCTGCTAGTGCTCCATTTGCTACTAGTGGAGCTCATGCTCCATTGAACCCTGTTTTAGCAAGACAACAAGCCCAAGAGAAAAAATACCCCTTGTGGAGGTATGTGACTAGGAAAGAAGGGCCTGGGGCAAAGCTAGGTGGGGGAGGCAATGTGCCTTGGACTTGCAATTTTTTGTAAGGATGAGTTTAAGAGCACATACTACCGAGTTAAGGGCCATTTGTTGGCCCTTCCTTCTTGTGGGATTTCTTCGTGTAAAGCAGTGAGTGTTACCCAAAGGAGGGATATGGGAAAAGAGGATCAAGAAGGCTTAGGCATTGTAGCAGCAACAAGCAAGAAAAAGAATGAGGATCCTCTTCCATTCTTAAGGAAACCCTTTAGTATTCAGCCTCCATTTCCACCTAGTAGAGGTGATACATATCCAACAAGAAAGAGGCCATCTTCAAGTGGTCCAATGGACAAGATTTTCCAACAAGAGGTGCGAGAAGAGGTGGACCTCACCATTGCATTCTTTTTCTACCTCAACTTCATCTCATTCAATGTTGCACGATCACCATTGTTTATTGAGATGTGTCGAAGTCTCTTTGAATGAGCTCCATCTAGTTATGTGGCTCTTGGTTCAAAGAAGCTTAGAACCACATTGTTGGTTAAGGAAAAAAAGGAGGTGATAAAATTCTTGAGCCAATTATATCAACATGGCCCTCATCCGGAGTGAGTATTGTTTCTGATGGATGGACGGATCCAACATGCCATTCACTCATCAATTTCATGGTGTCTTCTCAAAATGGACCGCTGTTCTTGAAAGCGGTGGATGCTATTGGGAAATACAAGGATGCACATTTTATGGGTGTGTTATTCATCAAAATCATTGAAGAAGCAGGTGTTGATTCTTGTGTACAAATCATCACGAACAATGCACCTGTTTGCTAGGCCGCTGACATGATTGTGGAAATTAAATATCCACAGGTATTTTCATTTTGGACACCTTTCATTGCTAATTTTCTCATTGTGTGAATTTATCACAAGATTCATTTAGGGGAAATGTCATTTTAATGATTTGAGTTGTAACGTTGTTAGTGTTGTAGAGTCATTTATACTTTGCTTTTATTGCTCTTACAGATTTTTTGGACACCTTGCATTGTCCATTCCTTGAACTAGGCATTGAAATCGATTGCTTCAGATGTGACATGGATTGGCAACATTATTGAGGATGCACGCCATATCCGTAAATTTGTACAAAATCACACAAATTCCCTCACCATCTACAAAGAGTTCACACATCTTTCATTGCTGAAGATTGCAGATACTCGGTTTGCATCCTCATTCATCATGCTCAAGAGGTTGAGGGAGGTCAAAACCGCTCTTGGGTCCATGGTGATTTCAGAGTATTGGTCTTTTTGGAGAAAGATGGATCAAAGTGCTTCAAAGAAGGTGAAGGACACGGTATTAGATGATGTTTGGTGGGAGAGGGCGGATCTTACCATTAAGATCATGGAGCCACTCATTTCTTTGTTGCGCTTTGCAGATGCAGACTAGCCCATCCTAGTAGATGTTTTTGAGCGGTGCTATTCCATGATTGAGTCCATTACGACCATTGTTATGGAGAATGAGTGTCTCGAGTATGAGACATCGACAAAGAACTTATGGTCCCGTCCACCATTCAAGATATTCTTATCTCCAGGTGGGATAAGAATTGCACACCTTTGCATTGCTTGGCCGACTCCTTGAACCCCATGTTCCAGGAATGGCTTAATGGTGGGCCCTCACATAGAGTCACTCCTCACATTGGTGGAGAGATTTCACAGGGGAGGAAGATAGCATTTAAGCGGCTATTTCATGATAGAGAATTACTTCATGAGGTGGAGGAGGGCTTTGTAGAGCTTTCCATTGCTGTCGGGAGATTTGGAGGCTATGATGTGGTTGGCGACATGGGAGTTAAGAAGCCCTATAATTGGTGGGCAACTCATGGGGCAACATACTCTCTTCTACAGAAGCTAGCCTTGAGTATCATCTCTCAAGTTATATCATCCTCTAGTTGTGAGAGGAATTGGAGCACATATGGCAACTTGTACAGTTTGAAGAAGAGTAGGCTTGAGTAGTCCAGAGCAGAGACGATGGTGTATGTGCACACCAACCTCCGTCTTATTTATAGGAAGAGGGAGGAGCGGGTGAAGGGAAAGACAAAGATGTGGGATGTCTTTCCTGATGATATGGGTTTGGACAATAGTACTGAGTTGGCATTAGCCAACCTGGATCTTATTGATCCAGTGCTAGAGCCGGTGACGTTTGATGATAGTGATCTTTTGGAGGGGTCATCCTCCATACCAACATATATTGATCCTCAGATGGGAGGAGAGGAGGAGGAGGAGGAGGAGGAAGAAGAAGAGAACAATGATGAGTTTGTTGATTTAGGCATGCAGGAGGACTATTGATAGATTAGATTCTTCATTCTTCCATCTTGATCTACCCCCGTTTGTATTTACTATTACTATTTGGCATTTTCTAGTGCCATTCCGACATCTATGTAATACATTTTGATTTTGATGACTTAATGAGAAATATGGTTCTGACTCCTGAGTATTGAAATCTTGGTTTATGACTTTCATGAGTATACTGTATCATGAATTATCTATGTGTCTCATAATCTCATTGTGATTACTGATTTCATTTGTAAATGCGTAATACTAATTACTAATGTTAAATGTGCATTGATTTTGATTTCTATTGAATATTTGTAAAAAATTGGATCTATATGTCTATATTTTTAATATATATATATATATATAACGTGTCCTACGTGTCTCGATTCCGGGGGTCACTGTATCTGTGTCGGACACTCGAATCCCTGTGTCCCGTGTCCTCGTGTCAGGTGACTTAGGCTGTAAGTGATTCATTGAAACTAGGTACTGTTTTGATTTTTAATTTTGAAGCAAAGTCAAGTTAGTTGCTTGGTCAAAGTTGTTGGCATATCACATTCTTCAACCGCATTGTGATTGAACTATTATATAATTTTCCTTGTCAAAGTGGTTATTCAAGCATTGCTTGACTCCTTATTCTTTGCACACATGTGGGAGTTGTTACACATGGAGAGGCATTTGAGAGAGTTGGTTATGGAGTGTTCTAGCTTCAAAGTTCAAAGGGTTAGTTGGAAGTTGGAACCACATGTGCCTTAATAAAAGAGGGTTTGCTACACATCTATTGAGGACATACTTGGAGGAATCATTTTTTTTTGTTTGATGGGTTTTTGTTTAGCCAAACCCTAATTCATACACCATTTGAAGCCTTGTTCCTACTTGGGAAGCATCTCTTCTTGAAAGTTGTACATGTGGAATATTTGTTTATCATTTATGTTATCACGAATCTTGTAGTTTCCCTAGAGAGTGATCCTATACAGGATTGTAGAGGGGATGGGAGACCAAAGTCATGACCTATGAATACCCCAACCCCCAAATAATGGAATGGTTGGCATGCCGATTGAGATATCCTTCTCTTTATGCCACTAAAGGCCGAGTGACAAGGGGGGAGACCGAGACCTATCCTAGAAGGAAAGACCTAAAGCTAAATCACCAGATCAAACTAAAGCATAGAATACATAAGGTGAAAGCTATAAACCCTAGATCTAAGGATAAAGCCACAATATAAGGAATACCTAAGTAGAGGGTGGTTACCGATGTTTGCAATGCTACTCAAGTCAAATTACTTGGTGACTTATGGATTTGGTTAGCAGATCCATAATTTGTGTGTTAATAAAAATGATCAAAATGAAACCCTAGGGGGATTTAAATATGAAATTAGGGGAATACCCAAGGCAAGGTTTGATTAGTGAATTATGGCTTCTAACACACTTGATTTGTTGCTTGGATGACAAGTATGATAGGATGCAAGATCCAAACACAACCAGAACACATAAAACTCAGAAAAATCGTTGACAAGACAAAGAGGGACGATTTTCCTAGGGGATCAGTGCCACTGAAGAATAGGCAAATGGAGTCCAAGAGTGACAACTAGGAGGGAATTTGGGTTTCGGATAATGGCTATCAAAACCCAAATTGCCAAATTTTGATTTTCTAAGTGAAACATGCCCCGATGAATTTTCCTACTTTCTACAAGAGGGTTTTTCTGTGAAATTTGTTGATGGGCAATGCATGAAAAATTAAACAAAGATCAATTGGATGAGATACTCACTTGGAATTTATGGATACCTTCTTGGATGATGATGATTGCTTCCTCATAGATCAAATGAGAGATCTAGAGAAGTTCTTGATGAAAATGTTTTGCTCAATGACCCTAGCGTACTCCTTTCCTGCCACACAAAGGGAAAACTTGTAAGTGAAACAAGAAAGATTGGGATTTGCAATTAAGAAGTAAAAGATAAAGAAATGGAAAGTCATAAAGAAGTAACCACTCCCTGATAATACCACACTGAAGAATGACGTCAAGGTAAGTCTTCCAACTAATGTGCCTCTGTCCAATTCGCCTCCTTTACCTACAAATTGAAATGGGTACAAGAAGATACAAGAAATTATGCCAAGCTATCTCAGTGTAAGAGAGAAACAGCTTCAGTCATCATCACATTCATTCATCCACAAAGACACAAGTGTTTGATCCCAGAAAAACTCTTTATTCAAAAGTTCCAATGCTAGAGCTCATGCTTTCCAATGGGGGGGTCTCTTCTTTTAATAGCTTTTGAGAGATGCAAACCCTAACCTACTTTTGCATCCAACGATTGAGATTAGAACATCATCAACGATGGAGATCAGTTTTACACGGATCAACACATGGATCAACTTGATTAGATCAAGGGGGGCACACTTTTTTCCCAAGGACGCTTTGTCTAAGTCAAAATACATCATATCATAAGATATAACATGATAATACATCAAGGAGGTCACCTTAGGGGTTCAATTCTCCCTAGGCCCCATTGCAACATCATAGCATAAGATATAACAATGTCATACATCATATCACCAAGGTGAGGGGCACCCCATGGGGGATGTCCTCCCTCGAAGAGCCAAATAAATAATCTCGGACAATAAAACTGACTGAAACTGCTGTGGAAATGTTCGAAGAGCCATAACAAATCACCTGGAGAAATTCCCTTGCCATTTCCTTGACCACACAAGCCAAATCGATTTTTTCAGTGATTTCCTAGTTCATTTTTTGATGGAACATCCTTTGAAAATCATAAAAATCATCATAACTTCATTTAGGCTAAGAACTGGGGAAAACTGACTGACCATAAGTATCTGGAGACATAGTAGAATGGTATCAGTCAGTGAAGCATGAATTGCGCAGGACTCGCGAGTCGTGCCGAGTTGGCCACTGAACCGAATACTCGTAGGAGACTTGGCCAAGATTTGCCCACAGTGCGGAACTCGCTGGAATCGCCAGACTCGTGCGCGGACTTGAGCCCATGATAGGAAAAAAAAATACATGATTTCCAGCTGGGACGTGTAGAAATCAAGGTGTCAGTCAACGTTTTTTGGAGGGAAACACCTCGACAAGGCTATAAATTGAGCATGCAGGTGCCAACATTTCATTCATTCATATGAGTGCCATTTCCTTTCATTTTCTAAGTCTGTGATAGAGTGTCGCTTTTCGTTTTCCGAGTGATATGGGTGCCTTCGCTGGAGTGTGGAGTCTCATTCGCTGGTGGAGTGTGGAGTCAGTTTCCATCAGGCATCGACCAGGTTCCAAATTCGTTTTTTGTTTATTTAAATTTTATTTTATTTTAGTTTTATATAAGTTTAATATTTATTGTTTTTATTGTTCCTGTGTGGCTGCGTATCTTAGCCTACAAGCCTGTGTGGCTGAGATACTCAACCATAGGGCATACAAACAATACAATGTGTGTATTGTTTGTATGCCTTGTGGTTGAGTATCTCACCCACACAAGCCTGTGGGATGAGATACGCAGCCACATAGGCCTGTGGGCTGAAATATGCAGCCACACAGGCATGTGGGCTGAGATACGCAGCCAGAAAGGCACAACAAAAACATACTTGAAACATACTTGAAATAAGTATGTTTTATTTGTGCATGTGTGGCTGAGATACTCGGCCACAGGGCATACAAACAATACACACAGTTTATTGTTTGTATGCCATGTGGTTGAGTATCTCATCCACACAGGCTTGTGGGCTGGGATACTTAGCCACACAGACACAAGAAAAACAAGTTAATAATAAATTATAATATAAACATTAAATTTAAAAAATGCAATGTTTTTATTGTTTACAAATACAAACAATCAAACAGTCAATTTTTTTATTGTTTACAAACAATCAAATTGATTTTTTTTATTGATTTGAATTTTTTTGTATCTAATGGTTATTTTTAAGAAAGTGTGGCCCTCTACAGTGTAGGCTGTGGCTGAGTATCTCATCCCACAGGCCTTGTGTGGCTGAGATACTCAACCACAGGGCATGTTTTTATTTGCTTCAACCACACAAAGCAACTGAAGCAAATAAAAATATGCCCTGCGGCTGAGTATCTCTGTCACATATGGCATGTGGGATGAGATATGTGGGCTGAGATACTCATCCACAACCTATAGGGCCACACCAAGCCACCATTAAATAACTAAAAAAAAATTAAAATTAAAATTTAGAAATGAATGTGTACAGTATGATGATGATCATTCAAAATTGACATTGATTACCAGTTTAAAAAAAAGTTAAATTGAAATTTAGAAATAATTATGTGATCATTGATAGTAATTGTTATTAATGTAAAACATTTAATGTTTTTCAATTCAGATTCCATGGCACCTAAAGCCAAGGCTAGAAGGCCTCTTGATTCAGCGTGGCAATATTGTGTGCGGGTTAATCCCGATGATGACCACAGGGCTCAATTGCAATTTCTGCTCAACCCATATGTTTGGGGGCATAAATAGGCTGAAATACCACCTTTGCAAGAGTTGCTTGCAAAGATGTGGTGGTTTGTGACAAATGCCCTGATGAAGTCACAGTTGAAATGACAGTCACTTTGCATGCCAGTAGAGAATAGAGTGAAAAGAGGGCAAGATACACGTTTGAAACTTCCATGATAGGTAGAGAGTCAATGTGACCACCGAATCCAAGTACATGAGGGTCCACATCAAGTGTTGTAACAAAGAGAAGTATAGCTTCTTTGTTCTTCCTTCCTCGTACAACCCCAGGATCTCAACCTTCCTTGGAGAGCTTCAATGAAAAGAAGAGAAAGGAGGCTGATATGGTAGTGAGGAGATTTTGGTACCATAACAGCCTTTAATTTAACTATGCAAAGTCATATTTTTATTAGCCCATGGTTAATGCCATTGCAGCAGCTGGCCCTGGATACAAAGCCCCATCTTATAATGCACTTAGGGTGAAAGAGATTGATGAGGAGCTCGAGTGTGTTAAGGAACAATTGGAGACCATTAAAAAGTCATATGGAAGTTTACAGATTGCACAATTTTGTTTGATGGGTGGACAGATCAAACGGGCAGAACAATCATTAATTTTGTTATAGCTTGCCCTAAAGGAACCATGTTCCGAAAATCCGTTGTTGCATCCTCACATGTAAAGGATGCACATCTGATTTTTTCATTGTTAGCTGATGTTGTGGAGGAAGTTGGGGTGGCAAATGTTGTCCAGATAGTCACGGACAACGCTGCAAATTATGTGGCAACCGAAAGGTTGCTTTCTAAATAATACCCCACCATCTTTTGGACTCCATGTGCTGCCCATTGCATAGACTTGATGCTAGAGGACATCGGGAAGATGGAATGGGTGCAAGTTGTTGTGCAAGAGTGCAAACAAATAACTAAGTATATCTATAACCATGCTTGAGTTTTGAACTTTATGAGGGAATACACACAGGGTGAACTCAGTCGCCCTGCTATCACACGGTTTGTCACAACCTTTGTTTCCCTCCAAAGCCTTTTGAATGAGTACCAAGCTTTGAGATGGATGTCTTGTAGCCAGGAATGGATATATTGGAAAGATAACACAAAGCCAGATGCAGTTGCTGTGAAGTTGTCTCTCTTAGGAGATGGTTTGTGGGAGAAAGTCACTGAAATTGTCAGCTTAACTGAGCCACTTGTAAAAGTATTGAGGATCATGGATGGAGAGAAACCTGTGATGGGATACATCTTTGAGGGCATGGATAGGGCCATAGAGGCCATCAAGACTTTCTATAAGGGGGATTCATCAAAATATCTCCCTAAATGGCAGATTATTGATTCCAGGTGGGACAGGTAACTACATTCACCATTGCATGCAGCGGGAGCATATCACAATCCAAGCTTATTCTACAATCCAGGCTCTAACATTCAAAGAGATCATGAGGTGATGAGAGGTGTCATGATATGCATTGAGAAGATGTTATCGGATCTAGAAATTCAGGACAAAATCAACTTGCAACGTGATATGTACAAAGAAGCATCTGGCATGTTTGGATTCAGCTCAACCCAACGACTCAAAGACAAGAAATTGCCATGTAAGATTCAATTTGTAAGAACTAAATTGTTATAACTTAGAAGTTAGAACTCAGCTTATAAATTTGCTAGTTATCTTTTTCAATTTTGGCATTGCAAAACTTGTAATTTTTTATGTTTTTAATTTTTACAGCCCATTGCTGGATAGATTGTGGCTTTGAGGCACCACGATTACAAGAATTTTCCATCAAAGTTCTAAGTCAACCTTGCAGCGCTTCAGGTTGTGAGCGCAATTGATCGGTATTTGAGCACATCCACAACAAAAAGAGGAACAGGTTGGAGCATGCGAGGTTGGAGAAGTTGGTTTTCATCTACTACAACCTTCGAATGCTCATAGAACAAATGTAGTCGAAGGACCTAGATCCAATTTTATTGGATGATATTGATTTACAGTCTGAGTGGGTTGTGGAGGAGTTCTTTGACGAAGTGAGTTGGCTTGATGATGAAACTAAGGATCTCTCTAGTCTTCCATATTCTCAAATGGAAACTCCAAATACACCCGCTTCACAGTTGCTTTAGTCTCCCGATGTTGGCACTAGCTCCTCGAGGGAATATTTTAGGGGTACTCGTAGTTAGGCATGAGACTCGAGTCCATGGAGACATTGCCTATTTTGGTTTTCTATTTCTGTTGTGAGACTGAATTTTGAACTTGCTTCCATTTCTGATTTTTAAATCACTATGGTATATCATTTATGGTATATGGTTTATGGTTTATGAACACTATGGCTTATGATTCATGAATCTATGATCATTATTTAAATTTTTGCATACAAAAATTGATTGTGTTTATGAGATAATGTTATGAATTATTGCATAGATTGTAGTTTATAACTTGTATAGATTGGAAATGCATTTAACCTCTATTTTTGTGCCAAAATTGTACCCTATTTTAATTTTTTTCCTGTTTGCCAAGTCTTGCCGAGTTTGTCCCAAGTCTTTCTCGAGTCTTTTTTCTCGAGTCAGCGAGTCATATGCCGGTCGAGTCTTTGTCGAGTCCGAGTCGTGCAACATTGGTATTAGTGACTACTCATACCCCTTGGAGTACTGTTGCGCCCTTGGAGAACCATAATAACTGCAATAATAATATAATCTTACCAATAATAAAGTGATAATAATCACTGATCATGCGATCTGAGGCCAAACTCTGAAAACTGAAACCGCAGTATTGGTCTTGGGCATGTTTGGAGAAAATATAGGTACTGTCAAATTTTTAGCCATTGCTTTGGGAACTGTGCTTGACTTGGTCAACTGGGTTGACTAGGTTAAAAGGTCGAAATATCCAATCTGGAGGTGAGATGCTGAACTAAGCTGAACTTGCATGCATTCAAGGTAAGAACTGCTCCAAGATGTATATTAAAAACCAACTTGGATTATGCCATTCAGAATCATGGTGACAATAATAATAATTATAACCAGTAGGATATACCTGTGTTTTTAAAAAAATCATTGAAACCTCTGGAAGTCTCTTGTATATGCCATACTTACAAAGTTTAAACCATTTGCTAGTGCTGGGTGAGGATGGAAAACAAGGCTAAAGTAAAGGTTGATGTCCTCTAATTGGTTTTGACCATGTGATCTATTCGAATGATGACCAATACACACAACCAAAATGATATATGCATGATAGATAGCAATAGGGGATGGTGGTGACTCACAAATGGATAAAGTACTTGGGATTTTTTCCTTCAGGCTCTAGCAAGTTTCAATTTAAACAAAGATTTAGCAATTTGGAACACTAGTCAACCTCCAAAAGCAGGTGTTCTGGAAAGCCTTTCGGGCCTCCAGAAAATGACAAAGGCATAACCTTGACAGGTTAGCCCCACCCTGTTGCCCTGTAGGGGCAAATGAGCCGAACATTATATAATGAATGAGTGCTCAACCTCGATGCCTTAGTGTCTAAAGACACTGTTTGGTGGAGCACTTGTTTTGAGGACTAAAGGAAAACCATCCAGTGTACTTGGCCACACTGGCCAAGCCACATACATCGTAGCCAGAGACATAGGAAAACATGGAGTCTATTATGCATAGGGGTCAAGATGGAGAAAAGGATCTTTAGTCTCACAGGTCTCAATCAACATAGGTCATGGGAGGAAATCAATTGTGGATGAACTGGATGGATGGGGACAAATGATACATGGAACCAACATAACACTAAGATTTAAAAGTTGTGTAAAGCATGGCATAAGTGTTGAATTTTAGCATTAGCATAAATACTTAAAAAATTTGCAGATCAACTTAAATAACAAATGACAAGTGCAGTAAAAACACATTCATCACATCAGCACAATAGACACAAGAGTTTTTCACTAGGGAAACCTTCAAAGGACAAAAACCACAAAAAACATTAGTGGCTCATCTTGTAAATGAGATGACTTAAATTCTTCAAAAAATCTTCAAAAACCAATGAGGTCAACCACAATATCAGAAGATCAAAATTTTCCAATTTTACATCACAATGCCCAATTAAAGCTTTTTTGAAAATAGGGCTTATGCCCTTTTTCTCTCTCCTTCCCCAATAAATTGCAGACTGCCCAAAAACTCAGATTCCGCTTGAAACTCAGATTCTACCCGAAAATCACAGATCTGCTCAAAACTCAGATTTTGCCCGAAAATCACAGATCTGCCCGAAACTCAGATTCTGCCCGAAATGACAGAAATGCTCGAAACTCAGATTTTGCCCAAAAATCACAGATCTTCCCGAAACTCAGATTCTGCCCGAAAATGGAAGGAAGACTGCCCGTAAAGAAGGTGGCTGCACGGATCTGAATTGCGGCTTCTCGGATCTGGAGAATGGTTGCCCCCGATCTGAAGATCTGAAAATGGCTGCCCTAGATCTGAACTTGGCTGCCTAGATCTGAAGATGGCTGCCCTAGATCTGAACTTGGTTGCTCGGATCTGGAGAATGGTTGCTCGGATCTGAAGATCTGAAGGTGGCTGCCCTAGATCTAAACTTGGCTGAAGATAAGGGTTTGGTAAAACCTGTAAGACAAAAAATATAAGAAACCCTAGCGTAGGGTTTGTCTTCAATGGAGGATGATGTTGCCCTAGCTAGACTCATCCATGCTAGGGAACAATCACATAATCTTCTTTCTTCAACCTTGAGCAGCTGTACTTGTGAGAGCAAGTGTGTGTGATAATGAATTGACTTGATCTTCTTTTATAGCCTTTAGTCACCTGTAAGTGGACCAAAATTAGAAAAGATACAATAATAATATTTTATTCTTTTTCTAATTTCACTTTTACCTTCTTACCAAAAAGGTCTTTTAAGTACTTTTAACTTTTACCAAAAGTCCTTATTTATCTTTGACTTTCACCTGTGGTCCAAAAGTCCTTATGTATTTTTGACTTTTGACTTTAGCCTTTTTCCAAGTGCCCCTGTGGTCATTACCTGTGGTCTTTTTGATTCCAAAAGTACATCATCATAAACCAAGAGAGTTACTAATGCTTTTATCTCACACTCTGTGTGACACCTAGATCTGGTACTAGGTAGATAGATAATAAGATAAGATAATTTTATTAATGTCCACTAATGACCACAAAGTAGGTCAACGAGACTATTAGTTACAATGATATGTTATGCATGTGGGAGGATCAAACGATCTCCCTTAACGGAAATACAATATAAGCAATGAAAAAGAAGTAAAGAAGTACAAGGCAAACTAAGCTGTATCATGGAGAGCTGTTGCTCCAGTTCCACCTCTGTAACCTTGCACAGGGGCGTCGGAGCTTAGGTGGACAAGATCCGAGAGCCACAGTGACCAAGGAGGGTCTGGTACTCCTAACATCTGAGGTTGAATGAAGAAAACTGAGGGAAATGAAAAAGTGTCTGCTGCTCTGATTCATATCTGGTGGGCGCGGGGCGCTCTCTATAGAAACGTTAGCGGGGTCTGGAGGGTCCTGAGTGCCTCTCGAAGGGAGGTCTGGTCCGGAGCTGTCATTGAGATCTCATGGGTTGAGAGCTCGCAGCCCTTACTGATCTGGTAGCTGGGTCGATGTTGAGGTTAGTAGATCTCTTGGTGCCCCTGGAAGAAGGTAGCACGCTGAAGAATGTCGTGATCTACTGTGTGGTGTTTGGTCTAGTGGGAGGCTGGAGGATCTGCACTCGAAGCCTTAGGGTCTCTTGAATATAAAGCGCAAGACATTTCTGATCGGTATATCTGAAGAAGACTGCTAGAGTTTGGCCCCCCTTGAACAAGCAATAGAAGTGTCCTCTGATCTCATAGTAGACAGGACACCTGAAGATAAAATGTGACCCGGTTTCCATTTCCTGTAGATGGCATAGATGACAGATACGATCTGATCTATCAATCTGGTGGTCTAACTCTACTTCAGAGTCTATGCGATCCTACTCTGAACTGTTCAAGAGGGATCCGAAGAGCGTGCATCCAATGGCGAAACGTATACTGGGGCCGGACAATAAGCCCGTCTCTGATCTCTAAGAAGTGTTCAGTATAAAAGGTCATTTTGGGGCGCAATCCTCCTGGGGGACTAATCCAAGTAACCTGGACGAACTGCTTGTAAATATCCTCTGTGATGATCTTGTTTAACTCTTGTCGGATAGGGTAACTTAACCAAGGGTAGCTAATCCTTGGAGAAGTAAACAAAGCCCATAGATTAAGGGTCAGAGTGTCACACATGCCTAGACCCAGTCTAGGGCTTACAGTGCCTTCTTGGTAACAGACCAGGTGCTTCCATTCTCCAAGAGAATGGCTACTCAGAACTAAGCTGAGTCTACCAGTACTAGAGTGGTCCACATCATACTAGAGTGGTCCACATCGTGGTCTCAGACCAGATGTTTATCATTCAACAGAATGGTCACTCAACACTGGGTTGAGTCTACCCAGGGCAGAGTTGGGTCTATATCATGGTCCCAGTCCAGATATCTACCATTCAACAGAATGGTCACTCAACACTGGGTTGAGTCTACCTAAGGCAGAGCTGGGTCTATATCATGGTCCCAGACCAGATATCTACCATTCAACAAAATGGTCACTCAACACTGAGTTGAGTCTTCACCGTGGTCCCGGACCAGGTGGCCCCATTCTCCTAAGAGAATGGCTCTTGATGCTGCTCAAAAAAATCAACAATAAGCAATAGTCTTCAACATCATATTCTTTGATCATTCTCATCACAACTTTAAGTATCAGTATATATGTAATATAAGCATAGGTCACCATAATCATCATAACATAACAAGTTTAGGTGTTAATATACATCAGAGAGCAAAATCCAACTGAGGAGCCATATACCTGATCTCACCATATACTTGTGTCTATCTGATATGCCCATCTGTAAACTGTGTACCATATCTTCTACTCTGCTCGAATGAACTAGGTCATCACTAAAGTCATCTCAATGGACAAGGAGATCTCAGTCTTGGCAAGGAAATAATCTGAAACTGCTATTGAACAAAGGCTTTGAATGGCTCAGGATATAATGATCCATGTTGTAACCCCATCTGAATGTGTAGCTCGAAAAAATAAAGAGATCAATCTGTATACTGCATCATGGTAGCCCAACTACAATAAATATGTGATAACAATTTCTTGAGGTGATTACATGGTCAATCTCTCACTAGAAGGATGCACCCTACCCTCTTTGTGCTCTTTTTGGGAGATGTTGCTTAATTAACCCCATTATTTTGTTATTGTTGAATTTTCTCATGGAGTTAGTTACATGAGAACTCTTTGATATTGTTTTCCTTGGAAAAGAGGATGCTTATTTTATTATTTCTTCTAGGAGAGGAAAGGAGATCTCAACAACCCATTGCTACTTTTAGTAAGAAGGTTGTTGAGGTGGTTGAAGATGCAATATTTTATTGTAATCCTTGGAGAAGTAATGGATCTAGGAAAATGATTACTTGATTATTTGTAAAGGGAGTTGAGCTCAACCCTATATAAGGGTTTGCTCTCTCCATTTTCAGAGTATGGTTAGATTTGGGAAGTTTTCCCCTAGGAGCTTTTGTTGAATATCTTGGAGAATATGGAAGCTAGAGGCTTGAACCATGGATGTTAATTTGCTGAATATGGAGGTTGTAAATGTAATTTTTTCTATTGTGTTGTGAGGGCTTAAATATGGTAACTCTATTCTTTATTTAGAGGAGTTATTTAGAAGAGTTTATTGTGGTTGATTTCCCTTTAGTTTTTTTTATGTTTGCTTTTGGAAGTCAATGAATGCTATGTTTTCTTAATTAGAACTTGCATTTTCAAAGTTGCAAACATACCCTTATGAACATTTCAATTTCTCCTTCATTAGGGTCTCTGACTGTCGTGAAATCAGATTTCTGCATTCATTAACAACCATATAAATATGCTGTATTTTGTTCATTCCAGCTATAGCATTGTCTTGTCACTTGAGAATATAGCTCATAAGTCATAACCTTATAGTTGCCCAATGGATAGGCAAAGACTTGGTCCATCCATCACCTTATTATTTTTCCTATTCTCCAACTATTTATTTTGCTAAAGCCACTTTTCATATCCACCTTGAGCTAAATTGTCTAGGCTTTAATAACCCTAATTTAGGGAATCCCCCCTTAAGCCAGAGGAGAGCTGGCCAAAAGTGAGAAGAGGGTTGGTGAGGTGACAATAGCCTCCCTTTTTAGTTGCCCATAGGCTGGCAATGCTCTTTCGGACTTCTAATCTCAAATGCTAGTTTGTCAGATAACACATAGGAAGCTCATTTGTTATGAGGATAAGTTTCTAACGTGGTACTTTTATCTTAAATATGGAAGCACACAATGGAATAATTGCTTGAGAATGTGATATTTATAGTTTATTTATTCTCTTGATTGAAGTGATAAATTGAGATCTAATGGAAATTTTGGTTGTTGTTGACTTGTAGTTCACTAGATGTCATTGAAATTTATTTCAAAGCATATTAGTGTATTTTTGTTGGTGTCTTCTTGCAGGAAAGTTAAACACGAGAATGTTGTTCGATTCATTGGTGCTTGTACAAAACCACCTCATCTATGTATAGTAACAGGTGCTAAACTTGCCTCTTAGTCATGTTTTTATATAGAATCTTTGCAAATATTTAGGGCAAATCTGTATGCTATATGGGATTTAACCTTGTAATTCTATTGTGGGTTTGATGTGGAGCACATTCAATTAGGTCATGCTACATGAGTGTGTTTTCAAGTGTCATGCTTTTTTGACATGCCATTTACATAATTATAACAAGCTTCTGCATAAATCATTTGACAATAGATAGAGTTGATCCTTTTTAGTTTTATAGGGACATGAAGTGAGAATATGAAAGGTAGTATAGCTTAAATCAAATGGCATGTTTAGAGGCTTAATAGCTACTCGAAGTCCTAAGATTTTTTTGCTTCTAACTCAGGACCTTTTATTTTACAAATATTTATGTTTAATTATAGATTCAAGTGTATTGTATAAGATTTGACAAGATCACTGAATTTGTCAGTTTTCGGGTTATATAAATGGAAGTTCTTAACAAGAAATGACTTCACAATGTTCAAGAAAATGGCTAGTGGTTTTGAATATTGTTTGGAGATCGCCAGTTCAAGATAATACAGCTATAAAGAAATATCATATTTATCATTTAGTTATGTTGTGTGTAGTCGGTTGTGATGGGTTTGTAAAACAATCATGGTTAATGTTTAACAGATAACAGTATGTGGGGCTTAACTTGAGATGATTTTTATTTTATTAAGTTGTTCATTTGTTAACTAGAATTTATAGGTTGTTGAAGTTTGATTTCCCATGGTTGCTAATTTAGAACAATGCAATTGAAACAAAGTAGGGAGTAAGTATGTGTATGAACTTAAGTAATAGGATAATATAATAGACACAAAGAATCACATTATAGTCTTATTGAACATAGCAGATTATGTACATGAGATGAACAAAATGGAGGTATAGAGCACAATACACATTGATGCGTCCACTTGTAATAATAAGGGGGTTTCTTATACACATTTAGGTTTTACATGCATGACAACCAAATCTGAATGTATATTTCTGAAATCATAATATACGATTGATAACTTAACTAAGACCTCATTGTTCACTTATTATGTAAATTCCTATTTTGAAAAAGTACACTGAATACATAGTAATGACTATTATAAACGTTTACTTTAACATGCCTTTGTAATTAGGCCTGCAACTATGCAAACTTTTGTGTTGTTTGTGATGTCTTGAAGAACTTTTTCTGCTACCACTGATTCATTTGCCTCTGTTAGAATGTTGGCTATGAGTTGGCAATAAGAAGAAAGATAGAGAGAAGATCAACTGAAGCCAACAAGCAAAAACCTATCTAACAATAAAGAGAATAAAGCAGCATTAGAGAAAGTTAACCCTAGAGAGAGAAAATAAACCTAGGCATATGTGCACTAGAGAGAGAAATAACCCAAGCATAAGTGCGCTAGAAAGAGAAACAAACCAAGCACAAGAGTTTAATGAACATAATGTATTACTTTATTAATGATGAAAAAGAATGCACTTGGATAGATAATACAAATGAGAGTTGATGTATACATACACAACTAAAGATGTTATGGTCCTACATTGACTAGGTTGGCCTTAAGAAAAACTAAATATAATAAAAGATAGAATATAGGGTTGACTGTGGCTGAGAGTGAAGCTTATACAACATCCACCCCTTAAGTTGAACAAGGGTCCACAAAGAAAAATGATGAATACAAATGCGAGTGTATATAGGATCTAGATACCCAGCTTAATATTAAATCAATCATGGCCAAAATACAAAATGATAGGGATTGCATAGATACCCAACTCAATATAAGGTTCATTGTGGCCTAAATACAAATGAGAGTGGTGTAGGTACTAGGAACACCCAAGTCATTATAAGGTCATTTTAAGGTCGTTTGTAGCTGAAAAAGAGTGGGTTTATAATTACCCCACTGCATACAATGTTGGCCATGGCCAAAAATGAAGATTAGACCCTTGTATTCAACATCTCCTTTTTTTGAACAGGAGGTCATAGAGAGAAGACATTGCATCATAAAATTTATATCCCTCCTTAATGTTGAATAAGATCCAGATAGAGAAGTTATTACATATAAGCCCCCTTGAACACCATATCTCCCACACCACTACAATTCCACATGTTGCTGAAGGTACACATCATGCAAATTTGCATCGGCAGACCTGCCTAATAGTTGTAGATGACCAACCCTGTCACTGTTGGAAGCCTCTCCCTTCAGACTGGTGCTTTTCCAGTCCCAAGGGGCTGTCCCCAGGGTTTGTGTGCTGTCATCAAGCAAATAAATCTGCACAAAACTCCAAGATGATTAGCACAAAAAGACCTTCCCTTGACCTGTCTGTAAGCAAACAAGAGCAAGGTTTAATCTAACAAAAACTTAGATTGGTTGGGATCAGATCTTGAAGACAATTGTAACAAATTAACGGCAAAGAAGGTGAGGTGAATGTGAACCTTAGATGAAGATAAACCAAAATAAATGCAGTACAAACTAACCATAACACTGCAATACAATTAACAAATGACACCCAAGAGATTCAAGGGGCTAGAACAAAGCATTATTGAATCAAATCACATTTTACCCAAGATATTGATTGCATCATAACGAGTCACAGGTGACAGGCTGCCATTGATGTCCTTCCTTGCAGTGGTGGTAGTGGTGTGAGTTATGGAAGGCGAAAGAGAAAATAGTCCTCTGCTGCTACAAACTGCCAATAGAATAATAGTGTCCAACTGCCATTCTGTCCTTCCCTCCCATATGTAAAGAACTTCCATCCCGGTCAACCATGTTGCCTTACTGCTGGAAAGAAAAAGGAATAAAACTATAAAAGCCTAAAACACTCTGCATGCAAAATACCGTGGTTTAACTTGCTGTCCAAAGGAGTTTTTCTCGCTGTTTCACAATACTTTTCTTGCTGTTTTCTTTATTAAGAATGTCACTGTTGAATTGTGTTGAGCTTTGAACTTTAATCATTAAATTACGGAATTATTGAGAACTTGAAATCAATGAACCATTCATACACATAATCATTCACACATAACACAACATGTACCTTGGGGAAAACAATCAAAACAATGAGGATGAAAAACCCCAGCAAATGTCTTTAGTATAATAATGATAGATAGTAGAGAATGTCTTTTACAATTTCAGATTTCTTTCGGGACCCCAGGTGCAAGATAAGAGAGAATTCAAAAACCCCAGGTGTAGACACTGAACAATATAGAAGAGAGAAGGATTGGATGATTCAACTGTATGCCGCCACACAATTTAACTTGCAAATTTGGTCTCATGCAAGAGGTAGTGAATCACTGCATGGGTGAAAGAAGTCTCACGCAGAATATAGTGAATGCCTACATGTGGAAATTATTCTGCACCTCGAACTCATTAATCCTGCACAACACAATTGCGCAATGCCTTTCATCTTTGACATTATATCCGTGCTCTTATGACTTCAGGATGAACTCACTATACAACTGGAAGCTAGACCACTTAGTTAGGATGCTAACTCAAGTTTCGTCATGTAAGTGTTGTAACTTAAGTGTCGTCTTTTAGTTTAACAAAAGTGTCATCACGCAAAACACTTTTAGTTAACTAGATCTTCTTTATTAACACTTCAGTTAATTCTCTTAACTGAAATCATGCTTGATTGATTCACTGAAGTGATCAATTCAAGTTCTCCTTAATTAGCTTACGTATTCATTGTTAATATCACTTGAGTTTAACTAATTGAGTTCTCCTTAATCAATTGAAGTCATGTTAGAAAGTGGCAACAAGGAAGGTCTTCTATCATTGCATGTGTCCTTGCATGCTAGAAGACATAAAGCAAGACGCCAAATTTATTAATGTGATTTTCCAAAATTTAGACTTAGGAAAAGTACATTAAGTGATCTAATTATTAATTGACTTAATGGAGTCACTTTTATAAAGTTAAAGCGAAAATAATTTAACTTTAAGTGATGGTTAATCTAATCTTGGCCATTGATCTCACGGGAGGATCTCATCCATTGATCCATAGTGAGAGTTAGGGTTTTCGCTTGGCCATTGAGTTAAAAGGAGATTTGGTGGAGAGGATACACACACAGGCAAACAAAGAAGTTAGAGGAAGAAGTTTGCAGAGAAGAAAGAGGAGCATTCATCTGGAGGGTTGACAAACTGATCAGGAAGAGAGAGGGTCGTACGGATTTGCCGAGAGGGAGGCCGTACAACAGCAGTACAACAGACATCACGTGTGACGCAGAGGGCCGTACGAATTCTGTACCGCTGACGCAGAGGGTCGTACAACTGCCATCGAGGGCCGTACAACTGTGCAGAGGGCCGCACAGATCTGTTGGGGTGTTCTTAGTGATTTGCAGAGGTTCGATTTTGCTAGGTTGGGTAAATCGATCTACTGGATTGTATTTGTTCTATATCTTCATAATAAAATTTCTTATCTTACTGCTGCACCCGTTCTCCCATGGATTTTTCTGGGGGTTTCCATACCCAAAAATATTGTGTCTCTATTGGTGTGATTATTGTTATATATTTATCAGTATTTATTTTCCGCTACATTACTTGTGAAGAAATTCATGTGGTTATCAGTAATAATTAAAAATATACTGTTTAGCTGAAGATTGAGTTTTCAGGAAATTTACATTGTATCAGAGCTCTGTTGAGCTAAATATGAGAAACAACAATAATATTGATAGATCGGGGGAAGATCTATTGAAGACACAAACCTAGAGTTTCAGATTTAGGGTTTGTCAGGTACATTTCACTATAGCCATACAGTTGAGAGTTGAGGCTAGACTCCAAGGGGCTCAAAACTTTCCTACATGGAAATAAATGATCATAAGGATCCTAGATGTTAGTGATGCAGAGGAGCACATTGACTCCACGGAGGTTGCGCCCACAGATCTGGCAGAGTTGGAAAGGTGGAAGAAGTTAGATTCCAGAGCTATGTTGATCATCTTGGATGGGGTGAAGGACCACATAGTCCCTCACCTTTTTGGGAAGAAGACCGCATTGGAAATGTGGAAGGATTTGGAAGATCTTTACCAGAGCAAGAATGAAAACCGAAAGATGGTGCTGCAGGAGAGGTTACGTAGTACCAAGATGGCCAAGGGTGAAGGAGTGGTGCCTTATCTCACAAGTCTCACACAGATCAGAGACGAGCTTGGAGCAGTTGGCTCTAAGACTAAGGATGAGGAGCTAGTTCAGATAGCTCTCAATGGCTTTTCTAAGCCATGGGACACCTTTGTAAAAGATGTGGTGGCTAGGGAGAAGCTCCCTAATTGGCAGAGATTGTGGGATGACTTTGTGCAGGAAGAGACCTATATGGGTCAAGGTTCGGGTTCATCCAACAATGCCTCACAGATTGTGGATGAAGAAGCTCTAGCCCTAGCAGGGAAGAGAAAGGGTAAGACAAAGTCGAAGGGTGGTAAGAAGAACATTCACATGTCCAAAGTCAAATGTTTTATCTGCCACAAGCAAGGACACTTTGCCTCCCATTGCCCAGACAGGAAGAAGAAGAACAATACCCAGATGGCAGGTTCTGCAAAGGTGGATGATTTCAACAAAAACTTCGACAAAGACTTTTGTTTGATAGCTTGCATGGCAAGCACTGCAGACAACAACGTTTGGTATGTCGACAATGGAGCATCTTGTCATATGACAGGACAAAAAAGGTTCTTCAAGACTTTGCTGGAGGGTGGATTAAATCTCCAAATTGAGATGGGTGATGATGCGCAGTATCAGGCGTAGGGAATTGGTACTGTCTCATTTCAGAGGGAGTCTTGCAAACCCTTCAGTTTTGCTGACACATTGTATGTTCCCAGGTTAACCAAGAACCTCATATCTGTTTCCACCTTGGAGGACAAGGGATTTCAAGTTTCAGGTGAGGTCTGAGATCGGAAGGTGTATATTAGGCCCAAGGGATTAGATAGGAGTTTGGATCAGGTGATTGGGATCTAGAGCGAGAAGGTGTACAAACTACACCTCGAGTCTGCAAAGGCTCTAGTCAGCAACAACAACAGTTAGGGTGAGTTGTGGCATAGGAGGATGGCACACTTACACCATGGAGCACTGAGGCATTTGAGACAAGCAATCATTGGAGTTCCTCAGGTACAAGAGGAGAAGCATAACCACTGCAAAGGTTGTGCATTGGGAAAGAACATTATGAAACCTTTCCCACTTTCATTGATGACTATTCCAGGAAGACCCGGATATATTTCCTGAAAGTCAAGTCAGTGGTCTTCGAGCGATTTCGGGAGTTCAAGACTCTTCTGTAAAACCAAACAAGAAGGAAGATTCGAGTATTGAGGACAGACAATGGGGGTGAGTATACCTGCAATGAGTTCATAGAGTATTGTTCATCGGAGGGGATCAAGAAGGAGCACACTGTTCTTCATACCCCAGAATAGAATGGAGTAGCAGAGAGAAAGAACAGGACATTGGTAGGAGCAGGCAAGGCCATGCTATTTGATCTGGGATTTCCACTATTCCTATGAGCCGAGGCATACAGGACCACAATATACATTCAAAACAGGTGTCCCCACACAACTTTGGGGAGGAAGACACCCGAGGAGGTCTTCACATGCACTAGACCAGATGTGAGCCATCTTCGCATATTTGGTAGTGTCTGTTAATGTCATGTTCATGTTGACACTAGGAAGAAGTTGGATCTTTCTGGCGGGAAGGGGTTACTTGTTGGTTACATGGAGACTTCGAAGGAATAAAGAGTATATATTCCGATTCGCAAGAGGATCATTGTGAGCAGGGATGTTCAGTTTGATGAGGATAGAGCCTTACGAAGATCTATGGACTTACCAACACAGGAGCATCGAGCACAAGACTCAGGGGTCAAGTTGGAGGAGCCACAGGTGCAGGTACAGGTACAGACACAGAGCACAGGTTTTGATAGTCAGAGGGAGTCAAGTGGACAAGATCCTTTGGTCATTGACTTGGAGGATGAGCCACCGTAGGAGGAGGATATCCAACAGCCACAACAGGTAGACACTAGGCCACAATCTAAGTGGTTTAGGTCCACAGTTTAGGATTCCATGCAGGTGACTCTTTCTCAGAGCTCCATGAGGCGAAGCAAACCCCCAGATAGGCTTAGCTATATGACATTGATGACAGAGTTGATTAACTCTCAAACTTCTACTTTCGAGGAGGTTGCACAACATGATGTGTGGCAGGAGGCTATGGTTGAGGACTATGACTCCATCATGAAAAACCAGGTGTGGGAGGTTGTGTCGAGGCTAGAAGGAAAACGGGTGGTGGGATGCAGATGGATATACCAGGTAAAACATGCAGTAGACAGAAGTGTGGAGAAGTACAAGGCGCTCTTCATGGAAAAAGGGGTTTTCACAGAAGGAAGGTATTGACTATGAGGAGACCTTCGCCCCTGTCGCCATATATTCTTCTATTCGGACTGTTAATCTCATTAGCAGCAGAGATGGGTTGGCGAGTTCATTAGATGCACGTCAAGACTGCCTTCCTCAACAGAGTTATAGAGGAGGAGGTATTCATTGAGCATCCTGAGGGGTTCGACATGGAGAACAGGGAGTGGCATGTATGCAGGTTTCACAGAGCTCTTTATGGGCTCAAGCAGGAACCTCGGGCATGGTACTCGAGGATCGACAATTATCTATGGGAGATGGGGTTCCAGAGGAGTGAGGATGGCCACAACCTGTACTTCTTGTTAGGTGAGGTGCCTCTCTTATACTGGTATTATATGTAGATGATCTCTTTCTTACAGGAAATGAGAGGCTGATTGACGACTGCAAGTCCAACCTTGCAGTTGAGTTTGAGATGAAAGACTTTGGGTTGATGCATTACTTCCTGGGTTTGGAGGTTTGGCAGAGAGATGGGTGCTTTTTCATTGGACAGGGGAAGTATGTAGTAGAGATCTTGAAGAGATTCGAGATGGAGGATTGCAAGCCCATGTCCATACCTCTAGTTTCCAACGAGAGGGAGATTAATGCATCGGGGTCAGAGGGGTTTGATCCTACATTGTATCTCCAACTTATCAGATCGCTCATGTATCTGGTCAACACACAACCAAACATTAGCTTTGCAATCAACTCTTTGAGCCAGTTCACATTGGACCCTCAAAGAGTACATTGGATAGTTGCGAAGCATTTGCTTTGCCTACATCAGAGGTACAGTGTGTAAGTTTTCCTTCAAAGCACAACTAGGGCTAAATCAATATATTTAAATTGAACTGAAATAACCACACATGAACTTCTTTACAGTATGCAGCGGAATATAAAACTGAGAACCATTTAGAGCATCAATCACATCAATAGAAATGACACAATCTTTTTGGGTAGAAACCCCCGGACAAAACCCAAGATGGGAAAACCGGTGTAACAATATGCGAGGATATTTTATTAAGAAAATACAGAGCTTTTACAATATCAGAAAATCGATTTATGCCCTAGATGGAAAACTCAAAACATCCAAAAATCACTGAGAAGGTCCTGTGAGATGGCACAGTTCCCAAGGCAACTTGCTGCTGTACTGCTGCTGTTGTATGGTGTACCTCCGCCAAAGTCTCATGTCTCTCTCCTCTGCAATTTAGGGTTGTCTTCCTGAGTTAGTGCTCCTCTGTCTTCTTCGCCAAAATTCTCTCTCTCACACTTTTTCCTCTGTCTTTGTCGGAATGCAACTGTGTCCTCTCCACCAATTGACCTTTGTTTTATAACTTTAGGTAAAGCAAAAACCCTAATTTCACATTCACTTTAACTAGTGTTTCACTAAAGTTAATTTAGATCACTTAAATTTATGTTCCAAAGTAAACTTAGTAAAAGTAAATTAAATACAACTGGTTTCCTAATTTAAGTCTTCTGCATGCAAGGACACATGCATGCAGGAAGACCTTCCTTGTTGCTGCTAGTTTAACACTGCCTCTCAATGAGGAAGGGATTCGGTAGCAACCCCAACTTATCCCTGAAATTCACAAAACTTTGTCTGCAAAGTGTCTTGGTGAAAATGTCCACCACCTGCTCATTTGTTTGTATGTACCCTAACCGGATGGTTCCTCTCTGAACACAATCTCTCAAGAAGTGGCACCTGATGAATATGTGTTTGCTTCGGTCATGGAACAATGGATTCTCAGATAGCCTGATGCCACTCTGATTGTCATACTGAACTACTGTAGCCTCTAGCTCACACTCGAACAACCCTGAAAGCATAGTTTTAAAAACCGAAAAAATCGGAACCGGAAACAGCCGGTTCACCGGTTCGGTACCAAACCGGGTCAAACCGGTTGGTAAACCGGATCGGGGACCGGTTAGTTACCGAACCGGTCGGTTGGTAACCAAACCGGTCCGGTTCGGTAACTAACCGGTCCAACCGGCCGAGTTAGCAATTGACCGGTCCGGTTTGGTATTGGTCAGTGTCATCATAAAAATATCTCACTTTAAAGTTTAGCATCAAGTTTTCCATACAAGAAATCCTGCAAGAAGAATTCCAGTCAGTGTCCACTGTCATCATAAAAATATCTCACTTTAGCATCAAATATAACTCATTATTTGAATTTAAATTAGATATTAGTGTCCACTAATGACCAAAGATGGCCAATGGGACTGCAAAAAACATGAGATCAATGCAAATTGAATATACAAAAACACAAACTTGTTTGGACAATGGTGTTACTTCTGAGTCTTTACATCTGAATAGTGAGTTGATTTAATGTGGTATGCACTTTGAAACTCTGCATTTGAAACTCTGTCAATTAAATGATATTGTAGGATTGGATGTCATAAATTCATAATTGGTGCTCAGTTAAAGTATTGTATAGGTCCTGAAGCCCTTACAAGAAGACAAATCTGGCATATAACAGCCTTGTATTGTGATATATGAATGAATTTTAAGTGCATCAGAAGGTGTTTAAAATTTTAAATATTATTCCTTGTGAAGTCATTGCTACATCTGATTCATACAATAACACACAGTACTGCATATAATATCTTTTATGCCAAAACAGTGAATGATACAAGGCTGCGTTTATCTGCTTTAACTTGTTGATCATTGAGAAAGTGTATATTGAAATTTGAAACTTGTCCATTTAAATTATTTAATCTTGAAAATGTTGTTTTTCTTTAAAATTTAAATATTTGATATATTTTTTAGCAAACCGATTCATTAAATTCAAATCGGCCGATTTATGACCGATTCATTACCGATTCCGATTTCGATTCCGAGTTGACCCTCGACCGATTCCGAGTCCGATTCCGATTTTTAAAACTATGCCTGAAAGTAACTTCCTCAACCACATACCCTCACAAGCAGCCATGCTGGCTGCCATGTACTCAGCCTCTGACAAGCTCAATGCAACTGACTTCTGCTTCCTGCTGAACCAAGACAGATCCCTTGATCCAATGCTGAAACAACAACCTGAAGTACTTTTCTTGTCCTCTACACATCCTACCCAGTCAACATCTGTGAAACCAACTAACTGCACATCCCCCCTACGCTCATAAACCAATCCATACTCCACTGGACCTTTGATGTAGCGAAGTATGTGCTTCATAGCTGTCCAATGGACTCTCTGAGGGTCCACCATGATCTGGCTCAAAGAGTTGATTGCAAAGCTGATGTCTGGCCGTGTGTTGACCAGATACATAAGTGATCTGATAAGATGATGATACAAGGTAGGATCAAATCCGTTTGACCTTGATGCATCAATCTTCCACCAGTTGGAAACTAGATCTATGGCCATAGGCTTGCAGTCCTCTATCCTGAATCTCTTCAAGATATCTACCGCATACTTTCCCTGTCCAATGAAGAAGCATCCATCTCTCTGCCAAACCTCCAAGCCCAGAAAGTAATGCATCAGCCCAAGGTCTTTCATCTCAAACTCCACTGCAAGGTTGGACTTGCAGTCTCCAATCAACCTCTCATCTCCTATCAAAAAGAAATCATCCACATATAAGACTAGTATGAGAGGCAGTTCACTTGTCAAGAAGTACAGGTTGTGGTCAGCCTCATTCCCCTGAAATCCCATCTCCCGTAGATAGCTGTCTATCCTCGAGTACCATGCTCGAGGTGCTTGCTTAAGCCGATAAAGGGCTCTATGCAGTGTGCATACATGTGTCTCCCTGTTTTCCACATCAGACCCCTCTGGTTGCTCAATATATAGCTCCTCCTCTATCACTCCGTTGAGGAAGGCAGTCTTGACATCCATCTGATGGACTCGCCAACCCATCTCAGCTGCTGGTGAGATAATGGTCCAATTGGAAGAATACCTGGATACTAGGGCGAAGGTATCCTCATAGTCAATACCCTCCTTTTGTGAAAACCCTTAGCCACGAAGCGCGCCTTATACTTCTCCACACTTCCATTTGTTGCATGCTTCACCTTGTAGATCCATCAGGATCCCACCACCTTTTTCCCTTCAGGTCTTGGCACAACTTCCCATACCTGGTTTTTCATGATGGTGTCATACTCCTCAACCATAGCCTCCCGCCACACCTCATGTTGTGCAGCCTCCTCGAAACTAGAAGGTTCAGAGTTAATCAACTCTGTCATCAGTGCCATATAACTGAGTCTCTTTGGTGGTACACTCCGTCTAAAAGATCTCTGTGGAAGATCCACCTCCTCAGAATCTTGTACTGTGGACTTGAATCACTTAGGCCTTGGCCTATTGTCTACTTGCTGCGGCTGCTGGATGTCCGTCTCTTGATGCTGCTCATCCTCCCCATCAAAGATAGGAGGATTCTGTCCACCTGACTCCCTCTGACTACCAGAACCTGTGCCCTGTGCCCTGTGTCTGTACCTGTACTTGTACATCTGGCTCCTCCAAATTGATCCTCGTGTTCTGTGCTGGCTGCTACTCTGCTGGTAATTCCATAGATCTCTGCAAGGCCCTGTCCTCATCGAACTGAACATCCCTGCTCACAATGATCCTCTTGCGAGTAGGAATGTATTTTCTGCATACCTTTGAGCTATAACCAATAAGTAACCCCTTCTCTCCAGAAGGGTCCAACTTCTTCCTATTGTCAGCATGAACATGACAATAAATGACACTATCGAATATGCGAATATGACTCACATTTGGCCTAGTGCTTGTAAAGACCTCCTCTGGTGTCTTCCTCCCCAAAGCTATGTGGGGACACCTGTTCTGAATGTACACTGCAGTCCTGTATACCTTAGCCCAAAGGAATAGTGGCAATCCCTGATCAAATAGCATGGACTTGGCTGCTCCAACCATAGTCCTGTTCTTCTGCTCTATAACTCCATTCTGTTGTGGGATATGGGGCACAGTGTGCTCCTTCTTGATCCCCTCTGTTGAACAATACTCCATGAACTTATTGGCGGTGTGCTCACCCTTGTTGTCTGTTCTCAACACCTGAATCTTCTTTCCAGTTTGGTTCTCCACGAGGTCTTTCTGGAATAGATCCAGGTCTTCATGGAATAGTCATCAATGAAGGTTACACAGTAACTGTAAACACTGAACGAATGGACACTCATAGGTCCGCATACATCATAATGCACCAAGTCCAAGGGCACCTTAGACTTGTGCCCACTTCGTGGGAAAGTTTTCCTGATGTTTTTCCCTGAAGCACAACCCTTGCAGTGGTTATGCTTCTCCTCCTTTACCTAAGGAACACCAATGACAACCTGTCTCAAATGCCTCAGTGCTCCATGGTGTAAGTGTGCCATCCTCCTATGCCACAACTCACCCTGACTACTGTTGCTGCTGCTGACTAGAGCCTTTGCAGGCTCAAAGTGTATTCTATACACTTTCCCACTTCTTCTGCCAATCACCCGATCCAAGCTCCTATCTGACCCCTTGGGCTTGATATATACTCTATGGTCTCGGAACTTCACCTGATATCCCTTGTCCTCCAAAGTGGAGACTGATATGATGTTCTTGGTCAAGCCTGGAACATATAACACATTAGCGAAACTGAAGGGTTTGCTAGACTCCCTCTCAAATGAAACAGTGCCAAGTCCCTGCACCTGATACCGCACATCATCACCCAGCTCAACATGGATCCCTGTTCCAACCTCCTGCAAGTCTCTGAAGAATCTCTTCTGTCCAGTCATGTGACTAGATGCTCCATTGTCGATGTACCATATACTGCTCCCTATGGTGCTTTCCATGCAAGCTATTAAGCAAAACTCCTCATTGAAGTTTCTGCTGAACTCCTCCACCTTTGCAGATCCAACCATCTGAGTGTTACTCTTGTTCTTCCTGTCTGGGCACTGGGAGGCAAAGTGTCCCAGCTTGTGGCAGATAAAACACTTGACCTTTGACACGTCAAGGTTCTTACCATCCTTCTTCCTCTTTGCCTTACGCTTGCTCTTCTGTGTAAGGGCTAGAGCCTCCTCATCCACAATCTGTGGGGCACTACTGGATGAGCCTGATCCTTGACCGATGCGGGTCTCCTCCTGCACAAAGTCATCCCATAGTCTCTGCCAATCAGGGAGCTTCTCTCGAGCCAGAACTGTTAGTTTTTCACAATTTAGTTCAATATGATCTAGGATCTTATCTGAGAGAACAACATGCACAACAAATAAAACTCAAGAGATAAGAGACACAAAGCATTTCACCGGGGAAACCATAAAGGAGAAAACCCCGCAACTTCCTCAGAGATAGAAGGAGCAATAATAAAAAACCCCAAAACCAAGAGATGGTCTTCAACAACTTCCTCCTCCTCCACTTGTGCGAACTCGTCTCTCTCTCTCTCTCTCTTATACGAATGAGTGAGTGAGTGAATGAATAAATAGAGAGGTGCTCCTCTATTTATACTTTACTTTCACTTGCGTTTTACGGTTTTACTCTAACTGGGCCGACTTGTCCTAGGAGAGTCTAATAACCCATTACAACTTAACTCTGCGTCGACTCCACTAGAGAGTCTAATAACCCTATCAAATACAATAATGACATTCCTGATCGGAGGAATGAAACCTCTTCGTCGGAAGTACAGTGACATATGAATATAATATAAAATATACAAGTGAATACATTCCCAAGTTACAAATACATCAACACTCCCTCTTAACTAGGAAGGTATTCTCTTGACATAGTTCATCAACACAAGTCTTCGTCACTAGATCATCATCAAAGATGGATCATCATCGTCACTGCTGCTGCTATCTCGACCATCAATCTCCAATCTACTCGTCATAGGAAGTTCGACCCGTGCAGATGCTTCCATGGATTTTATAAACATTATGCCTCGAGGACAATGAACCAAGTAGTTGAGAAGGGTCCTACCCTTCTTATCACTCCAACCATCTGACATCACAGTGCATCCTGTGGCCTCCCATGAACACCGAAGCTCCTCCAACCTAGAAGTGCAATCGACCTTTTCATCATCAAGGATGGGCCCTCTCAACTCCTCATAAGTGGGGGCTTATACCCCGACCCAACAATAGCAACAACTTCGAACATAGGCACGTAGAATGGGTTCCTCGCAAAGTGGAATGGAATATCACTCCACAAAAGACATCGATCCACAAGTTTATCTGCTTCCTTTTTCTCTTTTATCTTGTACAATGACTTTATACCTGGTTGTCCACCAGGACAAGATCTCGACAAAAAGTGAGAAATAGAATGTGTCGTTGAAGTCATGGTGTAAGATGAGGATAAGGTCTCACTCTCCACTCCCCCTAAAGTTTGTTCGTCTGTCCCGGATCCTAATGCTGCTCTCATGCCAAGTTCCTGCCTCAAAGCTTCCCTTTCATCTTTCCTCTTGCCAATACCTTCAATTGCAAGTTTGGCCCTATGAACTATTTCAGGAGTGGAGTTTTTACAAATATCCACCTCATGCCCTGCAAGTTGTGCGAGGTGGTATTTGAGCCTACTTATCCACCCCGTCATCTCCTTCCCATACATATTGCATCTAAGCTTTTGCCGATTATGTGGATCAACCGACTCTGCATACTCCCAGAATGGATCCAAAGTCTTTGGCATGCTTGTAGCTTTGCAATATGGAAACTAGCTTGAAATTTCAAAACCTGTAACATAAAAAAAAAAAATTTAGTGAATTTCATTGCAAATAATTGCAAATCAGACATACAGAAAATTATTTTACAATTCTACATTTCTAAAGTTAAACTTAATAATATAATATAATAATTTTTAAATAAAGTTTTAAATATAAAAAAAATACAATCATGTTGTAAATGTTAATTTTAATTTAAATAGAATAATTAAAATTTTAATTTATCAATAAGCTACCAAAGTATAAATGTTTTAAATTTTAATGTATATTCAAGTATATTAAATTTTAATTTTAATTTATTATATATATTATAATTAATAATTATATATATTATATATTGTATATTTAATATTATATATAATATATATTATATATAATATAATAATATATAATACATAATATATAGTATATATAATTATTAATATATAATACATATTATAGTATATACAGACTACAGTCCGTGGAGGTTTAAAGTTTAAACTTTACCCACAGTCCGTCGGGACTTGACCACAGTCCGTCGGCGTAAACAACTATACCCACAGTCCGTCGACGTTTAAACCTTATCCACGGGCCACAGTTTGCCGGTGAAACACCCTCTCCACCGTAAATTAAAATTTTAATGTTTCAAAATGTAAATTAAAAACAATAGTAACATACCTCGGTCCTCCACGCAGATCTAATTCTCCTTCCTCCACGCACTTGAAGGCTGAGACCTCCACGCAGATCTGCTTTTCAGTCGTCCTGCAGTGTGCACACTATAACTACCAATGACGAACGCAGAGGTAAAAAACGCAATGGATTGGAAAACCGAAAAAAGTTAAAAACGCCCCCAAAATCGGTTTTTAATGTTGAATTTTCAGCATTAGCATAAACTTTAAAAATTTGCAGATAAACATAAATAGATCAGCAGTGCAGTAAAAACACATTCATCACATCAGCACACATGGACACAATATTTTTCACTGGGGAAACCTTCAAAGGACAAAAACCCCAAAAGCATTAATAGCTCATCTTGTAAATGAGATGGCTTAAGAAATTCTTCAAAAAGTTCCTCAAATCTAGATTTGGATTTTGACCATAGTAACTGTAAAATTCATCAGTAAAAATAAGACTGATAATTTTACCCACAATTTCCAGAATTATAGAAAATTACCAATTTAGGGCTTTCTCAAAAAAAACTGATATTTTCTCTCTCCTGCCCGAAAATATCAGACTGCTGAAAACTGCCCGAAAATATCAGACTGTCTGAAAACTGCCCAAAAATATTAGACTGCTGAAAACTGCTTGAAAATATCAGACTGCTGAAAACTGCCCGAAAATATTAGACTGCTGAAAACTGCCCGAAAAATGGGATGCTGAAGATGGCTGTGCTGATAAAACCCTACATAAGGGTTTGAACATAAGATAGTCTTCTTCACCTGTGAGAGCAAAAGTGTGTGTGACAAATGAGAAGGCTTGATCTTCTTTTATAGCCTTTGTTCACCTGTAAGTGGACAAGATTAGGAAAAACAAAAATAATAATATTTTTATTCTTTTCCTA
Source organism: Pseudotsuga menziesii (assembly GCA_001517045.1). Classification (NCBI taxonomy): domain Eukaryota; kingdom Viridiplantae; phylum Streptophyta; class Pinopsida; order Pinales; family Pinaceae; genus Pseudotsuga; species Pseudotsuga menziesii. Next base: position 39,262 of record LPNX010667751.1, read on the forward strand.
ATTTCACTTTCACTTTTACCAAAAAGGTACTTTTATTTTTTCTTTTGACTTTTATAAGAGGTCCTTATTTAATTTTGTTTTCCACCTGTGGTCCTTTTAGGTGGACAAGATTAGGAAAGATAAAAATAATAATATTTTTATTCTTTTCCTAATTTCACTTTCGCTTTTACCAAAAATGTACTTTTATTTTTTTTCCTTTGACTTTTATAAGAAGTCCTTATTTAATTTTGTCTTCCACCTGCGGTCCTTTTCCTGTGGTACAAAAAGTATTTATTTCTTTTGACTTTTGACTTTGGCCTTTTACCAAGTGCCCCTATGGTCATTACCTGTGGTACTTGTTTATCTCAAAAGTACATCATCATAAACCAAGAGAGTTATTAATGCTTTTATCTCACACACTGTGTGACACCTAGATCTGGTACTAGGGTAACTTAACCAAGGGTAGCTAATCCTTGGGGAAGCACACCAAGCCCATAGATCAAGGGTCAAAGTGCCACACACATGCCCAGACCCAGTCTAGGGCTTACAGTGTCTTTATTCTCCTAGAGAATGGCTACTCAGAACTAAGTTGAGTCTACCAGTCCCAGATTGGTCTACATCGTGGTCTCGGACTAGATGTCTACTCAACACAAGGTTGAGTCTACCCAGGGCAGATCTGGGTTTATATCATGGTCCTAGACCAGATATCTACCATTCAACAGAATGGTCACTCAACACTGGGTTGAGTCTTCACCATGGTCCTGGACCAGGTGGTCCCATTCTCCAAAGAGAAGGGCTCTCAATGCTGCTCAAAAAATCAACATTTAAACCCTCGACGGACCCGTGATGCTAACCAATCGACTCACGATTTTTATGCCAAAAAATCGCGATTTTATTGCTAAAAAATCTTGATTTTTACTTAGGAAAAATCATCGATATTTACCCTGATTTTTGCCGATAATATCGCCGAGAAGATTGAATCGCGATATATCGCCAATATTTGTAACACTGAACTTAGAAACCACCTCCCACAATAGAGCAAGAAGTTAGGGTGCCTCCTTTAGGTTGAGTGGTTTGACCATGTAACAACTTGCAGCCCTCTTGATAGATCTCCCATATGTGTGAACAAAGCTCTAGGTGGATGAATGTAGTTGACCAAGTGTGGTGTATCTTCCATGAATATGCAATAAATCCCCTTTAGTGGCATGTGTGGCTTCATTCATCCCATTAGACTTAGGGCACTTTTTCAATGCATAACAAACCCCTCAAAGCAAGTGTAACAAACTTCCATGTGTGCATGGAATAATACTTGAAGTATGTGCATGAGAAACAACCTTGAGCAAGCTAGTGACCAACAAAGATGTGTGCCCTTAAAAACTATACCATGATAACCACATGAACCAAGCAAATAATCAGTTTGTGAAGTGCGCCCTTGGAGAATGTGTCAAGGTGGTTGTAACTTCCTTCAAAAGATAATAAATATTCCCAAGGAACAGTGCGCCCTGGAGAAGTGTGCAAAAGAGGCTACTTCCAATGCCAAGTCATCACAACTGCATCTAGGTGTGCCCTAGGGAGGTGTACCATTCTCTCAAGTCGTAAAATAATATTACAATGCGTGCATGGCTTGATAAATGTGCCATGGAGGAGGGCGCTCCAAACCATAATCTTCATCAAATTAACCCCAATTCAAGTGTAAAACCGTGCAAAAGAGCTAAGGCTCTCCCTCAACAATCCTCCAAGTGGTCAAAATAAGGTCAAGCCACACACAATCACCTTTAAATATGTGCAATAGGCTAGCGCTCCATCAGGAGGTGTCTAATATGTTATGAGAAGGTGATATATATGTGGTTTACATTCATTTTTGCTAGGGTAGTCCAACTAGGAAGTTTCAAACCCCAATAAACATAAATTGTCCAATTTGAACCATGTAAAAGGAATCAATAATCAAGGCGCTGTAAGCACAAATTTCTGCACATACGGACTATGAATAATTCCGTGGATTAACAATCAGAAATATGTGTAACTCTTAGGAGAAAACTGCCCAATGTGTCACTAGCAGAACTCCTCTCTGTTTGGGCTGGTGCATGCAAACCTCAGGGGGGTGTCCCTAACTCTTCCTACGCTGCCATTCAACCTGTAAATGTGCAATAAAACACACTAAAACAGGAGCAAGAAAAGATCTTTGTTCTGCAATTGAACAACCAAAGGGGTACTAAAATTGATTTTATAAATTTTGGTGGAATCATCGTTAGCTTTAAATGAAATGGAAAGAATAGAGATTGAAAGTGCTTATAAATGGTAAATTCTACCCAGATAAAAGGATGAAAAGTTCTAAAACATTTCACAAAATACCATCAAGATGCCATCAAACTCTGAGAGGCAGATACGAGCATACCAAGCTTTATTCTAAATACACCAAAAGGCTGATTGCGTCAAAGAAACAGATACGGAACTGGTACAATGTTGTTTCCCACACAAGAATATAGAATCTAGAAACAAAAGGAGAGAATGTGAAACAGTATGCTCTTGTTGAAAATCCAACCAAAACTATAGCAACCCCTTCCTTTTAAAGAGTAATCTAATGCGCATTGATTAACCTAGGTGAGGATGCGATGGAATCAAGTGGAGATACCTTTGGTTTGACTGTTGATGATTTGCTGTGAAGAGACCATGCACCATGATCCTTTGGAGATGCACTGGAGTGAAGTAATGATGGAGTAGAGCGACGACAGGTAGGGACCTTGTTGGCTTGAGTGATAGGCTAAGTGAAGTAAGCATCTGCTTAAGTCTTTACTCATGTTCTTTAGTTAACTCAATGGAGTGAGGTGGACATGGCATGCACATTGACAGAGTGGAGATGAACTTGAACCAAACTGATGTGAAGTGGAGAGTGATCCAAGGATGTGCTTTTATTCTAAGAGTTGGGAGTGGAGTCTAGAAATTCATGCGAACTAGTCTTTCTTGGAGTATCTTTGAGTTGAGTGGTAATGAATTGGAGAGTGAGGATCTGGCACTTCAGTGCGGCTGATGGTTGACCAAGGTGAGGTGTCAAAGCATTGAGTTAAGTTAAGATACTTTGAGTTAGATCTTGGGTAAAGTGAGAGAAGCCCATGTGCATTGGAGAAGTAAAGGAAAATTGAGAGTAATTACAAACAAATTGATGTGAAGTGCTCCTTACTTTAATCTACTAAGGAGGGCACTTTAGTCAACTGAGACAGACATCCATTTAACTCACCCCGATGCCACCTCACTCCCTTATCCATGCAAGTGACCTAGTTGTCTCTTGTTGACCAAGGCATGCGCTTTGATAATTCATGAAACTCTTCAGTGAACTTAAGCGCTTACCACATCATTGTCGATTCATGTAGGTGCTCAGATCTTGCCACATGTCACAAGTGGAAGTTGCCTTATGTCATTTGTAGTGAACAAAATATTATAATAAATAAACACTGATAAATATTAATAATGATAATAAATGAATAATTAAATAATTAATTGAAGAGACACCTTATGAAGGGTGGTGTCTCATCACCAACCCTTGCTTGGTTATTTATACGAACATAATTTCTTATTGTATATCATCTTTTTTATCAAAATATATATTCGATTATTTTATTCATGGAGCACCTGCATTATTTGCACTAGTTATTCCGGTAAGAAACGATTTTCATTGTTTCAGTGGTATCAGAGCCCCTTCTTAGGCATCCCACTGATTCGAGCTTTTGGCTAAAATCACCGACCTTGTTTGAGCAGTTCAGAGCTTCTCCGAGTCTCTGAGGTCCTTGACCGTCTCTTCGCTCTCCTTCCCATAAGCATCCCAAGACCTCCCGTGCGTTGCCGAATGATGTTCCTCTCCTCCACATCTTCCCAACACCGCGACAACACATTATCCTCTGTGTTGATCTCCTCTGCCTTCTCTCTTTCGCCACTGCTCATCCTCCCCACGAACACCACAAATTTCACTCCCGCAAAGTTCTCTCACTAAATGATGTCATGTTTGTCGATCTGTTTATGGATGATCATAATGATGCGATCTAATGCGAATGGTTTTTGATACGAATAAGTGATGATAAAACCCCTGCCTGAATATCTGGTTAATGTTGCGATAGTAAAAAGATAGCAGGAAAATAGATGCACAAGATCCTCCTCCTTACCGTGGAAACTTGGTTCCTGTAGCTCTCCCTCAAACATCTCGGGTGAGACTTCATCTGTTTCGCAGGTGTTGCTGGACAGGGTAAAACTTGCCTGGGCTGGTCCTTAGGGAGATCACGGTGTTTAGGGGTGTCGACAGAGTGTGAACCCCTGTCGACAGATCTGTGTCAACAAATGGTTCCGTTGACAGATCTCACTCACCACTTCTAGCCCTCTGCACCCTTCTCCCTGCCTTGTCCATCACACTCCTACTTGCACGCCTTCGCTCCCTCCATCCTCTACTACACCTCCGTTCCCCATTCCCTACCTTCGCGACATTCCCTCCATCTTTTGCCACTCATAACCCACGAGCCCGCTCTCCATTTCTGCTCTATGCCCATGTTGCTCCACGTAGCACATACCCTACCCATGCTGCCATCGCTGTACTGCACGACCACCAACCCACCCTATCTCACATTGCCTCTCCATGCTGTGACAACCACACCCTTCCTTCTACCGCCCGACCCCCATACAACTCCAATTGCTGCGCCTCCCTCCTCACCACTCTCCATCGTGTTCCATTCCTCACACACCTCCACGTCAATGTTGCCAGCAACCTTCCACACAATATAATATTATTATTATTATTCAAAGTAATAATAATAATTATTACACTTTTAAAAGTCTACCTTATACCATTTCAAAAACAAATTATTATTATTATTATAATTTTTTTTTATATTATTGTCATAATTATTATTATTTAAAAAATAATAATAATATTTATATAATTAGGAACTGCATTAAGGTTATTACACATTTCATGTCTACTCATTGTTAATGGGAAAGAAGACTAAGTCAAAGAAGAAGTCAAACCAAGGAAGACCAAGCTATTGTCAAGAAGTCAAAGATTATTTATTGCCAATTTAGTCAAGTCAAAGGAATACCATCGTCGACGAAGAAACATAATCAAAGGAAAATCTAACCCTTTTCATAAGAATACAAGTTCAGTGGTAGCCATGGATTATGGTTGATATATTCAAATAAAAAAATTAGAAGATGAATTAGTGCGTTGTCAAAATGAAAATAAAATATTACAAACGATTATCGACTTATAGAATCTTCAAAAGGAGTTGAAAGATGAGATTTTTGGAACAAGAAAGACAAATGGAAGATTTGTTTGTGCAGATTGAGGAATTAAAGCGCCTCAATCAAAAATCACAAAACTAAGGTATCAAGAAGGAAGTTGACGTCAATAAGGCAAAAGAAGAACTGACACGTTTGACACTCTTGAACGACAAGAATGAAGAAATTGCAAAATTCCAGAGAAAGTTGGAAAGTCAAGAATTCGAGATATGTCGACATCAACAATAGATGAAAGAACTCCAAGAGAAATATGACAAATTAGAAAGGCACACAAGTTGGAAATTACAACAAGCAATAATGCATTAACTAACGAGACTGAAGAAGTATTTCAACTAAGAAACCATAACAAAGCATTAGTTACAAGGATCAAGAAGTTGAACAATAGTCGGAAGCCTGAACACTCTAATGAAGACTTCGAAGAAAAATTTCTAGAAAAGCAAGAAGAAAATCATCGCCTGAGAAATCTTAATCAAGAACTAGAAGAGCAAATCAAAGAGTTAAAAGAGGGGAAAAAGTCGCAAGTAGAAAGGTTCGAAAAGATTCATAGTAATAACACTCTATTAGAGAACAAATTAGAGCAAATCCAGAAGGAAGCTTCCAGACTCTTAGGAAAACAAATTCAAGTTAAGGAACAAGAGCCACTCCAATAAAAAACAAACAACAAAAACTCCTTATCGATACCCAAACTATAAAAATTATTTTGACCAACGACATGGTCAAAATGAAGAGAAATGGAGGAGATATGATTTCAGAAGAGAAAGAACACAAAATGAACAAGCTAGGCCGAAAGTGAGAAATTCCATCCAACAAAGAGGTCAACAAACAACTCCAATGATAGATATCGGATGGACAACTTCACAAACGATGCGACAATTGTTCTTGGGAATTCGTAACTCATATCATTTTGTTTCGTCAAGTGTTGCGGTTACTAACATAAAGTTCGAGAAGATGTCATTACAAACAAGAAATCAGATGTAAGCCTTGTCTTCTATAAGCTTTGAGGACAAAGCTTCTCTTAAGGGGAAGGCAATGTAATGAAAACAAATATTATAATAAATAAACATTGATAATTACTAATAATGATAATAAATGAATAATTATATAATTAATTGAAGAGACACCTTATGAAGGGTGGCGTCCTGTGTTGCAGAGGTACCCGTCCCCGTCCCGGAGATTGTCCCCAAGTCCTGGAAACCGGGTCGGGTTCTTCATTGACGTCCCCTGAAGTCCTCGCTGAAGTCCCCAAGTATCGGGTACTTCTGGCCCAAAAACATGAAACTTTGCTCATTTTGGAGACTTCGGGGAAACTCCAGTATATGAAAATTATAAAAAAAAATTACTTCTATGAAAAGGGACGTGGTAGGCATAGTTTCTCCCACCCTCTTAAGACCCCGCGGGCCTATCCACTTCTCCCAATGCAGAGTTGAGTCTTGACTTTTGTTGGATCCTGCGAGGGGAGAGCTTGTTGCGCAAAGGAGATGATATAGGCATAGGAGAGACAAGACAAGCTTAGGTTGTCTTAGACTTAAAAGTTTTGTGCTTTTAAGTTAATGCTATGGCACTATCTAGCTTGGAGGGGCTGGTATCTATTCTTAGGCTGTATCTTCTATAAGATTGCCTTATTCTTTTATGACTCCAGATCTTGTCATTGGATTTTTATTGGCATAGTTTGTGTTAATTATTGATCCTTTGTGCAAGTTGTTCCAATCTTGTTGCACAGACCATATTCTTTGTACTTCATGAATGATAGAAAACCTACTTTGTTGATGTTTGTGCAGACGTTTCTATGCATGTGCATATTTCTAATTTTGAAAAACCAAAAGCTCCAACAACTATAGTTAAGTTGATACTTAAGGTTCATATGTAATTCCCACTTTATATCAATGATTTATGAACTTTGAAGAAATGTGCATGTTAATTGTACTTGTTAATTATTGAAATTGAATACTAGTGAAAGATAAATTGATTTATTTTATTTTATTTTATATATATATTTACCCCTGATGTACCCAAGTCCCCTGTTTCAAAAAGTGGCGTCCCCGTCCCAGTCCCCGTCCCTGTACCCAAGTTTCCTGGCAACTTAGGTGGCGTGTCATCACCAACGAAACCCTTGCATGTGTATTTATACAAACATAATTTCTCATTGCATATCATCTTTTTATCAAAATATATATTACTGATTATTTTATTCATGGAGTACCTGCATTATTTGCACCGGTTATTCTGGTAAGAAACAATTTTTATTGTTTCATCATCACTTGAGCTTGCCACACGTCAAAATGAGAAGCTGCCACGTGTCATTGGTTGAGACTGCCATATGTCACACATGAATGGCACAGTACTAAAACTAGAAAATTGCTTGCATGTTTGAATATTTGGCATGCAAAAACATGCATGTCCATGCATGCCCCTGCTAGTGCCATGCAACACCATGCAATTGAAACCCTAATTGCCAAAAATAGAAGTATCATGCATGTCATCCAAAAAAGGCTCACTAGAATCCCAAGCTCACATGGATGCCGAAAATATGATTATTTATGACGTGTAAACCTTTGAACCCTGTCTGCTAAAATATAGGAGTACTGCTGAAAATAACAACTCTCCCAAATTCGATGAAAAGCTGTGAACTATTTGCTTATGAGTCATGAAAACATCACTGAATCATTCCTATAGGTCAACCCAATGGGAACCAACCCTGGCTTAAGCAAACCTGTCTCTGGAAATATTGTCTGAATACCAGTCTAATGGAATGTGCTGGCCCTTAACCCTCCAGATTGCCAAGGGGTAAATCTGGGGGTTAACAGGCACATTTCAAGCAACTAATTAGTAATTATCAAACATCAACAAGTTCAAAGTTCAAACCATAGGTAATGTGGCATCCCAAAGTACTAGGGCGCTCCATCAATGAATTTAAACCTTATGAAACTATGGAAGAACAGCTTTCTATCTAATCATCTCATTGGAGAGCAATTATTAATACTAAGAACTTAGGGAGACCCTAAGTTAATGGGTTCTGACTCCATTTCATGTAGCAAGAGCTAGAAGAATGCATCAATACTAAGCAAAACCCTTCATGAAACACCAACAATGCCAACTTCATCAATAAGACCACCACTAGCACATGAACACACATCATCCATCCTCTCCTAGCAACCACCGAAGCATCAAAAGAGAGCAACATCTCTAAGCCAAAGCTCACATGTACTCCAGTCCATCAAATGAATCGGCCTGCAAGCTTGATCCCTGTGATAAAAATCACAAATGATGACATGAAAATCACATGTATAATCCTCATACAATATGATGGAGAACACTACCCCTTTGTCCTCCAATCTTACGTTTCATGGGCATCCTCTAATGTGTAAATGATTTGATCAACATTCAAAATAGACACATAGAAAGTAGCTAGTTTGCTTATCTCATTTATGAATTGAGTCCCATCGTACTCTCTAGTTCCATTGACCTATCTTTTATTGGATATTTTTATAAGCATGCCTGAGTTAAAAATGTACATGGGACCTCTAGTTACCAATTGGAAGACCTTACTAAAATTACACAGCAATTCAATTTCTGAAAGTGCAACATTAAACTACGATGTTTGCATTCCAAGGAATACTATTTTAGTGATGTAAAATTTATAGTATACAGTACATCAGTTTATTTTATGAAAGATTTGCTGATTGACAATTTGAATCACAGCCTAATAATGGCTTCCGCATTTCCTGTCAGTGCATTTGCATGTAAATGCCCCCACTCTTTCACTTGGATATATTATGAACTAATATGTGACTATTCTTGATTGCAGAATTCTTGTCTGGAGGGAGTCTCTATGATTACTTGCACAGTCAGGAGGGTACCTTGAGGTTGCCAACACTAGTAAAATATGCAATTGATGTCTCAAAAGGGATGGAGTATTTGCATGAAAATAAGATCATTCATAGAGATCTAAAAGCAGCCAATCTACTGATGGATATGAACTATGTATGGACGGTTCTATAAAGTTTGTTTTAAATTCTATGACAGTTTCACAGCATCAATGTTGATGAAGTTTTCTGATTTTATTTCACTGCCTGTTTCTCTAGAATTTGATTCCAACATTTCCTTCTTCTAGTGAACAGACCCCCTGTTTGTTTGCTTGTTTCTTGTTCCTTTTTGAAACATCCATATTTAGTTTTGATACTCTAGCTCTCACATTGCACACAGTCCTCAGCTTCTTGAGGAAGGCTGTTAGATTTCTTTAATTTCCTGGTCCTCTACTCCGAGTTTGAAGAAACATTAATGCAATATGCAGGTTGCATGACTGGTTGAGGTTCCTTGTCACCCTCATGCACCTATCTACTGCAAAACCTGCATGCACAACTCTAGAGTTAACTCAGAGCATGTCTTTGGTTGTATTGCATGCAAACAGGACTTAACTGTCGTCTTTGGAAGGGGGCACCTTGTTTAAAGGTAGCATGCATCTAAGTGTATTGTTTGTGTTGAAAATCTTTGTTTCACAGCTTGCTGGTTTAATGAACAATTTCGTGAGTTTCACTTCAGCCGGTTATGCATAGGCTTGAAGTTACTTAATGAAATTTTTCTGAACAATTTAAACACGCTGAAAAATACTAACAGGCTGTAAATAAACACATGCACACCATAAAATTTGACACAGTAATTTTTGGCTAATCAGCCCTGGAAAAACCCCCACGGGGAAAACCAGTTTGAGATGAGAGCTTTTATTAAATTCTTCTTCAAGGTACAGGACAGAAAATTAAAGATGAAAATACAACTTATCTCCACCAGCAGTCTTTTTCCCCAAGTCTGCAAAATTTTCTCTCAGCAATAAATGCACAAGTACAGCAGAATCTGGCCGTACACAATCCTCGAAATTCGTGCCGATCTGACAGCAGACCATACAGCAAAACAGCCGTACAGGTTCCTCGAAATTCGTGCCTATTTATTGCAGTCCGTACACAGTACGTACAGCATTAATTACAGGCCGTACTTTACCTCGAATTCTGTGCCGATTTGCTCAGCCGTACACAGTCTGTACTCCTCGATTTGCGTGCAGCATTTAATTCGGTCGTACACCTCGATTTCTGTGCAGACCTGGCCGTACTTCCTCCTCGAAATCCGTGCCAATAAATGCAGCCGTACTCAGCATTAAATGCAGGCCGTACTCCAGCAATTAATGTGGCCATACGATCTAGGGAACCGTGCAAGCAAAATACTGAAATCTTCAGCTTCAAACCCTAACCTGGAAATTTGACCTCCTTGAGCAATTCGACCTCCTTGAGCTCTCTCTTCTCCTTCAACTTGAAAAATGAACAAGTGATTCACTTTTTGCCTCCCTCACCCCTTTTTATAATTTCCAAGCAGAGTGAAATTCTCATTTATTTATTTCCCATAAATAAATTCACTCACTCACTTACTTTATCAAAAAGTGACTATAGTCATAAAATCACATTTAAGTGACTTT
>LPNX010667751.1:65599-89732 GCA_001517045.1 Pseudotsuga menziesii
GTGAGGGGAACCTGCACATCCAAAGTGGAATGCACCTGCAGTTCCAAATTCATGGAGGAAAACTTCTACAAGTGATATCTATTGAATATGTAAAGTATAGAATTTATAATACACAGTTAAAAACTGTCACTTCATAATAATTTATAAAACTGTCAAAAAATTATAATACACAGTCAATTAATTATTGTGAGTTACACTGTTACACAGTCAAATAATATATTGTAAAATGGATTTTTATTAATAATAAAATGGATTTTTATTAATAAAATGTAAATAAAAAAAATTAAAATAATTACACAGTCAAATAATAAAATGAACTTTTATTAATAAAATGTAAATATTATCTACATTTGTCATTATCTACATTTTATTAATAAAAAGTAAATATTATAAATAAATATTAATAAAATTTTTATTACATGTTACAATTTAATAAAAATATTAATAAATTTTTTATTACATGTTAATAAAAATTGTATTAAAAATTATATCTAAACTTTAATATTCTTAAAATTTAACATATATTAATATAATATACAGTGTTAAAAGTTAAAACTTACAACTTAATATGTTATTACAGCCAAGTAAATATTATAAATAAATATTTATAAAAATTTTATTGCATGTTACAATTTAATAAAAATATTAATAAAATTTTTATTGCATGTTAATAAAAATTTTATTAAAATTTTTATCAAAACTTTAATATTCTTAAAATTTAACATATATCAATATATTATAGAGCGTTAAAACTTAATATATATAATATTATTACAGCGCTGAACCTTAATAAATTATTACAGCATTAAAAATTTAAACATTTACCTGGAAACGGAGGTCGAGCGAGCCGAATGCTGTTGAAGTCGCCGTGGAGATAAACAGCGCTGAAGTGTGATCCTGCGTAGAGCTGGGGCCGGCTAGGAGGGATGAAACCTGCACCTGCGTGGAGCTGAGACCTGCACCTGCGTGGAGCTGGGCCGCTAGCAGCGTTGACGTCTCCAGAACAGCGTGGGAATGGGCGCCGGCGTGGAACCAGAAAGATGGACGCGGAACAGCAGAGCTCTCTCAGCAAAACTTCTCTCTCAGCAAAACGAACTTCTCTCTCAGCAAAACATGTTAAATGCGGCCAGCTGAGGATAAACCCGCGAAAAATTGTTTCTCGGGCCGTACTTTGACTTTTCAACTATCCGCCGGTGAAAAAAACGCCAATGAAACGCGATTAATCGCGATTTTGCAGGGACGCGAACGGCATCTTAAAAAAATCGCGATTTAGTGGGAAACGATCCAAGTCGGATCGTTTGGGGAAAGAGCCAATCGGGGATCGCGATTAATCGCGATTAGGGCCCGATTCCTGTTACGCTGGTAATTACTAATAGTAATCTAATCAATGATCATTAATGTGTTTTTATTCTAATTTCTATTGAATATTTGTAAATGTTCTAGTTTCTAAATATTTTTGGATCTATATGTCTATATTTTTAAATTTTAATATATATTTAAAAAAATATATATATATGTATATAAAACGTATCCTACGTGTCCTGATTCCGGGGGTCACTGTGTCCGTGTCGGACTCTCGTATTTTCGTGTCCTTCGTGTCTCGTGTCCCCGTGTCAGGTGACTTAGGTTACCACCTAAGTTATACTTAGTGGTTTTTTATCAAGAGAGCCTGGTGAACCGGACAGGTTTAACTTGTTCGGACTTCAGAAGACCTGTGGAAGTGCTTGTTGTACTATATCACATGTTCATACCCCATGGGGGAGTTCTAATAAATGTTCTAGCATGATAGTGTCTGTAAAAGACTCGGTCTCTTAGACTTTATTTGTCAATCCGATCAGCCCAGGGTGTTTTTTCCCTTGGTTATTATTGGTTGTTGAATAAACGACTGATAATTTCTGAGTTTTTCACTCCATACCTCCAAAGTTGGGGTGGTCGGCTTGGCATTTAGGTCTATTGAGGCTATTAGAGTCTATGTGTCAATGTATAAGCATGCTAGACATCATGATCGAGTCATATGAACATGTCTAAGTCTCCCTAGGTGTTTTTCAATTTTTCAAATTTTTAGTTTTTTGAATTTTCAGTGTTTTTTATTAAAAATTTATTTTTTCCAAAACTTAGGCTATTTTTTAATAGTTTAATTGGAAAAATTGATTTTGTAATAAAAGTGGGCCAAATAATCAGTTTCAGTCATGTAGGTGCTCATTTTCAAACTAAGAGCACCATGTAAACCCATGGACCCATTTTTTCCTAGTTTTGAGTGATTTTCCATCACTCAGGTCAGAAAGCCCCAAAAATCAATTATTGATTATTTTAATTAATAAATTGATGAATAATGGAGCAAATCCAAAATAAAAAATCAGTGGATTCTTAGTCGATTTGATTGAAATCAGTCAGATCTGAAGCAGATTGACTGAATCTGACAAATCCTTGACTGAAGGAGGTGATCAAATCAGATCCAGAATTGATCTTCAGCTGTCTTCATGGGGAATTGCGCCCTCTCTCTCTCCTCCACATGTGTGGACTCTCCTGGATGCTCTGTGGATTGATGTGTCGGTGTATGGGTTGATGTGTCAGCTCAATCAAGCCCTCGGTTGACAAGTAGGCTCAGTTCAGCTTCAGTTCTGCATTGATGGACTCTCCATCAGCTGATTTCATCTGATTCCATGAGGAATTGCGCCCCCCCTGGGCTGGATGTCCTGTATTTTGTATATATCCAGGCAGAGCCTCTTCTTCCAAGCTAGTTAGAACTGGGATTGAGGTGCTGCTGCTATTGTACTGTTGTATTGTTCATTTGAAATAAAGAGAAGCTTTGGAGGCAATACAGTGTTGTGCCATTGTATGTGTGGATGATCATTGCCATTGTTTTACTGAGGTAACCTGTATCTGTGTTCATGATTTGCTAAATTGCTTGTAGATCCATTGTTAAGATTGATAATAAGCTTATTATAATCTTGATAGGAAAGGTGCTTTTCAATAAGTTTATTGGCCATCTCTTTCCTTTGATGCATGTTTAGAGATCTAGATTTAGCATGTCTTATAAGCTTATATGCATGTTATTTTGAATCTCTGTGTATGTACTAATCGGATCTCACAAGTTTTTCGGCAAGTTTTTGTGATTTCAGTTGAGCTGCAGGTTCATACATTGGAGAGGATGTTGATCTAGTTTGCTTCTTCACTCTCTCCAAATCCTTCCAAAGGCATAGTCCCTCGACATTCCACCTGAAAGCTCCACTGTGGATCTTCAAGGAAACCAACATTTCTCTCCTCCTCTTCCTCCCTCAAAATCAACACTTTTACCCGGTTACTTTGTTCATAGCTTTGATTTTGTTTAGATCTATCATCTTAAAAGTAATTTCAACATAGATCTATCCTCTCAAAGCCCATAGTCTAGATCTTGCTCTTAAAAGGTTTCATAAGCTTTCTAGATCTAGCTTTAGGGAAATCGTCCTTTTTTGCATGTAATTTTAAAGAAAATTTGTAGCTTGCATGCATTTGATTTCTGTTTGCTTTACGTTAAAGTTTCATATTCTGCAATAAAAGTGCACATCTTATTGGCTGCCCAAAAGGCAAGCCAAGATCCCAAGGAAAGCCTGCTTTCCTTGGTTCCTGTTTCCCCCTTTTAACTAGTTTTCAGCTTACCTTTTTTTGGTTAAAACTTAAAAGTGAGCTGACCCAAAGGTACTTTCAGAGTGCTTTTGGGCATATTTCAGTCTGATACGCCTGTTAATTTTTAGCAGGTTTGATAGAAAAGAAAGGAAGCTATTGTTCGGAAGTGGCCTCAGGAGCGTTCAAATCCCCCCAGGGGTCTCCCATTTGACTAAAACCTTTAATTTTCGCACTTTGTAAGCTCTTGATTTCACTCCATATAAGGATCAAGAGGAATTATATCAGTTCTCTGATATTGTAACCGCTGTTAATAAAAATAATTATTTGAATAGGCTCTTTCGAGCCCATTCCCCATACCCCCTGGGGGGGTTTGCGTCCGTGTCCTTTTTTTTTCTTTTTCGTTCATCTTTTTTAAAAGTAGCATTGATCTAATCTGCAGGGTAGTATACTTTATTGCATTATCAAATTTCATATTCCATATTTGATATTTCAAAGTAATCTTAATACTTACCCCACGATTTCTCGATTGACCCGAAAGGGGAAAGAGATTCGTGGTAGGACTAATTAGAAAACCAAAATTGTTTATTTGTTTTATTTTCTGTCATTTGTTTCTCAGCCATTATAAAATTAACCCCTCCTCGATTCCCCGATTGAGATCCACTTGGATCGAAAGAGGTTCTTGGAGGGTTTTCTTTTAAACAAGAACACCCATTGTAAAATTTACTAAAATTGACAAGACTTCGGTGTGTATGCTATGCACTTGGCTGCGGTTCGTCCGATCAGTCAAGTTGTATCAAAAGCGCTTGAGTGACTAGTATAATTAGGACTCATCTCCCAAATTAACAAACCAATAGGTGAAAATCCAACACCTAGATCAAACCATCACGGTGGCAAAATACCTAAAGGAAGCGAGAACTTCTAAAAAGTGACCTCGGGGCACCGATCTCTGTCACACCCTAACGGGTGCGTTATGAACAATAGCCCCAGAGACTCCATCTCAGCCCACATATTCCTTGTAGGTAGCCGTGAAGGTTTAGTTTTGGACATACTCCAAGTACTCTCGGGTATATCTGGAGTCCACCCCTTCGCCTAATTTTAATCACCTCACACTTCAAATTTAACTTAAAACGTATCAAGAGGCAATCGCAAAACGTTCACTCCAAGCACATGCAAGTACATTGATTCTATTTTTTGACTCCATTCTAAAGGCACTGGTTATTTTCTTGCTTTATATATATATTGTGTCTCAGCATTGTGCTTTCGTGTGTTCATTTTTGTATCTTGTCATCTTTGATTGTCTATAGTTAAATTTCAAACTCCTAAGTAACTCATTCAGTTTAACATCACCACACTAAGTAATTATCCTTAGTAACTTGATAGGGTCTACCCCCCCTTGGCTTCGTTAGGAGTTGAGCCTAAACGGAGGAGTCAAGAACAAGGTGACAGCCTTGACTCGAGACTTGCTCCCAAGGACACACCGAGTGGCTTGAAGATTTCTGCCACGTGACCCAGGTGTGTGAAAGGCGGCAACATGGTACATGTGCTAAGCCAACCCAAAACAGCTAGGGCGCTCACATTAGAGGATTCCACTTATAAAATACGTCAGTTTATGCTTGGAACCTTGCAAAAAGAGTCAATGTTCTAGGGAGTTCCATCCTCATGAAGATTAATATATCAAACTTTAGAGACCATAGCAAAAGCTCTTTTGAATTCATCATCAAACCCAAGGTAAATTATTAACACTTGAAACCCAGGGAGATCCTATGTTGATAGGTTCCCACTCCATAAAATGCACTTGGTGTTAAATAATTTTACGAAAGCTAGGCGACATATCAGTTCAATCATTTAAACACTACCAAAGAGGGAGGGCACACCACTTCATCAAAAGTAAATCCTTGTTATATTATCCACTAGACCACCATTAGAACATGACATCTAACACACTACAGCATCAAATCACCCAAATACACCCTTGTCCATAAAAACTGTAGCGATATGATCCTGCAAGCTTGATTCTTCTCACAAAAAATCACAAGCTTTGTGATTAAAATCACAAGTGCATGCCTCATGCAATACGAGGGGCAACCTGTACAATGATACCTGAGTTCTGTTCACAAACTTAAAAACTATATCATCCTAGTCTAAAAAAACATTGTAAAGCAACAAGCAGTAGGAGCAGGATATTACTCAAAAAGTGTCTGTCCATGCCACGGAGTATAAGAAAGTTGTGTCTAGAGTCTAGAGAGTAGACAATGTTGATGGAATTAATAATCATCTTTTGCCAATTATACAAAGAAATATAAACGTCTTATACATAAGATTGGAGGAGATAGTATGCAACCTGTTAGAAATGGAAATCTTTTGTTCATGTATTTTGGTTTATTTGTAAACAACAGAGATATTCCTTTTGGAATGTCTTCAATCAAAATTATTTCTTATCCACACGTCCTTACCATTGTGCTGAGCTGGGGAAATAAAATTATGATAATGATCTGTTTTACAAACTGTGAACAGCAGCAATTTATTAAATAATTTGTTTTTGATGGATAGTAGGTTGACTTCTACTTCAGTGCACTGTTTACTAGTATATACCATACATATTGCCAGTTTGTAGGATAGCTTTTACTAATGAAAAGCATGTGTACATCATTTTTAACATCATCAATATGCATATATAGGAGTATACCTTCAGTTGTTTATGATCTCAAATTTCTCTCTTCAGGGGTTACTTTTTATCTATTTTTAATCATCCTCTTGAAGTGAGTCTATTAGAAACTTTGCAACTTATTAAAAAACACTTACCTCTGAAGGTTGTCAAGGTTGCGGATTTTGGAGTTGCTCGTTTTCTGACACAAAGTGGACTAATGACAGCGGAAACTGGAACGTACAGATGGATGGCACCTGAGGTATTTTGCAAAAGAATCACATTTGGTTGTATTTTTACTTTGAACACAAATGTTGTAGGCAGGTAATACTACAAAGAGCTTATCCTTTATGATAAAACCTATAATGAATTTTAAGACTTCACCAGGCTTGAATAATCATCATGACTAATTTCTTATTGCTGAATGCTTGAAGGAAATCGAAGTTTGAAATCTAAAATAACCCCTGTAAAATATATAATTCCTTGGAAGCTACTGCTAGTAACATCAGATGGATTCGAGAACTAGGTCCTTACAGTTACTGAAAATTTGAATACGTCAGTTGTTACATCTGTAGTGGATTAGATTCCCTCTATAATTATGAAGGCATGATGGCAATTATAACATAGGAAAAGCCTGATAATTTTAGATTGAACTGGGTTAAAAATTGCCCTGTGCTTGCAGGGCCTGGAATACAGGCCCGTGAAACAATTCCTTGTAGACCTTTAAGATAGGTGAGGAATTTAATGAGTTGTTGTGGTAATGCGCTGGACATTAATAATATTATCGTATGCTATCTTAGATCTAAGATAGGTGGGGAATTTAACGAGTCATTGTTTTCTCAAGTTCTGCAGGTAAACATCAAATTGCAAAATCTAAATTTTCTATATCAGGTAGGAGTTTTAACAGTGTTTATATCTTAGTAAATCTATGCCTTAAAGTATAATGAACAGTACTAATTGTAAGAATACAATTTGCAATTTATTGATGGTTTACAATGCAGACAGGATCGATATTTAAATTTCACATTGGTAAGTTGGACATGAGATGATTTTATTCCTTTTGCAAAGAGCTAATGGAATTTTCAGAGTGGGGAACATAGAATGAAAGCAAAGGCTAAACTTCTAAATGGTACAAGTTTGATCCCAAAATTTGATTAGTTTGATCATTGATAATCTAGGCTTATCTGCTTTGACACTATCTGTTTCCAACGCAGAAGTGTGTCCTCAATGTTGTAGACCTAATCCTTTGCGTAATGTGAAAGTATATGAAGAGCCATCTTGGAGTCCAAGAGATAACTTGGAAGATGAAACCAAGCGTTAGCATCCTCATGTATTTATGTGTATCATATTAATGAAAAACACAATTTATGCTTATCTTTCATGAGTGATTTTAACAGTGGTATCAGAGCTGGTTTTGTCTGTCCAGTCTGGAGTACTGTCTCCTCATACAGTCGACCATCTTCTCTATTATTATTTCTATCGGATCCGGGCTTTTTGGCAGGCTTATTTCCTCCTCCCTTTTCTGCAGAGCGCCTACTTTTATCCTGAGCCTCCCTGAGCATATCTTACCTTACTGCTCACCCCCACCAATTCATTCTGAAGTACAGTGAGATGGCCCTGGAGCTCTGCTCTGAGTGTGTCGAGGGCAATAAAACGCCTCAGATATGCAATGTATGATTCACTCTCGAAATCACATTACAGGAAGATGTCCTTTTTACCATAACGGCAGCTGCGAATTGTTGGAGTCTTCTCCAAACAGTGCTGTCACAGATCTTGGCCCCCTCGACACACATAATTGTACATTGGCCATTTTCCTTACCTTACCTTTCTGCATGTATCCCTCTGCGTTCTGGTTTATATATTTCTCTGCATTTTGCATTGGTCTGCATGCTATTGCCTGTCTGCGGCCAATCTCTGCACAGTCTCCTTCACAGATATTCGTGACCAGTCTCCTCGGTAATTTGTTTTATTATTCCTTTTGCAGTCTCAACTTCAAAGAATCACCGTTGATGCAGTAACGGTTGGCAGTAGGTGGTGGACCATCCTCGAAAACATGACCAGGATGTGCGTCACAAATTGCACACACAAATTCTTGGCATGGGATAAATATTATTGAAAAATCCATTTTTGACTTCATATGGGATCATAATATGATGGCTGTCTGGTTCCACTGTCAAACTTTCTGTTTGAGTCAAATAAAGGTGTATCACAACATTCACAGCAGTAGATCCCAGTACCCTTAGTATTCCAGTATTTCCTAGTAAAAGCCCTCTCAGTTCTTTTTTGCAAGTAATATCGTATGGATTCTTAGTAAGGCATTTCTTCCACTCATCGAGTCATCATCGCTGATACAAGCTGCGTGTCACTCTATCTTCCTTCGCCCTCGTTGCTTCTATGGATTTTGAGGCAAATCTTGGAGTAAGCAAGAAACGCCAAGATAAATTTGTCCATATCTTTGTGCTTTTTAACAACCATGGTTCATGTTAGAACTAGACATTCAGTTTCTTGGTGCCTATGATCCTTTTGCTGATGTAAATACTGAAGATTCAAGTGCCAGATCTAAAGAATATGTTCATAAAGTAGTGCAATGGTAGGAGGAGTCTGACAACTGTGCAAGGTTTAAGGAAGGAAATCAGTTACAACAAAATCCTCAAAGACCTTAGAGATTTTGAATGTTTGTGTGCTTTATTGGTACCAATGATTGAAAGCTTCCATCAATCCCCAAAACTACATCATGTTGTGTAAGAAGGTTGTTTACCATTGTTTGCATTGTGAAAAGTGTTGGGGATGTTCTATTGGTGCTTTCTTCTTGGTTTGTGAACCAGTTTCCAGTTACGCCCATGAAGACACAGTTGCATAATCACATGAAGGTATGAAGGTGAGTGTTACAACAATAAAATAGTAATAAATAGGCAACTATTCCTAATAGTAATTAATAATATTAAAATATACTTTATGAAGAGAAGTGTCTCTTCAATATGTGATGGCCAAGCCATATTTAAGGCAGCCATATCCATTGTATTTTATCATCCATTCATATGTTTATATTTATACATTATTATTCCGAAGATGGAACATCTTCTACCTTACTATCTGGATATGGTGTAACATTGGTATCGGAGTAGTTTCGCTCCTCGGGTGACCTCGGATTTGGCTCCTCTCTTCCCCTCCACTTCGACATCTCCCTTCCCCATCCACATTAATTTCAAATCCCATTTTTTCTTCAACACCTTCTATCCTTCCCTGCGCCCATCCTCACACTTGCATGCTACTCTCATCATCGCACTCCTCGTTGCACTCCCTTCTACCGGTCATCAGTCTCCGCCGTTCCCCACTGCACTCTACGCCTACTTCCGCCTCTCGCTCACCATCAGTGCTTCACTCCACGCCCCATCCACCTGCACTCTATCCTCATCGCTTGCGCCTACCATCTTCCCTGTTCTCCAACCCCTCCTCCCGTGCTCTTTGCCGCTCCCACCTCAACGCCTACGCGTTGCCTGCTCCCAATCCCCTCCTCCACGCCTAGCCTCTCCTTCCGCGCATACCACCATGCTTAGTTTCCACGCGCATTCTCTCCCACCTTCCCAGCGCTCACCCGCCTTCACGCCATCACGCTACTGCTCACATACTCCTTTCACTCCACATCCCTGCGCTCCTACATCCACTTGCGATTTGCCAACGCTGCCATTTCCTGCATCCACCTGTGATCTGCCATCTCCGCCTCTTCCGGCATCCACTCCGCTATCTGCCTATCGTTGTGCCCTCCTCCCTTGTGATCACCTCTGGTCATCTCCACGACCACCTACCCTTCCTCCTTCACGGGACTGAAACCCTAATTCAAAATCAAAACAAAAAAAACAATTATTATAATAGTTTTATTATTTCTAAATAATAAATATTATTATACTATAAGCATTGAAATCACAATCCCACATTATAATAATAATATTATTATAAGCTTATTATTACTTTTTGAAATAATAAATTATATATATATATATATATAAAGGACCAAGCCATGACAGAAGTAAAAGACAAACTTGAGAAATTGGGGAAAGACATCAAGGCCCTCGTCACTAACCAAAAAAACTGGAAGGAAGAAACGAAAAATAACAAGGCACTTAAGAAAGAAATCAAAGAAGATGTTGTTCTAGTACTGGGAAGAAAACTTGATGACAAACTAGACATCATGCACGAGAAACAAAAAGAGTTGGATGACAAGATGAGTGCGATGACACAGAACATAAGCACCATGGCACAAAACTTGAACATCATGACACATAACCAGAATACAATAATGGAAATGTTGCAAAAACTAAGGTCTAATACGAACCATATCAGTAACTCAAATATGTGGGACCACTATGTCAACAAAAATGAGAGTAACAAAATTGAACAAGACAATAAACAAGACAAGGAGACTAAATATCTTAGGGATGGCCAAAATACCAATAATATATATGATAAAAATGAGCTCGACCAAGATCATAATGAGAGTCAAGCCAGTATTGTTGACAATAAGGACGATCCATACAATGACAAAAGATGGATCCTACAGTATGCAAAGGAATCAAATATCATAGATTCATCTTCTACCTTAACTGTTCTACCACCCTGGAGAAACCTAAATGTAACACTATCGGGTGACTTTGATTGTGAGAAGCCTCACGAAATGCCACTTCTCGAGATAACTCGTAAGGATAATAAAATGAAAACATTACGTGATGACATCCTAAGTATTGTAGGACAAGCGATTTCTAAAACAAAGCTTGATATGGTTAGTCACAAAAATATTCCTCGTATTCATGTACAAGGAAAATGTGACAACAAAAAAGCGTAAAGACCAAGCACATACCTAATACCAGTTTTAAAAAAGACATAAAGGAAGTAATGACATTGTTTCAACACAAATCGAGAATGAAAAGACAACAATAATCTAAGCTTTGAGGACAAAGCTTTCCTAAGGGGAAGGCAATGTTACAACAATAAAATAGTAATAAATAGGTAACTATTCCTAATAGTAATTAATAATAATAAATATTAAAATATAGTTTATGAATAGAAGTGTCTCTTCAATATGTGATGGCCAGGCCATATTTAAAGCAACCATATCCATTGTATTTTATCATCCATTCATATATTAATATTTATACATTCAATTTCAGAAGATGGAACATCTTCCCCCTTAGTATCCGGATACAGATTCTCTGTTACACCAGATACGGTGTAACAGTGAGAATTCCACAACTAGATATAAATTTGAGCCTCCTAATTCTACAAATTTGAGCTGAAAAAAAAGCCATCGAATGAGGGTTTCAAAGAACTATCCTGAACACACAGAACTAGTGGCCCTGGCAACACAATAGAGCGTCATTGATCATCAAAGGACTTGGAGTTAAAGCATTTTTTTTGAAGATCAATTCAACTTCAACATTAAATAATAACTTGCAAACAATCAGTTTTGTAAGTGGTCTTGCATTTTGGTACTTGGAATAATTTTTTGTGAGGTCAAATCAAATTAATTTGAATTTTATCGAGTGCATTCTCGGTAGTGTTGCTGCTTAATTTGCACCTTGGGTAACGTGGTCGAAATCTTCAAGCCATTGGGTGCGACCTTGGGGGCAAGCTCGAGCCAAGTGTTGTTACCTGATTCTCAGCTCCTCCGTCTAGCCCAACTCCTAGCGAAGCCAAGGGGGGTGGACCCAATGAAAAATAAATCTATGGTTGTTTCTAACTATGAAAGTACGAAGCAACAGATTTTCTAGGAGTTTTGAAATGGAATGAATTTAAGTATTACCCACCAACTATTGCAAGTAAATTTACTTTTAGCAACCCTTAGTAAAATAGACACACATCATTCAAGACACATTGCAAAATTAACTTATGCAAAAAGAACAGAATAGACTAATGCCAAAATGAAGAAAGTGCTTTGCAGAAGAAGAAAAGGTTGAAATTAATCAAATTTCCGTTGAGGAGCAATCATGTGGTCATATTGTGGTTGAAGACCAAGTTTGTGAGGATGGTAAGGAAGTTAGAAATGAAAATATTGATATTTTTCCTTACCAAATGAATGGTGATGATCATTTATTCTCGGTTGAATGTAATGAACAATCTACAGAAGAACCACATGATGATGATATACTAGTAAGTGAACTTGACCTAGAGTGTTCTTTGTCACATGTTTCGAGCTGGAATTTATGTCCAAGTAGTCATCAAGAGCCTCCAAGGTATGATGTTTGTAATGTTGTTGCTATTCCCCATCAACTTTTTGGTCAAGGTTATTTTGTTGAGGAGATTAATCATAGTGAGTCTAGTTCTTGGGAGGTTAGTGCTAATTTTGCCAATTTCTTTAACAAATTTCCCATATCGCATACAAGATTGGTGTTAGCACTTTTAGGTGATGCAAATCAAGTTCTAATTTTTCAGTCCACCCTCCCATCCCAGATTTTGAAGTCTTTTTGTATGGTGTCATGCGAAATTTTCGGTACAGAGTCTCGAAAGTGCCAAGTGGTCAATGGTAAAACATTTCATCTCCTTTCATCCTTGGTGTATAATGCTTTCAATTTAGCTAATTTCTTTG
The DNA here is from genome assembly GCA_001517045.1 of Pseudotsuga menziesii. Taxonomy (NCBI): domain Eukaryota; kingdom Viridiplantae; phylum Streptophyta; class Pinopsida; order Pinales; family Pinaceae; genus Pseudotsuga; species Pseudotsuga menziesii. Next base: position 78,430 of record LPNX010667751.1, read on the forward strand.
ATTGGGTGATTAAAAAACTCTATAAAGACCAATTCCATATTTTCTCATTTTTTAAACAACGAATGGGGTTAATCTCAATTTCTGGTCTATTGATCTCTAATTTGTCCCTATTTTGTTACACCATTGATCATAATATGAGCATGATTGAGTGTGCTAACCAGAAAGATGAGGGAAACAATAATGGCCTAGGAGGGATGAATCATGTAGCGTATTCTTTTCTTTCATCAAATTTAAAGTTGCATAAATTTTATGATCCTATCGATCTATGGATGGAAGAAGTTTGCAACAATCAATCTCATCCCTGACATGATTTCATTTCTCTTGATCCGTATCTTTCTTTGATTTTCATACAACAAGTTATAATGGCTTCAATTTTCATTCACATTACTTACAAGCCATCTTTGACTTGTTGTATCATTAACTGTAAAGAAAGCTCAATAGATTCATTCAGCAAGTGGTTGCATTGGATTTATGACTTTACTTAACACTTGTCTAAATTGGTTAGAGTAGGTACTAAGGTAGGACCTGAATAAGCCTTTTTTGGGCAGTAGTTTAGCTTTTTAGTCTTGCACCTTTTGTCTTTGCCTAAAGCTTGCTTTTCAAAGCTCTTAGTGTAGTCTTCAGTTTCAACATTTTTCCTGCACAATAAAATCAAACTTTGGTTAAAAGTTATGGTTATAGACTAGATTTACTTTCTGCTTTTTAGTTTCATGCACTTCAATTTGAGTATTTTATTTTATTCACACAGTATTCTGACGACCGGTCTGTGAGTTTGGTATAGCTCTGGACATTTTGTAGGTAGTTGGTGACATTTTGGCAGTAGTTGCAGAGCTGGAAGGATGGATTGAGGATGCGAGTAACAGAGTGCGAGCACCAGAGATTTTGAGGTTCTCAAGCGCTCTATTTAGCAGAGCACTTGTCCCAGCTGGAGCCATATGTTATCACATATATAGTAGTCGGGCTACCATATTCTATTTTTCAGATTCCAGTACATTTTTCAGCCAGCTCCCCTACATATGAGATGCTGAAATGAGGATTTATGATGGATCATGATTTGATTGATGGACTATACTACTCTCCCATTGTCATGACTGAGTGTCAGGACACTTAGATTTGAGGACTGATGTAGCCATTTAGCCAGTTGCAGAGCAGTTAGTAGTGCCCAGAGTTGTATCAGTGCTTTCTCATTGGACAGATGTTGGTTCAGATGGATTATTACATGTTTATGACTCAGTTTATATTATCTTGTGTTATGGTTATCATTGCTCTTATACTCATTTTTGTGACATGTATTAACATTTAGTGTCATGATCTGGGGGTCATATAAATATGTGGACTTGGATGTATTGTTATTATGTATTGATGTCCCTACTCAGACTTGGAAGTTCTTGATCTATACTCATTGGTTTTACCCTCCTTAGGGAGAATAGAGGTAGTCACTCTCACCATACTTTGGCTTGCTAGTGTTGGTTTCATTATTCATTGTCTCCACCCATCCATCACCTTCCCGTTATGTTTCCAACCCGACCTGCTACTTGACTTGTGGCATGGAGGACCTTTCCCCACTAGAGCATCTTTGTCGGACAAGCTTCCCTGTTTATTTGTGTCTCGGCTCTGAGTTGCCTAGGTTGTGTTGGCTAAACCTGAAACAAGTAGCGTTGCCATCAATACAATGTATTTGGAAATGAAATGAATATCTTATGAAAAAAGCCCATTCATGAAAAGCAGTGTTTTTAAACATACATGAATGCAAGGCAAGCCTAATGAAATTGGCTTTGAAGTACAATAAAATGAATATCTCGGAACATTCATGAAAAGTAGTGTTTTTCAACATACATGAATGCAGAAAGCCTAAAATAATAAAAAATCCGTGAAATAAATACACGGACAAAGGCTGTGAAAAATCAAAGGACCAAAAAGCAATAGTTCCTAAAGTTATATCTAAGGATTGTTGGCCTCACTTGTATTGGTTTGGATTGTGAGCAATTGTCAAGGTGAATAAGCATCTCTGAAGTAACTCACCTATTTGTGAGACACTGTCATCCCCTGTGTTGTTGCTTGTCTGTCATATGCTAGAGTGAGTATTCCCTTTCCATATCCGAAGTGTCACAATGTCGAGTTGGTGGTCATCCTTTGCCCTAGCCTTCTGAATTTTTAGCCTTTACCCTTCACTAGCAAATTGATTACAACTATGAAGGGAGTATGATCTTGAAAGTTTGGATTGAGTTATAGTTAATAAATGTAAACCTTATATATTTGGTTGATAGATAGCCAGTGAAATGATTGCTACTTGTCATGATTATTACTTGAATGATTTGTAGAGCATGTATTGATCTTTGAACACTTGCAGCGGATGGATGTCAGCCTGGGTTATATTATATGGTCATTTACAGATTATTATTTTGTCTATCTAGGTATATTGGATATTGTAGATGATCATGCAGATACCTATAGAGTGTATGAGTATACACCTTAGATGGATTTGGACTCTTTGAGTCTAGTGAGACAGCTTGTTTTCAGTTCCGGGCACTTGCAGAGATGATTTGGCTCAGTTTACCCATCTGGTACAGTTTTACCGTATTGAATGGCTTGTCTTAGCAGGGAGATATTTTTCTTGGATCTCCTAGGGCGCTGTATGAGGCATGGGGGGTCCAACCACTTGATTGTACCATATTACTCCCCTCCCAGAGAGCTTGGTGGGCTCAGTTAGATAACACAGGCACCCTAGGAGGCAATTTTTGGCATATCACGTTTCTCGAGGCAGATAAAAAATAATTAAAATGGCTACTGAAGAATTCGATTTGGGCTACTGAGGCAAGGAATTGGCATGGGATGTGTTCTGATGATGAGGGTGATGTCTTCCACTCCTTTTCCAGCAGTTGCAGCACTTGGATGGGCCCACATCTATTTTTCGGGCATATTATATTATTTTCTGGAGCTTTTGGAGGCTCACGATTTCCTCAAGGAGGCACAATCTCACAGTTAAAAAATTATATTATTTTTATTGTGCCATGGGGACACCCAAAGGGAGTTACTTAACACTCCTTGGACCCACCATGTGCTTCATTTATTTTTTGTGGAGTGGGATCCCCTCTCCTAGGGTGATTTAGTCCACTTTTATATTATATTATTGTATTGATCCATGTATTGTATGTTGATCTCATCTCAACCATTGATTAGAACATTTGTATCTTTTAATCTTAGCCACCCATTTGAAAAATGGTTAGGATTTTGGTTCTCTCATTCCTATTTAAAGGAGTGAGCTTCTCATTTGTAAAAGGTCTTTGGCTCTTAGATCTGGATAATAGAAAACCTTTTCTTGTGGAAATTCTTGGATCTCCTTTGCATTTGGTGTTCTTAGATGGTGATTGGAAAATCTTTTGCTTCCTAGCATTTGGGTATTTGATGTGAGATCTATATATTTTTTTTCGGGAAACATTGTGTTGTCTACAAGAGGGCGACTTCAACTTGGGCGTTTTTGCAGGGTTTCCTCAACTCGCTTGGCTTGGATGTGTTTCGTATCAGGGGGTTTTCATTAGCATCAATGCAATCTATGATTTCATCTTGCTATTTTTCTGTAGCGTTTGCTTTTTTCTCATGATGCAGCAAATCTGATATGGTTGACGTTTGTTGTGTAGGAGAGATGGCGCAGTGGCTTCTTGGGGCAAAATGTTGGGCATAGAACTCACTCAAATCTTCTCAAATTCATCAGGATAGTAGGGATCATCATTATCAAAGAATCTACAAGGTTTTCCAGGTAAGATCTACAGGTTAGTGCTTCTCTTCCAAATCTCAATCCATTGTTATCTGCATCTCCATTTTTTATTTTAAAACCCTAAATATAAAAAACCAAAAAATATTAAAGAGCAAACCGCTCGATCTCGGGGCAAATCATTTCTGGGTTTTGTAGATCGGGTCCAACCCTAAGTGGGTCTTCCTCAACCCTGAGCTAAAAGTGACTCCATTGCCCTAGATCTGAAAAACACTGGTCTTCAAACCTTAGCGCTACCTTCCATGTTCCCTCCTTTTCTCATGATTTGATCTTTTTTGGCAAAACTATTTTTGGGTTTGTAGATCGAGTCCAACCCCAGGTGGGTCTTCTTCAGCGTTGGGCTAAAAGTGACTCCATTGGCCCAGATCCCAAGGCACTGATCTTCAAACCCTAGCGCTACCCCTCTTGTTGCCTTTTCCTCTTGTGTTTTGACTTTTTCTGTGTGGCTCGGGTGCTTTGACACTGTCATATCTTCTTTTGAGTCTATCCCTTGGTACTAGATAGCCCCAAACCTGCTCTTACCTTCTCTGCATTGGTTACGTTTCCCAAGGTAGTGGATATCTTCACCTTTTGCTAGTACCATAACCCCAGATCTAGTATTTGCCTTATAGGTCACTTGTTTCCCAATTTGGATCAAATCTCATATCTCCTAAACCCTAATCCAAAGCCTTGGTTCACCTAGTGACGTCATCCATAGATCTAGGGTTTCCATCACCTTACACCTTACGTACCTCAAGTCCATTTGATCTGATCTGGTGTCTAGGTCTGATCTCTCTTGTCGGGAGTAGATCTGGGTCTCCCCCATTGATTGTCTTGGGCTAAGACAACATAAAGTGAAGACTCCCTCGATTGGTGTGACAACCATCCATTTGGGAGTCGAGGTAGTCTTGGTTCCACCTCCTTAGTTTCTTCTCTCTCTACCATCCATTCTGGATCCATCTCACATAGTAAACTACAAGGTTGGTGATAACAGTTAGTACTAGGGAAAGCCCTTATTCAGGTTTAGTACTCCATCATATATATCACAAAGGCTTGTTGGATGATAACTCTCTGCATAAGCCCCATGCGGCTTCAAATCATGAAGAACCTCTGAATGTGAAGATGTAGGCTCGAACTGATATTCCATCGACTACATCGAATCTGACTCTTTAATGTATTGCTTTTCTAGGTCTTCACTGCTAACACTTGTGTGTGATTTTGAATGATCATATGAGAACTCTACATGATCCTCTTCTATTCCAAGATCTTCAAAGGTCTCCAAATCGACACTTCCCTCTCTTGATACATAAAAAATGGGTTTCTTAATGTATGTCCAATAATCATCATCCATACCTTTGTGAAATATGGGGGAGTCCTCATCCATGGACTCACATTCTTGGATACCCTCATCCTTTATGTTCAACATATTCTTCTTCAAAAAGTTTGATTTCAAAGATGTTATAAGGAAATGAACTTTCCAAACACCCATAATTATGAGAACATGGAGGAGTGCCATCATACACCATAGAGACTTCATCATAATTTTCTTTATAAGTTTTTATGATGGTTTCTTCTTGAGGCAAAAATGGAACACATGTGATCACCCTCGCCGAAACAATCCTGAGGATACTTCAAGTCTTCGGTAGTTTCTATCATGGCACAGTGAAGAGGACTTTCAATAATATCTTCAATTTCGGGGCCTTCATGAATTTCTTCAATGGGGTTGATTGGGATATGTTGCTCAATGGGTTCTTCTAGCTTTTCCACATCTTCATTATTTTTCGTTGATGTGACATGAGGATGGTTTTCAACAATGTCTTCAGATGAGGTTTCTTCATGAACTTCTTCAATTAGATTGTCACAGATGTGCCTATCTTCATAATCTTGCCATGTATTGAGAGAGGCATCATATTCTTTAATAAGCCACTTAATCTCTTCCTTTCTAAAATAACTTAAAGGGATTTCCACACATTTGATGTTGTCTATGACAACATGATGAAGCTCTTCAATGGGAATATCATGGACCTCTTCTTCACTTAAATTTTATAGAAGTAATTCCAAGTCTTCAACACTTTGTATCATGGCAAAAGGTTTGTCATATGTTTTTGTATGATACTCTATCCTAGATAGGTAGAAGGTAAAGATCTTTTCAAGAAATATTTCCAAACCATTCATAGTACCCCTACCATCATGCCACTGCTCTAAAAACACTTAAAGGAAGCTTGGGAAGGAGTTTATACACTTTTAGGAAGGGCCCTGATAGAACCAACAACAAGCATCTCCCTGAAAATTACTAGCAAACATTTTCGTCATATTTTCCTCATAAAGAATGTTGGAGTCAACCATCAATTAAAGGAAAGACTTGACATGCTAGATGGCTGAATCACCATAATTTCCCTGGAAGACTAGAAGCCATTTATATATATCCCCCACACCATGACCAAAGTTAGGAAACCTGGGATGTTTGAGAAGACGATGGGATGAAAAAATCCGACTATCTGAGCACCACATTGCTCCTTTAGTTCATTCATATCAGAAATCAACAATGTGCATTTGATATAACCATGGAACTTTGTACTTTAACAGGTGGAGTTGTCAATTGATGAGCTTCAGAAAAAATCTCAATGTGTTGCATGTGCTCATCTACACACAACAAATATTCACAAGTCTTATCAGGGTTTTATTCCTTCAATGGAGTCGCCAAGTGAGAAAAAATATGCATTTAAACACTCACAAAAATTAATTTTTTGCTTTTCTTTGTAAATTTATAAGAGAAAAAAGGTTAGTGGAGTCGCTAGATGAAAAGTAAAGATCTACTCTAAACATTCATCAAACAAAACAAAAACAAAAAAAAGTGGAAAACAAAGTCGTACTCAAGGAATAAAAAGATTTATCCCTGGCAACGATGCCGAAATGTTGCCGCCTAATCTGCACATCGGGTCACGTGGAAGAAATCTTCAAGCCCCTGGGTGCGACCTTGGGGGCAAGCTCGAGCCACGTGCCGTCACCTGATACTCAATTCCTCTGTCTAGGCCAACTCGTAGCGAAGTCAAGGGGGGTGGTTCCTATGAAAAGTAAAATCTAAGGCTTTTACTCTACGAAAGAAATGATTGATTCTAGGAGTTAATGTGAAATGAATTAAAACCTTAACAATGAGTTGCTGCAAATGAATTATAATAACAATAACATTGATAATTCAAACACCATTCATGACAATATGTGGAAATTGATTTAACAATAAAAATGCGGAAGACCAATGCCAATGAATATGTAGTGCTTGTGTATAAGCGTTGCTGCTGTGGTCTCAGTGAAAGTATTGCAGTGTCTTGTTGGTATGTTTTAAGATTTATTAGATGAGTTGATTAAGGAGTGGGTTAATTGTTGGTCGGTTTTATTAATGTGGTAATGATATGGATTATTAGAAAGGAGGAAGATTCCCGATATACCACGAAGGTACAAGTAATATGTCTAGACTCATTAAGTGTGGTAGCACATGAGGAAATGTGGGCTGAATGGAGTCAGGGGGGGATGTCCAACACTACACCAACAAGGATGTAGCTTGACGGGGCCCCACAATCACTTTTCAGTTGTTCTCGCTTCCTCTGTACAATTTTCCCACACGAAGCAAAACACAACGCTGGATTTTCGTTGTTGGGAGATTAATTTAAAAGATGAGACTAATTACTAGTCACTCAAATCCTTTTCTGATACAACTAAATGATTAGACGAAGCTGCAGTGGAAGTAGAGCATACGAGGATAAGAGGCTTGCTAATTTTAAGGATTTTTGAACAAGGTTTTGTTGGTTTAAAAATGACAACCCAAGAATCTCTTTCCAGGTCCAGTACTCGGGAATGCCCTTATCCGTGAACAATACTCGAGAAAGAAACAAGGTTTATTTTAGAAAAGGAAACAACAAAAAGGTTTTCTCATTAATTCCTACCACGAATCTCTTTCCTCCTTTCGGGATACTCAGGAGAGCGCGGGGTAAGTATTTCCTTTACTTCAACACCAATAAAAGAAGAAACAGGAAAAACCAAATGACCTAGCTAACAATCACAAATCATAAAAAATGTGCACTAACACAGTTCCCCAAATGGGGGATGAGGAATGGGCTCTAATGAGCCTATTAAAAAACTTTATTAATCTTTACAATGCTCTAGGTGGATGCCAACGGTCCTTACATATCTGCATCCAAAGGCTTACAAGTTTTACGATTAAGACAAGATCAAGAATGGTGCTCCAAGAATTATAGGAGGCCTTTGAACAACTTAGATCCTTGATTTTTCGACAATACTTATCTTTGTCCTGGCAATAAAAGTGAAAAACCAGCCACCTGTAATGCACCAAATGTGCCAAATAAAGCGTTAAGGACATAAAAATATTAAGTTTTGAAGGATTGGAAATATGCACAAGTACTTAATAAAAATTAAATCTACTTTGAAAATATTATTTTATGCTTCTAGATCTAGATACATGTTTAAACAGATCAGCCTTTAGATATTAAAAAAAACCAATACTAATCTACTTAAGCATGTGAGTAATTGTGACCAAGAAAGATTTTGATTAGAAGTGAAGGAAAGAGAAAACATGAGATACCTATTGCCGCCTTACACACACCTAGGTCACGTGGCAGAAATCTTCAAGCCACTCGGTGTGTCCTTGGGGGCAAGTCTCGAGTCAAGGCTGTCACCTTGTTCTTGACTCCTCCGTTTAAGCCCAACTCCTAACGAAGCCAAGGGGGGTAGACCCTATTAAGTTACTAAGGCTAAATTACTTAGTAAGGTGATGTTGAACTGAATGAGTTACTTAGGAGTTTGAAATTTAACCATAAACAACCATAGATGACAAGATACAAAATGAGCGCACGAAAGCACAATGCTGAGACACAATATAAATATATAGCAAGAAAATAACCAGTGCCTTAAAAATGGAGTCAAAAAAGAAATCAATGTACTTGCATGTGCTTGGAGTGAATGTTTTGCAATTGCTTCTTGGTACGTTTTAAGTTAATGTGAGGTGTGAGTTGATTAAAATTAGGCGAAGGGGTGGACTCCAGATATACCCGAGAGTACTTGGAGTATGTCCAAAACTAAACCTTCACGACTACCCGCAAGGAATATGTGGGCTGAATGGAGTTTCTGGGGCTATTGTTCATAACGCATCCGTTAGAGTGTGACAGAGATCGACGCCTCGAGGTCACTTTTCAGAAGTTCCCGCTTCCTTTGGGTATTTTGCCACCGTAATGGTTTGATCTAGGTGTTGGATTTTCACTTGATGGTTTGTCAATTTGGGAGAGTGAATCCTAATTATACTAGTCACTCAAGTGCTTTTGATACAGCTTGACTGATCGGACGAACCGCAGCCAAGTGCAGAGCATACACACCGGAGTCTTGTCAATTTTAGTAAATTTTTAAAATTGGGTGTTCTTGTTAAAAAGAAAACCCTCCAGGAACCTCTTTTAATCCAAGTGGATCTCAATCGGGGAATCAAGGAGGGGTTAATTTTATAATAGCTGAAGAAACAAATGATAGAAATGAAAACATAGATACACAATTCCGGTTTTCTAATTAGTCCTACCACGCATCTCTTTCCCCTTTCAGGTCAATCGGGAAGTTGTGGGGTAAGTATTAAGATTACTTTGAAATATCAAATATGGAAAATGAAATGGAAAATGAAATTGATAATGAATCCAAGTATACTATCCTGCAAATTAGAGCTACGCTAGTTTGAAAAGAAATGAGCAAAAGGTTAAAAATTGACACCGACGCAAATCCCCCTAGGGGGGATGGGGAATGGGCTCGAAAGACCCTATTCAAAAATTATTTTTATTAACAGCGATTACAATATCAGAGAATTGATATAATGCCTCTTGATCCTTATACAGAGTGAAATCAAGAGCTTACAAAGTGCGAAAATTAAAGGTTTTAGTCAAATGGGAGACCCCTAGGGGGATTTGAACGCTCCTGAGGCCACTTTCGAACAGCAGCTTCCTTTCTTTTCTGTCAAACCTGCTACAAACCAGCAAGCATATCAGACTAAAATATGCCCAAAAGCACTTTGAAAGTACCTTTGGGTCAGCTTACTCTTAACCAAAAAAAACTAAGTTAAAACTAGTTAAAAGGGGTAAAAAGGAACCAAGGAAAGCAGGATTTCCTTGGGATCTTGGCTTGCCTTTTGGGTAGCCAATAAGATGTGCACTTTTATTGCAGAATATGAAATTTTAACCTACAACAAACAGAAATCAAATGCATGCAAGCTATAAATTTTCTTTAAAATTACATGCAAAAAATGATGATTTCCCTAAAGCTAGATCTAGAATGCTTATGAAACCTTTTAAGAGAAAGATCTAGACTATGGGCTTTGAGAAGATAGATCTATGTTGAAATTACTTTTAAGATGATAGATCTAAACAAAATCAAAGCTATGAACAAAGTAACAGGGTAAAAGAGTTGATTTTTTAAGAAATGAGGAGAAGAGGAGAGAAGGTCGACTCGTTGCTTGAATGGAGCAGGCTGAAAGGAGGCCCTTTTGTGGAATGCTGAGGGACAGAGTCTTGAGCTTATTGGATAAGGAATGGCGTAAATCTTGATCCGCACCTTTATCCAATTAGGAACCTGCAACTAGACAACACAAGCATGCACAACACCTCGTGAGATCTGGATATAGATGTATAAAGCAACAAAAATGAAAGATCATGCAAAAATAATTTTATTTAAGCATATAACTGAAATTTTTGAGCATACATTATATGGATAAACAAGATCAAGCAATCTAACTTGCCTAGTTTACACCCTTACTTGATTCAACCGAATCCTTGACGCCAGAACACGAAAGCAGCACAGAACTTGGAAAGAAATTGCAGTTACCACATTAGCAGCATAACACTGAGAATCCACACAATCACATGCACTACACAGTATAGCCTCCAAAGCTTCTTTATTCACAAATGATTATCAATACACAATTACAATAGCAAGCCCTTCAATCCAGCTCTTACTAGCTTGGAAGAGGCTGCTGTGCTTGGATATATACAAAAACCAGGAGATCCAGCCCAGGGGGGGCGCAAATCCCAAGGAGATAAACCAAATATGCTGATGGAGAGTCCATCAATGCCTGATCTGTGTCTAACTGAGCCAGATTTGAGTCTCACTGAGTGCAATTGTCAATCGGAGAGCTGATCTGACTGACACCTCAACCTGTTGACTGAAGCATCTACCAAAACTCATCCAGATGAGCCAAAACGTGTTGAGGAGAGAGGGAGGGCGAAATTCCCCATAAAGGATGCTGAAGATCAACTCTGGATCTGATTTGATCACCTCCTTCAGTCAAGAATTTGTCAGATCCAGTCAATCTGGTTCAGATTTGACTGATTTCAATCAAATCGGCTGAGAATCCACTGATCTATGATTTTGGATTTGCTCCATTATTCATCAATTTATTAATTAAAATCATCAATAAATGATTTTTTGGGGCTTTCTGACCTGAGTGATGGAAAATCACTCAAAACTAGGAAATAGTGGGTCCATGGGTTTACATGGTGCTCTTAGCTTG
>LPNX010667751.1:90172-143928 GCA_001517045.1 Pseudotsuga menziesii
AAGTGAAAAACTCAGAAATTATCAGTCGTTTATTCAACAACCAATAATAACCAAGGGAAAAAACACCCTGGGCTAATCGGATTGACAAATAAAGTCTAAGAGACCGAGTCTTTTACAGACACTATCATGCTAGAACATTTATTACAATTCCCCCATGGGGTATGAACATGTGATATAGTACAACAAGCACTTCCTAGAAGTACTTCCAAAGGTCTTTTGAAGTCCGAACAAGTTATCCTTGTCTGGTTCACCAGGCTCACTTGATAAAAAACCACTAAGTACAACTTAGGTGGTAACAATACCTCCAAGCTTGGAATCCTTTGAGCCGTAGAGTTTGTTGGTAGAAAGTGGAGGGACTATGCTCCTTGGAAGTGCTCGAAAATTGGAGGAGTCAAACAAGATCAACCAAACATTCGAGCCTAGATACCTGCATTAATTCATCAATTCTTGCACAAAGACATGGTTAAACGCAAGGGTGTTAACTGCAAAAGAAACTCGGAAAACATGCATTTACACAAAAATAACATATACGTCCAGGAGATCTAATGCAACTAATCAGTAAGAAATAATCAAGCAGTAAATTTCTTACCCACTCAGATTACTTCTCCTTGTAGGCCCACAACAAACCATACAAATACAACAAAAATGAATGATACAGATTACCTCATGAACTATGCAATGTTCATCCCCACACTTGAGCAATACACCACATGAGACCTCCAAAGTATTTCTATTATTCCAAAGAGTATTACAATTACAATACAACACTTGAGCATTCCTTCGGTCCTTTGACCATGAGAAAATGAGGAAAGGAGCCCTACTTGAATAACAAAAATGACCCGTGGCAGTGCTACCTACATTGGCAGAGGGAGTTCAGTTGATTGGAGTCTAACTGAGTTGTAGTGAGTTGGAGTGAAGTGAAACTGGAGAGGCAACCGCTCCTCCACGAAACTCCAACAACCCACTCTTCAAGGGCCACATCACCCAACCACACGCTATCTCAATGAGGTTGGTGTCAATCCATCCACACATGAGTTTATGGAGCCAATTTATTTGCATCTCTTCATTAACAAATGATTTTCCACATCAAATTAATAACATACCCAAAGTTTTAAAGCTTAAACATATGAAGAGGGGTCCACCCTATATGCCAAGGCAATCCTTGATTGGTGTTGATGCTTTCTCCATGAGGTTGACGTCATTTCCTCCCATATAACATTCACCACTCTAAAAAAAACAAAGTTTAAGTCTCTTAATGTTTGGAGAGGGTCGCATGCTCATGGGGGACCCATTTGCCATGCCACCCCATACATAAAACAAATTAAAATTTGAGTTTTTCAACTTGTGCTTTAGTCCCAATTTGTTGCACTTTTAACGTTAAAATGATGTTTTAATGCACTTTTAGAGAAATAATGCTCCACGAGATGTTTTTGCTGCCCAAATCATAGGAAAAGTGGCCTTTGGGGTAAAAGAGGACGCTCTGAGTGTGAAAACGAGCATCCCCATGCCAAAAACGGACTCCAGACCCATCAATTATTACATTTTGAAGTTTTTCAATTAAACCATTAAAAATGGCTTAAAAAATGGAAAAAATTATTTTTCTAAGAATTTGACGAAACCCTAGGGGGACCTAGCACATGTCCATACGATTTAATTCAAATGGCTAGCATGTTGATAAACACTGACGTAGAGGCTCTAATAACATCCTAAGGCCTAACCACCAAGACGACTACCCCAACTTTGGAGGTGTGAGTGAAAAACTCAGAAATTATTAGTCGTTTGTTTAACAACCAATAATTACCGAGGGAAAAACACTCTAGGCTAGTCGGCTCGATGCCTAAGTCTAGGAAGTCGAGCCTCTTATACAATATGACCATGCTAGCACATTTTTTACAATTTCCCCAAGGGCGTATGAACATGTGTCACAAAAAATTTTGAACAGATTCCCAGAAAACGCTTGGCAGACTTCTGAACTCTGAAGAATGAACAAGTATAGTTGTTCCACTTTGTCGACTCGCTTGAAAAATCCACCGAGTACAACTTAGATGGTAACACCTTGTAGTGTATATGTGTAAGCTTTCTGTGCCATAGCTCACTTCGTTCCAAAGTGTTATGAACCAAAGCTTGTTCTGGTTGTCCTTTCAATTTGTACAATCCTCTGTCTTGCTCTCCAACCAAGTGCTTGCTTCAATGTCTTTTTGAAATCCTCTTTCTGGTTGATCTAGGGTTTGTCAGTGTGAATTTTCAAGTTTGGAATCTTGCAAATCTAAACTGAGAGAGAGATGCGCCTCCGTAAGCTGAGTTGAACAATGATCCTTTTCTTTCGGATCTATCGACAGAATTGCAAAAATCTGATGCCCTAGTTTTCGCGAGCAATAGTGATAGGGGCAAAACCAGTGTTACCAACATCAGTCGAGAAATCGCCGATGTCCGAGAAATTGCGAGTTTTTCAGCAGAAAAAATCGAGGCGATTTTTTCCCGAGATTTTCCCGATTTTTTCCTGATTTTTTTCCTATTTATCTCGATATATTGGCGATTTTTTCAAGGTGATCTTTTCCAGTGATTTTGCCGATTTTTTCCCGATTTATCTCGAGATATTGCCGATTTTTTCCCGATTTTTTCTAAAGGTGAAATTGAATATTTTTATATTTTTTTTAAATTTGTCGATTTATTGTTGATGTTTGTCGATATATTGCTGAGATATCCCGAAACGATGTTTCCTTAACCCTGTCGATTTTTTCGCCGCGTTGATGTTTGCAACACTGAGCAAAACTGAAAATTCTCAAATCTAGAATCTGCTTCCACAGGAAAGTGCACCCTCTTAGGGAGAATTGATTTGACCTCCTTTTCAAGCTGATCTGTAGATGGAAGTGCCTGGTACAGGGAGCCCTAATTTTCACTTCCGGTAGTTACAACTGCACAATGACTTATTTCAAGATGGCTCTGATGCCATGTTAGAATTTTATACTTTAATGATGGTTATATTAGATCTTCAAACAATTTGCATTATATCACAATAACCATATGCAATAGGATCACTGAAAAAAAGACAAGCACAACAAAACAAAAAGTACACAAATATTTCTCCTCTGGGAAACCCTACAAGGGAAGAAAACCCAACAAACGTCTTCAATATAGATTTTCTAGTAAATACGATCTCTTCTTGCATAATCCAAGAGCTAAAGGCTCACACAAGGCTCTTCACAATGCCGCTACTCTTCCTTATCTAGCGAACTTGTTCTTCTTTTTTCTTTAGTGAATATTCTTGCTTGCATGATGTATCTAAAATTCAAATGGGAGGTGCGCCCTCTCTATTTATACTTGTTTTCCAAGTGACTTTTTACCTTCACTGGGTCGACTTCTCTAAGGTACAATATAATATGCTCTTTTTGGATTCTTCTAGGCCGACTTCTCTAAGGTACAATATAATATGCTCTTTTTGGATTCTTCTGGGCCGACACAACTAATAGGGTTTACATTGATTCTTTCAAGGTTCTTTACATGATTAATTACAATAATAATATCCCGAAATGGAGTACAATAATAATACAACAATAAGATATCAACAATATCTTCCAAAGTTACACAATATTCAACAACATGAGGAGGCTCTTCAACAATATTTCAAAAGATGCATCTACTTCATAAACATTATATATTTCTTCATTTGCTTGTTCAAGGGAATCCTCATTAACTTTCTTTGGAATCAAGACGTGCTCTACTAGGAAAGAGGGCAATAAAATATTGAATAACCGTCTCAATCTTTCTCTCTTCTTCATCATGCCAATAGTGGACAAACTTCTTGAAGAAATCGGGAATAGAAAAAACCTCTTTGCAACCAAAACTATTGTACCAATCTAGTGCATCATTCTTTAATGTGCAAACAAATACTCTCATCAAATCATTCTCATGAACATGATTGAAATCAGCAATAACTTTGATGAAAGATGCAATGTGAATATAGCCAAATCGCCATAACCATGAAATGAAGTAGAATCAAACAATATATTTGGATCACATACCTCATTTGAAAAACCAAGGATGTCCGAAAGCATTTCTCAACCAAAGAACCATCATACTCTATTTCCAAATCCATTTCACTTCAAGATATTCAAAAAAGATGTTAAACGTTTGAAAATGCACCATAACATACCTCATACCAAACCAAAAAAATAATGTGTGTAGTTGCCAAGATTAGCCTTCAAACTGCCTTCAATATGTTGCATGTGCTCAACTCTACATACAACAAAAGTCTTCAAAATATGCAAAGGAACAGGGCCTTCATCCCTTCATGGAATCACCATGTGAGAAGATAAATCTGCAATAAGAGTCTCCTAGAAAAGATCATGAAGCATAGTCTTCAAATTTCTAGGAAGTTGACTTTCTTGAAGACTCCTAGGAAGTGGATTTTCTCCTCGCCAACAAGGGCAAAAAATGGTACCTACCAAACTAGCATGTGTGATTAAAGTCTCGAAGAAGCAAGCTAGATGAAGGGAACTCAAAAGGAAAAGGCTATGTTCCTACACCAATCCCCTTCACTCTTTTGGTTGCCTTTTTTCCAGCTCAAGGGAGGCTTCCCCAAACTAGGATTACTAGAGCAGTAGGCAATGAGTGCTAGGTGAAATGAAGAGTAACTCTAGCAAAATGTGTCTTTTGTAGCATAAAAAAATTAAGTGATGGGAGGATAGAGGGGATTGTTCCAAGGACTAGTGCCAATCCAATCAAGGGAAAATGGAGTCAAAGGATCACCAACTAAGAGTGCCTTGCTATGTAGGTCACCAAGAGGGAAGAATTGCAATTTGCAACCATTAACCCAAACCCTTCTAGATGGAATTGGAGATGAATTGGGTTTTACAAATGAAAGGATCAAATAAAGTATCCACTTCCTTTGTAGCTCTTGGGATGCACCTTATAGATAAAGGTTTATGGCTACACAATCCGAATGAAGGTAAAGATACAACACAAAAATCTCCTATAAATAAATATGCAAGAAAGGATGAAATAAAGATTAACTTAAGACATATTTCGCAGATGAGGTGGTAACACCTTTCCCAATGGCCCAAACACGAAGCATAGAACTGACAATGCAAAAGCACCAATAAACTTATAGCCGTGAAGTTCCAAGAAAGACAAGTGTGCCACACATGAGGAAGAAGGGAATCCTTACAATAAAATCTGCTCCAAGATAAGATATATCAATTAAGCTCATTATAGGTTATTGATCATCAACCATATGATCACAGAGAAGATGATTTCAGCTTTGCAATGGTCACACAGTCAAAGACTTCTGTATGTTAGAAATTTAATATCATCATGATTTCATTCAATTATGTGTGAACTGTCTAGACTAAAAGCTGATTTTAGCGTGACAACTTAAACCTCTGAATTTCTGAAATCCAATTTTTCGTTTTCGTTGGTGTAGGTTATCAATCATGAATTATATGATCAGAAAGCAGATGTTTTCAGCTTTGCAATAGTGTTATGGGAGTTGTTGACAGCAAAGGTATTTATCATAGTACGATTTCGATTTTGGAGCCACTACATCAGATGCATTGCATTTGAAAAGAAAACATAAAGTTCCACAAGTCTCTTGTAATAGTGTTTTCCTTGGTTTTTATGCAGCTGCCTTATGATTCTATGACACCATTGCAGGCTGCTCTAGGGGTGAGACAGGTTGGTTGCATTTTATTGCATGATCTTGCGACTTTTATTACACATATTAAAATGTTTGTGTGCTTGTCTGACTTTTATTTTTGAAGTGAGAACTGCCAACTTGATTTATTCATAATTTAAAATTGGGATCAGGTGTGAAAACTGACGTCTACAATTTTAAGGATGTCATTAATCATTTTGCTGGATTTCTATTTATTTCAGAATATTGGGAACACAAAAATTGTGTCTTAGTTCCAATCCAAATACACCCTACCTAGTCATCATATATTTTGCTTAGTCAAATCTACTAGAAAAAGTTCTGCTTAACCATATGGATATGCAATGGTCAACCATCAATATGGGTCCCAATTTATGAGTATTGTTACATGCTTTGACTATCTTGTAAGTTGTCACTTAGAATTCACATAATAAAATTACCCCATTGAAACAAATAGAGCTAATTGTAAAGATAACAATCAGCAAACACAAATAAAGAAGAACACGAGAAGTGGCAGAACATAACCCTTTCAATTATATTCACACCAATGGTACAAAACTATAGTACAACGGTGTAACCACCCTTTGAGATAGGTTTGTTCTCATTACCAACATCTCATCAAGAGATTAGGCTAAGAGGAGGCAAAATAAAATTGAACAGACACTAAGGAAAGAAATTATATCCTATGGTGTGAAATTCATAGGTGGTGAAAGACTTGTTGATTGTATAGTGAGCTACGAGCTAACTGTTGCTGCCCTTCACGCACCTTGGGGAGACATGGCAGAAAACTTCAAGCCACTTGGTGTGTCCTTGGGGGCAAGTCTCGAGTCAAGGCTGTCACCTTGTTCTTGACTCCTCCGTTTAGGCTCAACTCCTAACGAAGCCAAGGGGGGTGGACCCTATTAAGTTACTAAGGCAAAATTATTTAGTATGGGGAAGTTAAACTGAATGAGTTACTTAGGAGTTTGAAATTTAACCATAAACAACCATAGATGACAAGATAAAAAATGAGCACACGAAAGCACAATGCTGAGACACAACATCTATATATAGAAAGAAAATAGCCAGTGCCTTAAAATGGAGTCATAAAATAATCAGTGTACTTGCATGTGTTTGGAGTGAAAGTTTTGCGATTGCCTCTTGGTACGTTTTAAGTTAATGTGAAATATGAGTTGATTAAAATTAGGTAAGGCGGGGGACTCCATATATACCCGAGAGTACTTGGAGTATGTCCAAAACTAATCCTTCACGGCTACCCGCATGGAATATGTGGGCTAAATGGAGTCTCTGCGACTGTTGTTCATAATGCACCTGAAGGTGTAACAGAAATCGGCGCCTTGAGGTCACTTTTCAGGAATTCCCGCTTCCTTTGGGTATTTTGCCACCGCTTACGGTTTGATCGAGGCGTTGGATTTTCGCCTGATGGTGGTTGATTGGGGAAGGTGAAGACTAATTAAACTAGTCACTCACGTTGCTTTTGATGCAGCTTGACTGATCGGACGAACCTCAACCAAGTACAGAGCATACACACCGGAGTCTTGTCAATTTTAGTGAGTTTTAAAGGATGTGTTTTCTTAGAAAGAAAAACCCTCCAGGAACCCCTTTCGGTCCAAGTGGGCCTCAATCGGGGAATCAAGGAGGGGGTTGATTTTAGAACAATTACTTACAGAAATTAAAGATAAGCAGCAAACAGAAACAAATAACAAGTTTTCTAATTATTCCTACCATGCATCTCTTTCCCCTTGCGGGTCAATCGGGAAGTCGTGGGGTAAGTATTCCAGTTACTTTGATAACGTAATATGGAATATATGATAAAGTAATCAAAGCATGTTATTTTGCATGAATGAAACTAATCTAAAGCGAAAAGAAGTAAGACAATGCGAAAAACGACAAAAAAGACGCGAATCACCCCAGGGGGGATGGGGAATGGGCTTGAAAGAGCCTATTCGGAGAAAATTTTTATTATTTGTTGTTACAATATCAATAAAATAATCTGAATCCTCTTGGTTCTTATATAGGATGAAACCAAGATCTTACAACTTTCCCAAAATTTAAAATTTACAATCAAAGGGGAGTCCCGTTGGGGGATTTGAACGATCCCAAAGCCACTTTCGAACAATAGCTTCTTTTCTTTCTGTTATGCCTGCTAAAAGACAGTGAGCATGTTAGAATGAAATATGCCCAAAAGCACTTTGAAAGTACCTTTGGGCCAGCCTACTTTAAACCAAACAAAACTAAGTTAAAACTAGCTAAAACGGTGAAAAAGGAACCAAGGAAAGCAAGCTTTTCTTGGGATCTTGGCTTGCTGTTTGGGCAGCCAATGAGATATGCACTGATTGCTGGATTTAATCTTTTTAAAACAGAAACATAAATCTAACGCATGCAACCTATGGATTTTTTTTAAATTGCCATTCAAAACGGACGATTTCCCTGAACTAGATCTAGAATGCTTAATGAGAGCTTTTAGAAATGAGATCTAGATTATGAGCTTTGAAATAATAGATCTATGTAAGTTTTACTTTAATATGATTGATCTAAATGATAACAAAGCTTGTAACCAAAGTAACCAGGTAAGATTTGGATTTTTATAAGGAGGAAGAGAGAGAAAGAGTGCTGGAAGTCTTGAAGATCAACCATGGAGCTTTCCGGTGGAATGTCGAGGGACTATGCCTTTGAGAAATTTTTGGAGAAAATGAGGAAGCAAGCTAGATCAGCACCCTCTCCAAGCTAGGAACCTGCAATTGAATCCAAAGACTTGCCAAAATGCTTGTGAGATCCGGTTAATACATAAACAGAAATTTCAGAATAGCATGCATATAAACTTATAAAACATGTTGAATCTAGATCTCTAAACATGCATCAAAGGAAAGAGATGGCCAATAAACTTATTAACAAACTCCTTTCCTATCAAGATCATAATAAACTTATTATCAATCTTTTGCAATGAATCCACAAACAATCAGCAAATTATGAACATAGATACAGGTTACCTCAGTAAAACATGGCAATGCTCATCCACACACACAATAACATGACACTGTCTTGCCTCCAAAGCTTCTCTTTATTTCAAGTGAACAATAACAACAGTACAATAACAACACCACCTCAATCCTGGTTCTAACTAACTTGGAAGAGGTAATCTGTGCTTTATTTATAACAATAACAAGAGATCTAGCCCAAGGGGGCGCAATTCCCAAGCTGAGAGAGACTGCAGCTACATGTGAAGTTAATCTGGGCCTGATTTGTGTCTAACTGAGCCTGATCTGAGTCTCACTGAGTGCAACTATCAATCGGAGAGCTGATCTGTCTGACACCTCAACCTGCTGACTGAAGCATCCACCTAAACTCGACCAGAGAGGCCCACATGTGTGGAGGAGAGAGGGAGGGCGCAATTCCCAAGATTGCATGCAATAATGCACTGCTAGCTCAGCCCAGATCAATCCCTACAGTCAAGGATTTGTCAGATTCAGTCAATCCCAAGCCGATGAGACTGATTTCAGTCAAATCGGAGCAAATCCCAATGATTTAGGATTTTGAATTTTCTCCATTATTTAATTAATTTTGACCTGAGTGATGGACAAATCACTCAACTTAGAAAAAGTGGGTTTATGGGTTTACATGTCGCTCTGAGCTTGAAAATGAGCACCCCCATGACTGAAATTGATTTCCGAGCCCACTTTTATTACAAAACCAATTTTTCCAATTAGACTATTAAAAAATAGCCTAAGTTTTGTGGAAAAATTAAAATTAAAAAAACTTAAAAAATTAAAAAAATTAAAATCCTAGGGGGACTTAGAGATGTTCATATGACTTGACCATGATGCCTAGCATGTTTATACATTGACACATAGACTCTAATAACCTCAATAGGCCTAAATGCCAAGCCAACCACCCCAACTTTGGAGGTATTGAGTGAAAAACTCAAAAATTATCAGTCGTTTATTCAACAACCAATAATAACTAAGGGAAAAAACACCTTGGGCTGGTCAGATTGACAAATAAAGTCTAAGAGACCGAGTCTTTTACAGACACTATCATGCTAGAACATCTTATTACAACTCCCCCATGGGGTATGAACATGTGATATAGTACAACAAGCACTTCCCATAAGCAATTCAGAAGGTCTTCTGAAGTCCGAACAAATCATCTTTGTCCGGTTCACCAGGCTCACTTGATAAAAACCCACCAAGTACAACTTAGGTGGTAACATCTGGCTCCAACTGTGGGACGTGTGCTTGATCTAGTCATCTGCCAAGGAGAGGATACGAGAACACCAGAATATCTGGTTTATACACCCTGTAAAAACATCTCAACTTGACAAGAAAACCTCAGTATCACAAGCTTTATATAAAAACCAAATGAACCATTAAGCTAATTTATTTAAACAAAATAAATGTAACTAACTAATGAAAAAAAGTTTTATTATAGCCAAGTACAAAACAAAAATGTGGAAAGTAAATGATCTCTTTCAAGGTGCTTATTTTCCTACTCTAAGCATGATATAAAAAGGGTTAAGTGTAATCAGAAATCCAATGTGACCACCTAAGCATTTTATTAACATAATTTTTTTTTTCCTTGTCTTTGGTTACCAGCCAAAGTAAGGATACTTTATTCAGAAAATGCAAACCTGCATGATGATCCGGAATGGGCGGGATGGATGGGAAATCATAGGCATGAATAATGTCGTCAAACTTCTTCCCAAACTGGTAGGTGCTTGGACAGGCTACTTCTATCCATGACTGGATAGGGTTGATATACAAATCAGAATGATGAGGTAGATTGACTACACCATCATACTGATCATCATGGCTTACCGGATGATAACTCATTGTATAAGCCCCAAGCGGCTCCAAATCATAAGGAAACTCTATATGTGAAGATGATAGTTGAGACCGATATTCTACTAACTGCATCATATCTGTCTTATCACAACACTGCTTCTCAATGTCTTCATTATTGATACCTTTGTGCGGCTTTGTATGATATGACTCTGAATGACCATATAAGAGTTTTGAATGTTGCTCTTCTATACTAGGATTTTCCTAGATCTCTAGATCCATGCTTCCCTCTATGGAAGTATAGTAGATTGGACTTCCACAACTTTCTAAATAGACACTCCCCTTGCTGGATATAGCATAGATAGGATTCTTAATAAGATATCCACAAAAATCCCAATAGTCATCACCACCATCTATGTTAGATGTGATGGATTCCCCATTGCTGATATCAAGTTCTCTTTGTCTTTATTACTGATACTGATATATGGCTCAGACTGATCATATGGATAAACTGCATGCTCCTTTTCCATATCAAAGTTTCCCAAGGCCACATGGTCCATGCTCTCTCCTTTAGATATGCCATAGACAGGAGAATCAACAAAACCATCAAAAGTTTCTGGTTCATTATTTTCCTCTTTATTCATGTCATAGACTGGATTTTCCATGAATGTCCAGGACTCCTCATCAACATCTTTGTCGGAGATAAGGGAGTCTCTGTCACTTGTATCATGCTCCAAGTTATACTTGTCCTCATTTTGATACTCATCTTCTTCAAAGAAAAGGTCACAAGGCAGTAAACCTTCCAGATCGTCATCATTATATGGAGAACACGTAGGAGTCCCATCATGCACATTCCGGTTTTCATCATAAGTTTCACTATAAGATTCTGCAATTGTTTCATCCTTAGGTTTGTACTGTTTAGCTAGTGACAAAGGGTAGGCCTGGCCTACCATGTATACATGATCAGGCTCGCTTGAAGTTGTTTCCTGACTACTGACCTCGGGAAGTCCATGCTCCATGACTTGATTTGCAACATAACAAGTGCTTTCTTAGTGGAATTGTTCACAGGGTCTACACCATGGAATTACTTCTTCTACCATGTTAGCTGAGTCTAACTGGTTTGGAATCCTAGGATCTTGCTGAGGAAATTTCTTTTGATACATCTGATTTTGCTTGGGCTGAAAGTTCCTAGGTCCATTATTCCTTTCCATTGTGATTATTCTATTTTGCATATGATTCAATTGTGCAGAATGATTGGCCATTAGTTGGTTTTGACTATTAACCAAGTTTTTATCATGTCCGTCACCTTTTCCATGGGATCTTTAGAAGTTCCCTTTTCTTCTAATTCAACGGATTTACCCTTCTCTTTGTTGTAGGAAGTGTTTCCCCTAGTGTAACCTGGAATGTTGGACTTGCCTGAAGATTGCATATTCGTTTCTATTTTCTCAGCCAATTCTTGGACAGTTTTCAGATCGATCGGTTCTTTATCTCTCAACTGGTACCTTAAGTCACCGGTGAAGGCTTCAATGTAGGATATGAGGATAGAGGCATTTTTTGGCTTGATGTCTCTAGGAAGGTCCGCAACCACACGCCTGAATTTAGTGTTAAATTCATCCATGGTTTCATTCTCTATCTTCTTTATTCTATAAAGGGCAACAAGCAAATGTCTTGGTTCCTTCTTTTCTCCCCACTTCTTCCTAAAACCATCTTGGAATTCGCTAAGAGTTTTATATGAATCATCATCTAGGTCGAGGTACCACTCTTCAGCATCATCTTCTAAGGATAAAGCAAAGAGCTTCATTTTGACATCGTCATGGTCATGGGCCGCATCATTGCAATAACTGACCAGGTGTTTTTCAAACTTTTGAAGGTGAGACTTGGTAGTGATGGCATTATTGCCCTGAAATATGGGGAGCTTCTTGATCGCATATTTTGGAATGGCATGGGGAGCACCTGCTATCTGAAAAAAGTCAAGGGGTTTGAATAATTCCGTCATTTCTTGAGATTGGTGAACATAGACTGTCTACAAATAAGTGATGGATATCTGAGAGGGATTGGTCTCCTAAGTTTTCAAGGTTTCTACGATAAGTCCGCCTATTCAATCTTTCCCTAATAAAACTTTCGGGATCAGGGAGAGGATTGAATAATTGATGGTGGTTTCTTTGGGTAGAAATTCTTGGAGGGATGTTAGATAGTGGATTTGCCAGATGGATCGAGTTTTAATTTTTATGTTTTTTAAAGACAAGATCAATCAACTTTTTTTATCTTTTTAGTTGTTTAGAAAAGAGTTAAGCTAACTCGTACTTGGAAATAAAAAGATTTCTCCCTGGCAACGGCGCCAAAAGGGTGTTGTCGCCTTTCACACACCTGGGGGGGATGTGGCAGAAATCTTCAAGCCACTCGGTGTGTCCTTGGGGGGAAGTCTCGAGTCAAGGCTGTCACCTTGTTCTTGACTCCTCCGTTTAGGCTCAACTCCTAACGAAGCCAAGGGGGGTAGACCCTATTAAGTTACTAAGGCAAAATTATTTAGTATGGTGAAGTTGAACTGAATGAGTTACTTAGGAGTTTGAAATTTAACCATAAACAACCATAGATGACAAGATAAAAAATGAGCACACGAAAGCACAATGCTGAGACAAAACATATATATATAGAAAGAAAATAGTCAGTGCCTTAAAATGGAGTCATAAAATAATTAGTGTACTTGCATGTGCTTGGAGTGAAAGTTTTGCGATTGCCTCTTGGTACGTTTTAAGTTAATGTGAAATATGAGTTGATTAAAATTAGGCGAGGGGGGGACTCCAGATATACCCGAGAGTACTTGGAGTATGTCCAAAACTAAACTTTCACGGCTACCCGCAAGGAATATGTGGGTTGAATGGAGTCTTTGAGACTGTTGTTCATAATGCACCTGAAGGTGTAACAGAGATCGGTGCTTCGAGGTCACTTTTCAGGAGTTCCCGCTTCCTTTGGGTATTTTGCCACCGCTTACGGTTTGATCGAGGCGTTGGATTTTCGCCTGATGGTGGTTGATTGGGGAAGGTGAAGACTAATTAAACTAGTCACTCACGTTGCTTTTGATGCAGCTTGACTGATCGGACGAACCACAGCCAAGTACAGAGCATACCCACCGGAGTCTTGTCAATTTTAGTGAGTTTTAAAGGATGTGTTTTCTTAGAAAGAAAAACCATCCAGGAACCTCTTTCGGTCCAAGTGGATCTCAATCGGGGAATCAAGGAGGGGGTTGATTTTAGAACAATTACTTACAGAAATTAAAGATAAGCAGCAAACAGAAACAAATCACAAGTTTTCTAATTATTCCTACCACGCATCTCTTTCCCCTTGTGTGTCAATCGGGAAGTCGTGGCGTAAGTATTCCAGTTACTTTGATAACGTAATATGGAATATATGATAAAGTAATCAAAGCATGTTGTTCTGCATGAATGAAACTAATCTAAAGCGAAAAGAAATAAGACAATGCGAAAAACGACAAAAAGGCGCGAATCCCCCTAGGGGGATGGGGAATGGGCTCAAAAGAGCCTATTCGAAGAAAATGTTTATTATTTGCTGTTACAATATCAATAAAATGATCTAAATCCTCTTGGTTCTTATATAGGATGAAACCAAGATCTTACAACTTTCCCAAAATTTAAAATTTACAGTCAAAGGGGAGCCCCTTGGGGGGATTTGAACGATCCCAAAGCCATTTTCGAACAACAGCTTCTTTTCTTTCTGTTATGCCTGCTAAAAGACAACGAGCATGTTAGAATGAAGTATGCCCAAAAGCACTTTGAAAGTACCTTTGGGTCAGCCTACTTTAAAAGCAAACAAAACTAAGTTAAAACTAGCTAAAACGGTGAAAAGGAACCAAGGAAAGCTTTCCTTGGGATCTTTGCTTGTTGTTTGGGCAGCCAATGAGATTTGCACTGATTGCTGGATTTAATCTTTTTAAAACAGAAACAGAAATCTAACCCATGCAACCTATGGATTTTCTTTAAATTGCCATGCAAAGCGGATGATTTCCCTGAACTAGATCTAGAATGCTTAATGAGACCTTTTAGAAATGAGATCTAGATTATGAGCTTTGAAATAATAGATCTATGTAAGTTTTACTTTAATATGATTGATCTAAATGATAACAAAGCTTGTCACCAAAGTAACCAAATAAGATTTGGATTTTTATAAGGAGGAAGAGAGAGAAAGAGTGTTGGAAGTCTTGAAGATCAATCGTGGAACTTTTCGGTGGAATGTCGAGGGACTATGTCTTTGAGAAAGTTTTGGAGAAAATGAGGAAGCAAGCTAGATCAGCACCCTCTCTAAGCTAGGAACCTGCAACTGAATCCAAAGACTTGCCAAAATGCTTGTGAGATCCGGTTAATACATAAACAGAGATTTCATAATAGCATGCATATAAACTTATAAAACATGTTGAATCTAGATCTCTAAACATGCATCAAAGGAAAGAGATGGCCAATAAACTTATTAACAAACTCCTTTCCTATCAAGATCATAATAAACTTATTATCAATCTTTTGCAATGAATCCACAAACAATCAGCAAATTATGAACATAAATACAGGTTACCTCAGTAAAACATGGCAATGCTCATCCACACACACAATAAGATGACATCGTCTTGTCCCCAAAGCTTCTCTTTATTTCAAGTGAACAATAGCAACAGTACAATTGCAACAGCACCTCAATCCCAGTTCTAACTATAGCTTGGAAGAGGGAATCTGTGCTTTATTTATAACAATAACAGGAGATCTAGCCCAGGGGGGGCACAATTCCCAAGGAGAGAGAGACTGCAGCTGCATGTGGAGTGAATCTGGGCCTGATATGTGTCTAACTGAGCCTGATCTGAGTCTCACTGAGTGCAACTATCAATCGGAGAGCTGATCTGTCTGACACCTCAACCTGCTGACTGAAGCATCCACCAAATCTCTACTAGAGAGACCCACACGTGTGGAGGAGAGAGGGAGGGCACAATTCCCAAGATTGCATGCAATAATGCACTCTCAGCTCAGCCCAGATCACCCCCTATAGTCAAGGAATTGTCAGATCTAGTCAATCCCAAGCCGATGAGACTGATTTCAGTCAAATCGGAGCAAATCCCAATGATTTAGGATTTTGAATTTTCTCCATTATTTAATTAATTTATCAATTAAATAATCAATATTTGATTTTGAGGGTTTTTTGACCTGAGTGATGGACAAATCACTCAAAACTTAGAAAAAGTGGGTCTATGGGTTTACATGGCGCTCTGAGCTTGAAAATGAGCACCCCCATGACTGAAACTGATTTCCAAGCCCACTTTTATTAAAAAACCAATTTTTCCAATTAGACTATTAAAATGTAGCCGAAGTTTTGTGGAAAAATTAAAATTAAAAAAACTTAAAAAATTTAAAAAATTAAAAACCTAGGGGGACTTAGACATGTTCATATGACTCGACCATGATGCCTAGCATGTTTATACATTGACACATAGACTCTAATAACCTCAATAGGCCTAAATGCCAAGCCGACCACCCCAACTTTGGAGGTATTGAGTGAAAAACTCGGAAATTATCAGTCGTTTATTCAACAACCAATAATAACCAAGGGAAGAAACACCCTGGGCTGATCGGATTGACAAATAACGCCTAAGAGACCGAGTCTTTTACAGACACTATCATGCTAGAACATCTTATTACAACTCCCCCACGAGGTATGAACATGTGATATAGTACAACAAGCACTTCCCATAAGCAATTCGGAAGGTCTTCTGAAGTCTGAACAAATCATCTTTGTCCGGTTCACCAGGCTCACTTGATAAAAAACCACTAAGTACAAATTAGGTGGTAACACTAACAATTGTTGAAATCATGAGAGAGAGAGAGAGTGGAACCACCAATATACCTTGTTCCCTAAATGAACATGAACCATAAGCACATCATAGATAGAAAATAGGATGAAGGCATAAACAAGAGAAACACAAGAGAAGGTGCCCATAGGTTAAAGAATCATGCATGTAGACTAAAGAATCAATCACTATGAATCAATATGATGAGGTGATATAAATGAGAGATTGAGTTCCATATTTCTATAGAACTCAAGTGAAGTGTTCCTTCAAGAAGGAGGTGTCAATTCAAGTGGGGGTTATGGGCCACGTAACAAGGGCACATACCCTAAGAGGGTGACTAGGTAAACCTAGTGAAATATATACAACAAAATACAATAAATAGGTTGTTGGGACATAAATGAACACGTGAATATTACCATCATTTCAACAACCCCTCAAGTCTTAGCATGGGGACATGAAGAAGAATGATAAAGTGTAGTAGGAGTGTGCATTCCTAGTTTAATAGGGTGACATACATAGTTGAAAATATAAAGGAGAGTGGGTATGAGATGACCCAACTCAAATGTAAGTGTGAATGGTATATGAAGACCTAACTATCATCATAAAACTACTCAAAATTTTGAGGAAATGCCACCATGGAACTGTTCATCATCTGGAGACACATGGTATTGCTTTTGTCCTCTTATAAGCAAGTGTGGAAAAAGGGAATAAATACAAGTGAGAAAAGTGAGTGGGCATACCCAACTTAGTGTAAAATCAACTGTATTGGAAGAACAGAGAGTAGGTTTGTGATGGTCAAAATCAATACAAAAGTTGACCCAAAAAGTTGAAAGAATGTTGCTACCAAACTACTCATCTACTAGAGAAAATTGTCATTGACCCACTCATCCATTGGAGGAGGGTAGCAAGACATATCATTGCCATACTACGCACCTACTAGAAGAGTGATACTATTGAACTGTTGATCAAATGAACGAGTGTCAAAAGAATCACCTTTGTATAAATTGAGAATGTAGCCACTTATCTACTCAACTACTAGAAAAAAAATGTCACTGTGCCATTCTAGTCATCTACGAGGAGAGTGGCACTATTGAACTATTCATCTAAAGAGGTGTCAAATAAGACATCCTGTATAGGAAATATGAATGCAACCATTGATCCACTCATCTACTAGAAACAACTATCATTGACATGCTCATAAAATGAAGGAGAGTGAAAAGGTATTTCCTTGCTATTGTCCATTTGAAGAGGTGTAAAAAAAACATCCTATAACATAGAGGAGATGGGGGTTACCACCTCAAATAATATCAACTATAGTTGAATTGAGAGCAAGAAGATCCAACTCCATATATTTGAAAGAGCTTGAATACGACCAAATATGCTTAAGTACAATGGGGTTGTGGTCGATGGACACCCAACATATGTTAAGTTGAGAGAGCAAGGCTTAGAAAGAAGCTTGAATTTAAGATGAGAGTGGGTTTATAAATAGGAAACACTGCACAAAGATTGGTCGTTGCCAAAGTATAGAATATAGGCGATGGAAATACAAGAGTTGGTACATGGATAACCAACTCGAAAAGATGGTTGACTGTAGCCAAAATAAATAAGTGAGAGGGTTAAGGAATGCCATATCGACAAAGTGTTGGCATTATTGACAACATCCTCTTTGAAGATGGGGAGGAGGCCAAGAAGAGAAAGCATTAGATAACATCATCCCCTCATAATGTTGAGTGCGAACTATTTGAAGATAGAACCTTCCCAAAACACTATAATGTACTGTTATCACACAATGTGTAGCTACCCGCTAAAGGTATCCCATCTGGGACAGTAAAGTAGGGGTAGCTAATAGGTGACACTGCAAGGTCCTCATCCTCTACGAAAGAAGGGTAGTTGTCACACCAGATGGGCTCTTGTCGCTTTAGATCAATTCGGAGAATGATCAAGGGGGAGACCCTGCTAACCTAAGAGGGCTAGTGCACCCACTCAAGACAACTCTTAGGGTTATTTAGTGATGAAAAGAGGAGAGATAATGAGTGAGGGGATCTAGATCTATGGAAAGGATGTGGTATAGTGGTTAGGACAAAGTTGGGGAGGCTTAGCAAACAAGGAAAATGCCCCAACTTGATAGGAAATATAGCACAAATAGTTTAGAAATATGCTGTAGAAATCTTGAAAAGTTTTGATATGTTGGAATGTAAAGCCATGGCCACACCCATGGATACAAATTTGAAGTTGTTGGCTGATGCTTTGACAGTTGGTGGATGTGACACTATTTAGACAGATTATTGGTTTATTGATGTATCTAACGAATACTCGACTAGATATATGCTTTGTTGTGAACACCTTGAGTCAGTATCTAGTTGAGTCCAGACATGTTCACCTCGTAACTGCAAAGCATGTGATGTGGTACTTGAAATGTATGATAGACTATGGTCTCAGTCATATTAGAGATCATGACTTCCGACTGTATGGATATACAGGTTCATATTGGGCAGGAAGTGTCTCAGACAGAAAGAGCACTTTAGGTGGATGTTTCAGTCTGGGGTCAGTCATGATCTCATGGCTAAGCAAGAAGCAATCCAGTGTTGCTCTCAGCACTGCAGAAGCGGAATATATTGCAACTTGTTCTGCTAGTTGTGAAGCCATATGGCTTCAGAAGTTTTTATCAGATTTATTCAATTTGAAGATGGATGCCACTGTGATTCTATGTGATAACCAAAGATGCATGAAGATGACAGAGAACCCTATGTTCTATGATAAGACGAAGCACATAGAAATCCGGTATTTCTACATTCGTGATATGGTGCAGAAGGAAGCTGTAAAGCTCCAATATGTGAGCACAAACGAGTAGGTTGCAGATGTGTTGACTAAGCCTTTGTCTCATCTGAAGTTTGAACACTTCCGAGACAAGCTTGGTGTTGTTCATAAGGACTTCCCTCGAAAGGGGGAGTAGTGCTGATGATACTATGGTATCCTGATCACAACAGGTAGCTTAGTTGGGATTGATCATCCTTAGACTTGATCCCATAATTCCAAAAGGAAGGATCATCTTAAATGTTGATCTTTGGACTTAATCCTGTAATTTCGAAAGGAAGGATCGTATACGATGTTGGTTGGTGGACTTGATCCTGTAATTATGAAGGAAGGATCGTCCGAGTACCTATGCACGTATGTGTCAGCTATGATCAATATTGGTGGCTCCGTAAGGACTTGATCTTGTAATTCCGAAAGGAAGGATCGTCTGAGCACCACAGATTTGTTGGACTTAGTCCTGTAATTCCTAAAGGAAGGATTGTCCATGATCTCGTAATTTCGAAAGGAAGGATAATGTTAGTTTTTGATACACCTGTCTCATTCTGTTGCCATAGACGATGTTGCTCCAGCCTTGAGTTGTTGATGGTGATGTTGTTATATCTGTCACATATGGATGTTATTCTAGCTTCATGTTGATGAGCCAACGTCGTGTTGTCGTTATTGTTGATCAGTTTTTATGTTGATGTGATGATGATGCGACTTCAACTCTGTACTAAAGATGATGATGATGTTCTAGCTCCGTGCTGCAGACGATGATGTTCCAACTCTGTGCTGCAGATGATGATGTTCCTGCTCCGTACAAATGATGATGATGTTACAACAAGTTGTTCCAGTTGTTGAAAACTTCCGATGATCTATAGATGTACCAGACAATGTTCCAAATTATATTTGATGATGCCTCCTCCTCCCTCCTTCTGATGATGTTGTGTAGAGCCACACCTGTTGTTGTTGTCAGTAGAATACCCTTCTTGTTAAGGGGGAGTGTTGAAATAGTGTAACTTCGAAGAATATTCTACGTGTACTTTACATTATTATTATTATTCCTCCTTCGAGAGATGTCATTAATGTGAAAGGTCATGTAAAAGTCATGAGGTAAATCCTCCATTGTAAGTTGGGTCAATAGTACCCAAAAGAGTCTAATATAAATATTGTTTTGAGTTTTTTGTCCGTTTGATAAGTTGGCCTAGTTAGGTTAAAAGCTCAAGTCAAAGTTGAGTATAAATAGGGAGGCACCATCCCTCATTTATACACAACTCACTCAAGCATTGCGCAAGAGAGAGAAAGAGGAAGCATAGCGAAGGAGGAGGAGAAATGTTTTTGGTTCTTGTGTTAGGGTTTGGTGTCCCTCTCTTATGAGACCTTGTTGTTTGGGCATTGTACTTTGGTAATCTATATTGAGGAAGTTTTGATGGGTTTTCTTCCCCTTGTGGGTTTCCCAAGATAAATTGTTGTGTACCTTGTGATTGTGTATCTTTCAGAGATCATGTTTATGTTGTTATTGTGAAAATGTATTAAATGCTCATAAAGTTAAGAATTAAGTTGTAGCAACATATGAACTTAACACACACCATCCTTCTCTTATATGGGTTTGGACAATAGTATTGAGTTGGATTTTTCCAACATGGACGTTAATCATCCAGTGCTAGAGTCGGTCACTTTTGATGATGGTGATCGAATTGAGGGGTCATCCTCTACACCAACAAATGGAGATTTTGGATTCAACATATAGGAGGAGGACGACAACGATGGAGGAGAGAGTAGTGAGAGTGGTGCTGATTTTGTTGATTCCAACATGGAGGACTATTGACACATGAGGCTCTTCCATCTTGATCTACACTATTTTGTATTTGCCAGTGGCATTCCCACTTATATGTATCGGTAATACATTTTGATTTTGATGACTTGACGAGAAATCTCCAATTGGCAAATTATGGTCATAACTTCTAATTTTATGAGTCTATGAAACGATAATGTGTATTGAGTATTTGTAAATGATCTAGTTTCTAAAATTTTTGAATCTATATGTCTATATTTTGTTTTATAATTTTTTAAATATATATATAACATGTCTTTCATGTCCTATTTTCGAGGTTGTCGTGCCCTGAGTCTCACACTCATATCCACGTGTCCTCTGAGTCCCATGCATGGCATGTGACTTAGGTGGCAAGTAATACCAACAGACATATTGGAGCATATGTTTCACTGCAGAACAAGTGTATGGAGTTGCGAAAGAGACCCTTCAAATCTTGTGAAACGCAAAATATTAGCTCCAGATCGAAGCAAGTTTAATACTAGTGGTTCAAATAAAAAGGAGTGTTTGGGAGTTGTCTAAGGAAGATAGACGCATGTAATGTCCTCTTTTGCCTAGGCATTGAGGACCAACCCGCTAACCTATGTGATTCCTGTGGGTTCGAGCGGGTATTGACAGTCAGGGAATCAGCTGAAGATTGATGCCATCTACAGAAGATCTAGGGCATCAATATTATATCACCATTGGGTCGAAGAGGGCCACTAGAGCCAAAGGCCACCTGCATGCATGGCATTTGAGCATTATTTAATGATGCATGCACCCGATTAAGTCTCCATGCGCATGCATGCAAGTCAACTACAAATTAGAAGTTAAACTAACCTAATTAGGTCAAAAGTTAGGGTTTTCGCAGTTGAAAGTTATAAAAGAAAGATAAAGTGAATGGAGAAGATACTTATGTGATAATTGATTTGTGGAGTCGAATTGGAGAGCTCGACGAGCTAAGTTGGGGTTGAGCGCATGCTCCGCTAGGAAGACCTGGATATATTTCTTGAAGAGCAAAGATGAAGTATTCAACAAATTGAAGGAATTCAAAGCCCTGATGGAGAATCACACGAAAAAGAAAATCAAGACTTTTCGATCAGACAATGGCGGAGAATTCACATCAGAAGAATTCAAGGAATTGTGCAGAGATTCAGGGATTAAGAGGGAGTTAGCCACTCCATACAATCCACAACAAAATGGAGTTGCAAAAAGGAAGAATAGAACGAGTATGGAAGAAGCAAGAGCAATGCTTCATGATGAGGATCTTCCTATGCATTTATGGGCAGAAGCTGCAAGAACTGTCGTGTATGTACAAATCGTACTTCACATAGAATACAGGACACCAAGACACTAGAAGAAGATTTCTCTGGTAAGAAACTAGAAGTCAGCCACCTCAGAAAATTTGGCTTCCCAGTGTACATACACATTTCGAAGGAGAAAAGAATGAAGTTAGACCCTTCAGGAAAGGGCATATTTGTGGGATATAGTGAAAACTCGAAGGCTTACAAAATATACTTTCCAAGTTACAAGAAGATCGATATCAACAGGGACATGACATTTGATGAAGACTCAACATACAATAAATCCAAAAAACTACCTATTGAAGACATTGAAGAACCATAAGTTATTAGGATTTGAGTTACAACTATAAATGAAGCAACTCCAGAAAAAGATCAAGAAATAGAAGAACCTTAGGAACCTATAGATCCACCCCTTGAGAAGAATTTATTGGACACACCGGGCACACAGAGAGGGGGGGGATGAATCTGTGTGTGCAATTTTTATCACTTTTTCAACTTTAACAATTAACAACTTATTCAATATTATGCATTATCACATTATCATTATATCATCATCAACATTGTTATCATCATCACATAAAAGCATAGCAACACAATACACAAGATTTTTACGTGGAAACCCAAGTGTTGGGGGGAAAACCACGGAAGCCTTTTTGAAATAATTTTCCAAAAATAACTGGAAGGAGGCAACAACCCCCTTATTACAAAGACTTCAATTTTACAGCTTCAACTGGAAGGAGGCTACGACCACCTGATTTACAGGCTTCAACCTAAAGGAAGCTACCACTCCCTAGTTTTCCGGCTTCAATTGGAAGGAGGGTACGACCTCCTTTCCTTGCCCCATCCTGCCACCCTGGTAAGAAGATAGACACTGAACTATTGAACCACAGTCGAACTGATCCTATGGACCTGCTAATCAACACCTGTACTATATTGCACAATTTGTACCACATTGCACATCCACTGCCACTACTAACCATTGATCACTGTCTTCTGTATCATACTGCTCATCAACTGATCACTGTTTGCTGTAACATACTGCTCATCAACTGATCACTGTCTACCATATCACATTGCTCATTATCTGATCATTATTCATAAACTCATCACTTGCTCATCACTGCACCAAAACTGAACCAATAACCTGTCCAATTACGCTGTACCAATCAATCATCCAACTTAGTCAATCTGAGTCTACACACCAAACTCTGTCCACCTGAATCAAACCAACTGTTCATACAACTCAACCAATCTTAGTCAAACCAATTGCTCATAAGGCAACCTGTGCCAATCCAATCTCTGAATCTGCTGCGGATATCACTGCCACATACTGCTCATGTCCTTGTCATCATACACAATTACTGAACAAGTAACTCTTCTCTGCTTATATTGAACACAAGGCATGCATCATCATAGTGCATAGAAGAATACCATGGCATATAGGTATATGATAAAGTATAGTAAAGCATCACAGCATCATATCATAGCATGTGTCAAGGAGAGTGTGCATCATCATATCAAGTCAAGACATGTATCATCATGTATGTATCATATATCATCATCAACATTGCAATATCTTCACGCTTCACTGTTTGCTATACTTGAACATACCCCTTCATGCTACTACATATCACTGTACATTGTGCACACTTGTACAGTCCAATGTACACTCTACTATACAGACCTTTGCTAACATACACTTACACAACACTTTACATTCACTACTTTACATACTCGTATACTTCACAGTATACTTCACATAAATACACCAATATATATATACTTGTACTCTTTGCACACATACCTTGTCATAGAAGATCCCAACCTATAAAAGGAACAATAATGACACTATGGATGATCTCCAACCTTAAGCTAGGACTGTATATTGTAAGTGCTCTGGAGAAAGGATAAACTCAGGTCTGTAGTAGATCATGGCAGCAGCACAAACACCAGTCTTCAACCTCTATAACACCAAAAATTATATCTCTGAAGAATTCTGGTCTCAGGCTGTGAGGAGTAACAAAAACAGACCTCAAACTATGTCTCTGTAAAAATTCGTATGCTGCTGTTTGACCAGTAAGAGGACCTCAGTCTGCTATCCGAAACTCAGTCAAACAAATGTCAAAATCGGGTCTGCTATTACTGCTGTTCATTCCCTCAGTTCTGCAAAATAAAACTCAATCCAAGATACCCGAAAACTCAGACCACTTAAGGACACATTAGTTGCAGACTGTGGAAGTTCGGGTTCACTGCTTTCTTTCCTTCATTGCCAGTGAAGATCCTCATATCAAAAGAACACTTAAACAATTCAGATCTGCTCCTTTCTGCTGCTGTAACCCTTACTCATAGTACATACTACTCCTTTCTTATGCTGAAAACACCTCTGTCAAAAACCAGCGAAAAAATTGTTTTAACAACCAGGCAAAGTTCTGGTCTGTTGTGCACGTTTTCCAACAATCAGCCATAAACATTTTGCTTCCCACGAAAACACACTGTCCAGCGAAGGTCTCAACCAAAACTCGGCTGCAGTCAAAGCCAAAACTGCCAAAAAATACAGACCTTTTAAAACCCTGAAAAGAAAAAAATTCTGTGGAAGGTTCGTGAGTATCTTGCGAGAGGCCTCAGTCCACTATGCTTATACATTCATTCATTATTTGAAGGGACAAGGCTTTAGTGTATTTATACACCTTGTACAAGCGTTGACAATGAGAATATTAGGGCCGACACATTTTTAGTTTAACTAATGTTTTATTAAAAGTGTTTTAACTTCTTATTATTTGATGTGGTCGACCTTTGTTGAAAGGTAAAAATGTTTTATTATATAAAAAGTGTTTTGTCTTGTCATAATTTAGTGGACTCCCACTTTATTGTGGGGTTCAGGTATCTTAACATATAATAGTTGAACGTTGGAGGAATAATGATAGTCAATTCAATATTTTCTTCATTATTAAAATATTCAACCATATAGTCACTAATTAATATTTTAATTCTTTTAATTGTTACATTTTTTTAAAACACTTTTTAAGATTTTATTAATTAAACATTTTAATGCTTAACTTTAATATTACATTAAAACATGTATTAATGTAAGAGATCTTTTATTAATGTTTTAAGAATTGTTTTAACTTTAAAAGTACTTCAATGTTGAGGATGAAGGGTTTTAACAAATTAAATTCAATTTTTAATATTATTTTGATTATGTTTTAATACTTGTTACTTATTTCAAGTTAAGGCATCTTTGTACAAGTTGGGGAAATACTAAGTGTTTCAAGGCATAGGGTAATATTTAGGTTTAGGGTTTTAGGAACTTTAGTTAGGTCAACAAGGTTGCCACATACTTATAAACATGACCATCAGGGTGTGGGGGTGCCTAGGCTTCTCCTATGGTATCATGACCTCTATAACACGCAAATGACCACTGAAAGGGTCATTCGGATTCTTGCAACTTCTTCAACCCACCAAGAACACATTCTAGGGTAATACGGCATGGTTGTGGTGTTGGGGAACCAAGGACACAACTGGGGAACCATCGAACCAACTTAGGGGTACTTAAACACTCTACAGGGTGTTCAGGGCTTTTGCCATTGTCCCAAGGGCTCCAAGGGCTTCAGACTTGGGCTTGGACAATCAAAAGGTCTCCTTTGACATTGACAACTACTTAACCCTCAGGGGCTCCTCAAGGGGCACCAAGACACACTTGTTGGCATCAATGACCATGCGTTGTTGGCATCAATGACAACTTAATCAACAATATCCCCCTTTGTCATTGATGACAACACCATAATCTTCTTCATAACATGTTCCCTTTATTCACAACTTCTCTCCCCCTTTGGCATCAATGGCAAAGGGAACATCCTTTGATCATATTGCTCCCCCTCATGGCATGCTCCCACTGTCATCAACTTCACTTCATTTCCAACTTTTCTTCATGTTTGCATTAATGACAACTAGATCTTCTTTTGGCAATACTGCTTCTCTTACCACTGATGCTACTTTGACGGACTTGTATTCAGTCACACGAATACTGCTGGAACCAACTACTATACGACACTCAAATCTGATAATCAGGTACATATATCCTTTTACACATTCTTTGTACACTTCATATTACTGATCAATAGTCTTCAAAATGGCATTGGGTTTTTCCTAAGATTTCCATCATTTGTCTTGATCTACTGACTTTATTCTCCATACTTTAGTAGGTTGATGGTTGTTCACTCCATTCGATTGATCTTGCTTTCTTCAAATTTTAATTGGTCCCTGCATCCAGCAATATTTTGCGAAATGTCCATAATGATAGCAATTGTAACACTGAATAGAAAATGTACTTTGATTTCTTTCTGGAGTGATTCTATCATGAGCTCTACAATGAATGGCTTTGTGACATAGTTGTTACACTTGTAGCAGTGACCATGGAACGTTGTAGGATATCTCTGAGCAGTAACTTCTCTTGATTCTTGCTGATCATGGAATCTTCTGAGAATATGTGTATGATTGTTAGTCTTTTCTTCCTCTTCCAATATTTCTTTAGCCTTGTAAGTACTTATCTCACTGTCTTTGTCTTGTAGCTTGCAGATCAATTCTTTTTCCTTATCTTCTTGTAGTCTTTTGAGCTTGACAATTTCTTCTGAGTGCTTTTCAAGTGCAAGCAAGTGTGTCCACCACCATCATCAAGTGCAAGCAAGTGTCTCCTGATTGAAATTTGAGTAAAATCACAACGAGATATGTCGAAAATACGAACAAAAAAAGTAGTTTTTTTCTTTTCTTCCTCCAAAATTAATAAATATTATTTTATTATTTTAACTATTATTTTATTATTTTCCTTAGGAGGCCCATTTTGAGTTGAAATTTCCTCTGATGTTTCTTCATTATTAAAACATTCAACCATTTAGTCACTAGTTAATATTACCATTTAGTCACTAGTTAATATTTTAATTCTTTTAATTGTTACATTTTTTTTAAACACTTTTAATGATTTTATTAATTAAATATTTTAATGTTTAATTTTAATATTACATTAAAACATGTCTTAATGTAAGAGATCTTTTAATGTAAGAGATCTTTTATTAATGTTTTAAGAATTGTTTTAACTTTAAAAGTACTTCAATGTTGAGAATGAAGGGTTTTAACAAATTAAATTAAATTTTTAATATTATTTTGATTATGTTTTAATATTTGTTACTTATTTCAAGTTAGGGCATCTTTGCATGAGTTGGGGAAATACTAACTGTTTCAATGCATAGGGTAATATTTAGGTTTAGGGTCTTAGGAACTTTAGTGAGGTCAACAAGGTTGCCACATACTTTATAAACACGACCATCATGGCGTGGGGGTGCCTAGGCTTCTCCTATGGTATCATACCTCTATAACACGCAAATGACCATTGAAAGGGTCATTCAGACTCTTGCAACTTCTTCAACCCACCAAGAACACATTCTAGGGTAATAGGGCATGGTTGTGGTGCTAAGGAACCAATGACACAACTGGGGAACCATCGAACCAACTTAGGGGTACTTAATCACTCTACAGGGTGTTCATGGCTTTTGCCATTGTCCCAAGGGCTCCAAGGGCTTCATACTTGGGCTTGGACAAAGTCAAAAGGTCTCCTTTGACATTGACAACTACTTAACCCTCAGGGGCTCCTCAAGGGGCACCAAGGCACACTTGTTGGCATCAATGACCATGCGTTGTTGGCATCAATGACAACTTAATCAACATAATTCTCACAAGAGGAAACCAACATGGGTACGAGAGGCTATCCTAGATGCAGAGAGATTTGGCGCTCCAAAAGGAATGCATAGAGAAAGCAAGAGACCTAGGCCATACTCCAGTTATGTAGCCTTGCTGTGCGACATCATTGACAAATAACCTTCCAACTATGAAGAAGCGGCAGAAAAGAAAGAATGGAAGGATGCCATGATCGAGGACTACCAGTCGATCATTAAGAATGATGTTTGGGATGTGGTCCGGAGACCAGAATGGAAGTCTGTTGTGACTTCCAAGTGGATCTACAAGAAAGAAGTCTGTTGTGACTTACTAGTGATGGCAACATAGAGAAATTAAAAGCGAGATTTGTGGCACATGGCTTCTCCCAGAAAGAAGGGATAAATTATGAGGAGACTTTTGCACCTGTAGCTTGATACGCTTCCATCTGAACAATACTTGCTCTGGTTGCAGTGATGAAATGGAAGATACACCAAATAGATGTCAAGACAACATTCTTGAATGGTGTAGTAGAAGAGGAAGTGTATGTGGAGTACCCACTCGGATTTGAGACACATGACATGCATACTCATGTGTGCAAATTGAAGAAAGCTTTGTACGGATTAAAACAAGCGCCCAGGACATGGTACGACAGGATGGACAACTTCTTAACTAGTTTGGGCTTTACCAAGAGTAAAGCGGACTCCAACCTTTACTACAAGGTTGAGGAAGGGAGCCCAATGATACTCCTACAATATGTAGATTACCTGTTTGTGACAGGTGAGGATGGGTTGATTACAGATACACAGAGGAAGCTTGCTGCCGAGTTCGAGATGAAGGACTTGGGCATGATGCATTATTTTCTAGGTATGGAGTTGTGGCAGAGTGCAGATGGAGTCTTCCTTGGTCAAGAGAAGTATACAATAGAGATCCTAAAGAGATTTGGGATGATGGACTACAAGGCAATAGCCACACCCATGGCATTGAACTTGAAGCTACTTTGCGATGCTTCATCAGAGTCAGTTGATGCCACGATATATCATCAAATGATTGGATAATTGATGTACCTGACAAACACGAGACCAAACATATGCTTTGCTGTGAACACTTTGAGCCAGTTCCTGACGGATCTGAGACAAGTTTACCTGGTTGCTGCAAAGCATATATTGAGGTACCTGAAGGGTACAATTGATTATGGGCTCAGATATGACACAAATCAAAAGGTTAAACTGCAGGGTTATGTTGATTCGGAATGGGATGGCAGTGCCTTAGATAGGAAGAGCACTTCGAGGTGTTGTTTCAGTATGGGATCAGGTGTGATCTCTTGGTTTAGCAGGAAGTAGTCCTGCATGGCACTGAGTACAACCAAAGTAGAATATGTCGCAGCTTGTTCAGCTAGTTGTGAGACACTATGGATTAGGAAGCTACTGTCTGATTTGTTTGATCTCTAGTTAAAGACGACTTGTATCTTCAGTGACAACCAAAGTTGTGTGAAGTTGTTCGAGAACCCAATGTTCCATGACAAGTCGAAGCACATTGAGATCAAGTACCACTATACCAGGGATATGGTGCAGAGAGGAGCAGTGAAGCTCCAGTATGTTGCAACAGACGAGCAAATAGCCGATGTGTTGACGGAGCCATTAGCCAGAGTGAAGTTTGAATACTTCAGAGATAAGCTTGGTGTACTTTAGATCGAGGTTCCTCCCAAGGGGAGGTGATGGGTCCGGAAGACGCACATGCACGAGAGCCATTCTCACATGGTGGTAGGTGTGTCCTTCCATGGTGTAGATGTAAGGGCTGTGGTCGAGATGTGTGCATCTGGGCTGTGCTCCGAGTGACGATGAGATGATCTGAAGACGACGAGACGATAGTAGGGGATTTAGGTTTTGCAGAGGCATATAATCAGTCCTAGGATGTTCCTTTAGGTTTTGCAGAGGCATATAACCAGTCCTGGGATGATCCTTCAGGTTTTGCAAAGGCACATAATCAGTGCTGGGAGATCCTTCAGGTTTTGCAGAGGCATATAATCAGTCCTAGGATGCTCCTTTAGGTTTTGCAGAGGCATATAATCAGTCCCAGGAGATCCCTCAGGTTTTGCAGAGGCATATAATTAGTCTGGGGATGCTCCTTCAAGTTTTGCAGAGGCATATAATCAGTCCTGGGAGATCCTTCAGGTTTTGCAGAGGCATATAATTAGTCCTGGGATGCTCCTTGAGGTTTTTCAAAGGCATATAATCAGTCATGGGAGATCCTTCAGGTTTTGCAAGGCAATAAGTCCTGAGCTATACCTACTTGATGATTTGAAGACCTACATGGAGGCTAGGCCTACATCCAGCATGAAAAAGGGTTGGCACTGTAGAAACTTCTGATGACATATAGTATGGTGTGATGATCAAATTATAAGACGATGACGACAACAACTATGATGAAGACTATGACTCCGTGATGATGACGATGTGATGAAGACCTGACCAAATGTGTTGATGACTGTGTAGAGAGAGAATACCTTCCTAGTTAAGAGGGAGTATTGATGTATTTGTAACTTCAGAAGATATTATGATGTATATTATCATTGTATGTTGTTGTACCCCCATTGGAGATGTGTGTTACCCCTTTACAGGATGTCTAAATTGTGTCTAGACCTTGAGATACCACCTCCGTTGTAAGTCGGGGCAATAGTCCCCAATGTAACATCATGTAATATGTACATGTAGTTTCTCTAGGAGAAGTGGGCCCCGTGTGAGATGACATGTAGGCTCGAATGTTATATTTGGTCAATGACTTGAAAGGGTATAAATAGGGAGGTGCTCTCCCTCATTTATACAGACCACGCACACTCTCAAGTGCGTACGACAGAGAGAGAGAGTGAGAGGAGGAGAGATAGATAGCTGCTGAATACTTCTTATTACTTCTTTTGATCATCTTACTATTCTAAAGAAGTTTGGGGGGGGGTTTCCTCTATGGTTTCCTTGGTGAAAATCTGTGTCTTGTGTATCTTTTATATCTTATGCATTTTGCTGTACTTGTTATTCTTTCAGATAAAGATTTTAGATAATCTAATCAGATCTTAAGAAAAACTAACATGTACTGTCTGCTTCATTGTGTACATCATATGCATTTACAGTAAATCACTGTGAGCATATGACTATTCACACATTTGATTATTTAACCAAAGATGCCACTGTAGCATGCATCATCATATTTTGATCATACCTTATATGTCAAAGCTTGTATCTGTTTGCTGCTGTACATGTGGATTGTTTGTATGTGTTGGTAAAAACTTCAAACCAAAAACGATCTCTCAGGTCTGCAATTAAATTTGGGACTGTTTATTTTGCATACACCTTGGTTAGAATGGTCTGTTCAAACTTCATGTTGATGAGACCCTCTGATAGACAAGTGAGATTGTGCAAGCTCTCGAATTGTGTGAAGAAATCAAAGTTTTGAGACTGTGTAGTGTGGAAAGCTTCTAACACTCAATCCACTTGATTTTTTACCTCAATTCACAGCCTGCTGCTGTATATTTCCCTAATGTTGCTCCTTCGCTACCTTCATGCATCTGAACTGTGCAAATATGCCGAGGATGACCTCAAGCCAAAACTTGGGACTGTGTGAAGGATTGTGTTAAGTGTGAAAGGCTTCCAAGAGAATTTGAGTGCTAGTAATATGTTGGTTACAATCCCAAGCAAATCCATCCTTGACTGCAAATTTGGGATATTAATGTGGAAACCCTCCACCAGTCAACCAAACTCTTCATGCTCAAAGAAAGAAAAGATCTTGTATAAAAGAGGCACTTGCATGGCTGCCACAGTCTACAAACCACCCAAAAAGAATCAGAGATCCTCCACGGATTTCCTCAGTCACTGCTAAAACCACCGAGTTTTTCCTCAGTCAAGCTGCCTCAGTTAGTGAGATTCTTGCCTCAATCAAGCTTGCGAGCTCCTTCTCTCTCATTCACTGGATACACTTGGAGTGGAATCAAACTAGTTTTAAATAGCCTTTCGACGTGTCCTCATTCTCAAGTTGGGGGCCAACTTCAAGAGTAAGGTAAGAATTTTTTTTATTATTTTATAATTTGAATTTTTGTTTAAATTACCTTAACATTCCACTTGTGTTGAAAGTCATACACCCATTCCTTACCATAAGGGTGTCCTCATCAAAGAGGTGCACTTGTGTTGTAAGTTACACACCCATTCCTTACCATAAGGGTGTCCTCATCAAAGGGGTGTGATTTAAGCCACTAGGGCTTCCATACACATGTCACCATTCAAGGTCATCATGGTCATCATGTCCAACACACACCACCTTCACCCCATCATCAAGTGCAAGCAAGTGTGTCCACTACATTTTCAACACCACATCAACCCATAACATGCAAGCAAGTGTCCAAGTGTCATCACATGTGTGTGGGTGCCTTCATCATGCCATCATGCAAGCAATGGGCTTCATGACCTTTGCAAGGGCATCAAGGTCTTCATCAGGGGTTCCAATTCTTCATGGGCTTCTTCATCATACCAAGGGCATGTTCATGGGTTCCATAGCATGTCAAGGACCATACATGGTCATCGTCATCATACAAGAGCTCCATGACCCCAACAAGGGTTGCAAGATCATCAAACCACTAAGTATGGGTCCAAGGATTTCTTCAGGGCTTCTTCTTCAAGCAAGAGGCTTCATAGGCTTCTTCAACCACCTCAACCACACCAGGAGACCTCCAAGAGTCAAGATCCATCATGACATCACCTGTGGGGTTGCCAAACCTTCTCCTGGGGTACCATGACACCATCAGAACATGAATGACCACAGAATGGGTCATTAATGCCTCTCCAACCCATCTAGGGCTTCTCCATCATCCACAGGGGCTTCAGGACCATCTCCATGGTATTCAGCACCATCAGCAGTGTCTTCAGCATATTCAACAAGGTGGTGGCTTCAAGATCCAGCCTTGTGGGTATAGGGACCTTGTCAACTATGTACAAGGTGCTTCAAGGCACAAACCCACTCTGTAAGGGGTCCAAGGCACTACAAGTGGGACTTGGT
The DNA here is from genome assembly GCA_001517045.1 of Pseudotsuga menziesii. Lineage (NCBI taxonomy): Eukaryota > Viridiplantae > Streptophyta > Pinopsida > Pinales > Pinaceae > Pseudotsuga > Pseudotsuga menziesii. The sequence continues at coordinate 123,093 of LPNX010667751.1, forward strand.
GGCATCACTGACAACCTGTGGGGCCATTGGAAGTCCATGTTGGTATCAATGACAATTTCTTCAACTGGTTTCACAGTAATGAGGAACCACCAGATGTAACACCTTATGGATTGCTACTCCATATGACAGCTCAATGTCGAATCACCTCAGACACTGATTCAAAGGGAAATGTTAAAGATCGCCACAAATACAGAAAGAAATCACAAATTTCTTGATAGATTTTGGAATAATTCCTATCAAGGTTGGAACATGCTAGCCAACTAGAAGTTTTGAGTGTTCTCCTGGATGGTTGATTAATTGGCCATATTACTTCCTTGAAGTTCCTCGAAGATTTACAGAAGTTGTTAAACATATGCAGAGTTCGATTAAAGTATCAAGGATTCCAGGGGATCTCGAGGCAATTATGGAAGCATATGTCGTAGAGAGGTTTTTCAATACCTTTGACTATCCTTTGCCATGATTGGAGGAGATCCCACTTCACAGAATTGATCCACTCAGACTTGCCATGTGGTATCGATTTGTTGTTGAATTGAATGCATTTTATGAATCTGAGGCTACTCATGGCAAGAAGTAGATAATTGAATGAAATGAAAATCACGGAGGTTATCCTCATCAATTGTTGGGTTTATTTAATTCAAAATCAACCTTGAGGTTGCATTCTGGGCATCTATTTCCAATGTTCCACGAAGTTTTTGGGGCGGGGGAGCGTGGGAGCGGGGAAACACACAAGGGGGACGTGTGGAAGCTACCCCAAATTTTAGGGAAATTTTAGGGAAACGGGGGGACGTCAAAGTCATAAAAAATAATTTAAAATATAAAAATGATAAATACCAACGGTAACTATTACCATGTAAAAAGTAAAACTAAAAACTAAATTCATCATTATGGGGTGTTCATCTATTAGTTATTAGCATATCCAATTTCAAATTTGTAAATGATACTGAACTATGTTACTATACCCATGTAAAAACTAAAAACTAAATATCATAATTATCATTATGCAATGTATATCTAAATTCANTGGTGAATTGAAATAGTCAAATAGATACCGAACAATGAACACAGAGAAGTTAAAACTTAGAACAGTGACGACTGCTCCAAGTTTAGTTGCAATATGATTATGAAATGAAATCGTAAGAGGATAGCATTTAGGAAGGTCTTAGACTCTTAGGTTAGTCTAGGATTTAATTTAATTTTCGTTTAATTATGTTTTAATTTTTAAACACTTTTTTAACATTTTAATTTGCATTTATTTTTACTGTGAAAGATGAAAATTTGGGGGGGGACGCCTAGAAGCCCCCCCTAGGGGGAGACGCGTTCCGCACTTGGGGAAACGTGGGGAAACGTTTCCCCAGGAGTTTCCCCGTCCCAGAAGCGTGGGGCAACGAGGGGGCGCGTGGCCACCTTAGGGGACGCGTTCCCGTGGAACATTGTCTATTTCATTTGTGGGGCCAAGGGTGAATTGGCAAGGAGCCTTAATAATATAATGCAGTTGAGCCACAGTTAAGTATTGGAGAATAAACTCAAGGTTTAGATTAACTGCCTGGGGCCGTCCTCTCTCTTGCTAACTAATCGAGCTACACGATTCATAATTTGTTACCCGATCCAAATTCCAGCTTCAACACATTGTGGAGAAAACAATTGTCATTTCGCCTCAAATTTTATAAAGAAAAGATGCTCACTCTATTGAAATATGCTTCAAGAGTTTCAGAATCTTCATGGTATTGATGGCATAAACCCAACTCATGAGCAATGGATGATCCAAGCTGTAAGTTGACTCATAGTTTAACGACATAATTAACGTTGACTTGGTTAAATAAGGGTGCCATGCACATGCAACAAAGTTTGTTTCAAACTCATTCATTGCACACGGAAGTCCAAATGAGAATTGAATTGAATTGAAGAAATTTTAATGACCTCCACGAGACCAAGCAATGTAAGGGACCTAGAGATCCAAAACACAAACTTTTTAAAATTTCTCTCTATTGCATCTCTCTTGTCATGATTCTTTATCAAGAAATTCGCAGTTTGGAGAATCCTTGGTTCCTCAAACAACTCATTCAAATTGTCTATCTTCAGATTGCTTTCAAACAGATTATGAATATCCTCATATGTCACACATTCCATGATGAAGTGCTATTATGTTTAAAGTTTAAACTGCTCCTTTCCTATAAAAGATGCAAGTTCTTTCTTCCCAATCTTCCTTAGGGGTTAGCCATCTCCCCATTTCACATCTAAGATGGTGAGACCCGGTTCTCAGCTGTGTTATTAAAATTTTATCCTTTCTCGTTATTGCATCGCTCAAATAAGTCTTTTGATCATGTGACCATGTTGAGTTGAAATCTTTGACATATAGTGTTTTTCTCGGCCAATCTGTTTTCCCACATGGCAGTCTTGAATTTTTCAAGTACACACTTTTTTTATCTCCTCTTTAGAGTTAGGACAGTCCTGCCATTTAATTCCCCATTTTCCCATCCACTTGTCATTTTGCTTCCCTCAAGTCTTCTTCCTACGCTTTAGCTCTTTTGCAACAACCATCTTGGGCTAATGGTCTTCTTCCATGCCTTCTACCTTTTTAAGTTAACAAACTAATGATTGCTGAAGCATCCATTAGGAACATACGAACCTCAGCTTGCAGGATCTCATATGGGACCGTTGACTTGACTTTGAGGTTACTAGTGATTAAGTGTTTTTGAATTCTTTCTAATTGTCTCCACTTGTGGTTTGACATGCTGCTCCCCCAAACTTCACATCCATAAAGAATAACTGGGGCAACCAATAATCCAAAAAGTGTTTTGTCGGTGTTCCAATCCCAAGATTCTGCTTTCCTGTGCCTGTTTTGAAGTAGGTAAGAATCTCTCTATCCCCCTTGAATCCTTTTGGTTCTACATGTCTCCCATCTGAGCCTGTTGTGAAAAACAATTCCTAGGTACTTGTACTCGTCCGCTATATCTAAAGATTTTCCCTCAAAGATAAAGTTAACCTGATGCATTTCCTGCTTCAGAGAGAAGATCGTGACTTTGGTTTTGCTAGTGTTTACTCGCATCCCAACTTCTTGACAAAGGAGCTCTAGGGCCTTCAAATGTTCTCTCAAACCATGCGCAGATTTTGCAATTAGGATAAGATTATCAGCATACAAAAGTAGCTTCACCATGTAACATGTTAACTGAATACCCTCTCCATTGGTGTTGTTGAACCATTCTTCCAACTTATCAATATATAAACCAAACAACGTGGGTGAAAGGGGTCAAGCCTGCTTGACCCCAATGTCGTTGCTAAAGCATTCAGAAAAGCCTTTCTTAGTTCTGATTTTTTTTTAACCATGGGAACAACGACCTCCCAAGAGTATATCCAACAGCCTGCAAGCTAGATATACCAATAACTTGTGACTTAGCAGGGGATGAGACATCCCGAAGCCCACTGGGGTGAGCGTCTATCCCAGGGGTCGCCTACCCTTCAAGCCTTGTCACAATAGGCCAATAAGAAACCCTACCCCCCGCTGGTTTTGAACTTCTTAGTTTTGATTTTAGCACTAACCTGCTTGTACAGTATATGGACAGTTGCTCAATATTCGCTTGGAATTCTAAGCTTAACTCTAGGAATCATGTCGAAAGCTTTTTTAAAGTCAACGAAGCAACAAAAGGAATCCCCACCTTGAGTGTCCTAAACCTTTTCGATAAAGTGTCTGTGAGTGATGCAATGATCAATCGTAGAGTGCCTTTGTTTAAAACCATCCTGTCCTTTTGCTTGTTGACCCTCTTTTTTTTGCCCAACTACTGATTCTACGCTCAACCATGTTCTCAAATAATTTTCCAAGAAGAGGATTGACCATATTAGTGCAGTAATTAGAAGGATTATTGATGCCTCCACTTTTGTAAAGAGGGATAGCAACACTAGTTGTCCACTCAATTGGAAAGTTGCTTTGTGTGATACTGTTGAAAATGCCTTTGATGCTTGGGGCTAAGGTCTCAACACCCCAGTTAAAAAAAAATCCTGCAATCCATCAATGTCTTGAGCTTTACCACTTGCACTTAAAATAACCTAGTTGCAGTGTTTGTCTGTTTGTTTGTTGAGATGGGCAATATTATGCGGGTTTGTTTGTTGTTATGTGGGAAACATTTAGTTGAAGAGTTTTGTTGGACTTCATATGGTCCACCTTGGAACTATTTTATTGCAATGGAGAAAGCTTGGTCGAAACCTAGATCTAGTGTTGCACGCTTTCTTATTGGTGAGACCCTTTGGAGGATGACCATTATATTTTAGCTTATATGACTCATCTCTTGAAATGATTTAAAGGTTGAGACGTATTTACTTTATTAATGCATAAAAGGGACCCTCAATACGGTCACCTTTTGGAATGATAGTAGAACAATTTAGTGCATGGAGCTAATTCTTGGCCATTGTTTGGTTTGAGCTTGGTCAATAATTGTGGTAACTTTATGGTTGAAACATTTGCTTTAAAAAGGATGTGTTACTTAATGGACACCTTTTGGAGTGCTAGCCTAGGCATGGAGCCTTTATGGAGATTGTTTGGTGGAAGTGGCACTCCCTTTGAGGCCTCATGTATCTTTTAAAAAATAGCATTTTTGTGTGCATTTTGACTGTATTGTTATAGGGTTCGTTAGAAGCAAGTTAAAAGCTGTTAGGAACTTAGGAGATTATGGTTTTAATTAATATTTTATTGTAAAATGAGTTGAGCTGCAACCTATATAAAGGTTGGGTCTCTCACTCATTGTTATGGTTGATTGTGAGATCTCTTTCTCCTTTGAAGCATCATTGTTATACCTTCTCATTGAGTATATGGAAGTTTAAGGTATTTTCTTTTCTTGGGTTTAAACTTGGCCGTTTTAATTGAGCAAATTTGGATAGTTGTTATTATTGTCAATGTTAATTTTTAAACTCTTGAGCTTAACTCTGATATACTACTTTCAATAAATTCCTAATACATAAATTATTCAGACCTGATTTATAAGGAACAATACAATAAAATCATTAACTGTCTAACATGCGCAGTAGAGATGGAAATCAAACACATAATTTAACACAATGATTTACCCTAGAAGCCCCAATGGGGAAAACCAACATCTATGGGATTTCTTCAATCTCGAGCCAAAGATAAATAATATAGAGTTATACGATCAGAAATTTATACAAGTAGAGAAACTTGGTGAGACAAGCCCTAGATCTGCATGCAACTGCACCAACTCTGAGGAATGCACCATTTTCTTTACTTTGCTTTGAATCTTTGATGAATTGCCTCTGCCAATCTCAGGAAGAGGTAAGTCCTTCTCTCTCCCTAAAGAAGTGCTCCCTCTGCTCCTCTTCATTGCTCTGGTCTGTCTAATGAAGAAATGTGCCCTCAATCTTTGAAATGCACCCCCTATCTATAGAAGTACACCCTCTCTCCTCAGAAGTGCACCTTCAGTCTCAATCTTAGTCAATCTTTGATGAGATCTCAAACAGTCCTCTTCAATCTTTGAAGAAGTACCCTATGCTTCTTTAGGCCCTCCTAGCTTCAAGAAGATGCGCCCTATCTCTCACATGTGTGGCTCTTGTCTGGAGAAATGTGCCCTCACTATCTCAATGGTGCGCCTCTTTATCTCTGCTCCTCAATCGATGAAGAGATTCGATGTGATGATCTCTCACACTCTAGAATGAAGTGCCCTCCTCAGTCTCAAAAGGAAGTGCTATCACTCTGCTAGGAATTGCGCCCCCTCTCTGTCTCAGAGATGCGCCCTTCCTCATGCAATGATTCACTTAGTCTCTCTGATCACCTGTATTACACAAGTGTTTTCACTTTTACCATATCTCTGCCTTTCCTAATCTTTCGGTGACTAGGGTTCCAAATCCCTAATTTCACTTTCGTGCAAAATACACTTCGCATTAAAAAATGTGTGCGTGCAACTGGAAAAACTCTCACAAACCTCTACATGTTTCCAACATTGGATCCATGATGACTGGTAGAGTGTTTCTCTCACCCTACATCAATGCCTATACTGTCAATGAACCTTCATGCTAGGCATCAACACATGAAGGACATCCCGTGATACAAACTCAACAATCAATACTTGTTGCTTGTCCCTAAGAAGGGTTGTATAACTCCATGGCTAGTTGTATTACAAATTTGAGTTATATGTTTTGAGATATTTGGCATCCACTTTTAGGAGGGGTATCTAGTATATGACCTAGTTTGGGGTGTGAGACAAGTAAGATGGTAGGAAGTGTATGTGGATGATAGGAATTTCTAAGTGAATCAATTGCTTGTATAGAAGCTTTGTCACACATTCACTAAGGGTTTCATCAAGCACATATGAACAAGGCATAAGGGGGAATCATCCCAAGACTCCAGATGCCCTGGGGAGTGGCACTAGTCTTCAAAACCCTCCCATCACCTATATTACGAAGAACTCAAAAGTTTTGTTAGGCTATCTCTTCAAAATCATCTTTGTAACCTCATCGCCTAAGCCCTAGGGAAGCCCCCCTCGAGTTGGAGAAGAGCCAAACAATAGTGTAGGGAGGTAGTTACAAAGGTGACACTGGGTAACACCTCTAGGTTGCAACTGGGCTAGCCTATTCTTTGGGGCTTTAATCACACATGCTAGTTCGAGTTGTAACACTCTAAAAGCTAAACAAACTCTTTGTTCCTAAAGGTGAAAGATTACAACTTGATACAGAGGTTTACACCTTCAAAGTTGTAGAGCATTTTGGTCTTGGGAAGATAGTTGCCAACTTACAAAGGTATGTGTATTGGCCTATAATACATGAGAGGATCCATACGTCGCTATACTAGCAAGTGCAGTAATAGAGAACAAGGTTAATACCGTCCCTTACCAATACCTGCTAGACAATGGGAGAACATATCCATGGATTTTGTGGTTGGTTTGCCAAAAACAAGTAAGGGACATGGCTAGTTGTTTGTGGTAGTTGACAAGTGCAGCAAGATGTGCATTAGTATTCCTTGTAAGACGACCATTGAGAAGCAAAATGCCACAAACACGTTCTTTGAAAAGGTCTAAGTACACTTTGGGATACTATATTTCTCAAAGTCTTTTGGACTACACTTTGGGAGAAGATGGACACCAAGTTGAAGAGATCTACAACTTTCCATCCTCATATAGATCTGAAAATAGGAGTAGTGAACATGACACTGGTTTAGTGTTTGAGAGGTTACAATTAAAAGCGTCCATGGACCTTGGACATAAATTTGGTTTATATTCAACATACTTATAATAGAGTAGCCCAAACTTCTACCAGTAAGTCCACTTTTGTAACTTGCTTTCGATATTTGTCACCTTCATCCTTGCATGTTGTATTTAGAGTCTAGACAACAAGGAGGAGTGAGGGAAGACACCACGAGAGAAGCATTGAAGGATGGAAGATTCATTGATAAGATTAGGTAGATCCATTTGCAAGTACAAGAGACATTGAAGAAGTCACAAGAAAAGTACAAGGATCGACATTATTAGCACATAATTGAGAATACATTCAAGGTGGTAGACAAAATATGGTTGCTTCTAAACAAAGAAAGGTTATAGTGTCATGGTAAGAAGATCAAGCCTCTGTGGTGTGGTCCTCTTAAAATGTTGAAGAGGGTAGGTGATAATGCTTACAAACTTAGTGTACCCCCATATATGCCCATTTACTCAATAATGAATGTTGAGAATCTAAACTCTATGAGCCTTCCATGTTAGACCAGGAAATTGATGGTAGGTTTTACTTACCATGTAGGGCTTAGCACTAGAAGCTCGGGCAAAGTTAGCAAAAGATACACTTTTACAGAAAAAGTACAAAATAACTAGATAGGGGCATCCTGAACTCTGGCATGTTGGGTTGAAATAATAACTTCCAAGCTAGGCCAAAGGGTACCCCAGGGAGGTGGTAGAGAAAAAATTTCCTCACTTCCTTTAGTAAAATCTTTTAAGGGCCAAAAGCCTCTCTAAATGGGAAGATATGATCTAAATGGATCATTCTATAATTTATCATTTATTTTGGTGCTTTTTGGGTGGAAAAATTGGTGCTATTGGCATGCAAGGCCCATTTTAGAGTCAAGTCCAATGTTGGTTGTTTGGGGTCCATAAACTTCTAAAGCTTGTTTGAGGTATCAAACAATGTTTTGGGGTCAAAAATTTGTGAAGAAAGTTCACAGCCTCTTAATGTTGTTCTGCACATTGAGAGCTTTCCAATGATTTGCATATGACTTCAATCAAAGCTCATATGAGGAAGTTATGCCTCTTGGAAGTTGACCTATCTTGTTGACCACCAGGATATTGAGTGGATGCCATGTCAACTTCCATTGCTGACACATGGAGATAGTCATGTGTGGACTTTCAAGAATACTCTAGTTGGTTTGAAACTCTAACCCTAACCCTAGACGACTATTTGGACATTGTTAAATACTAGGCCACTAGAATAGCAAGGGATTACCTTCTTATTGTATTGAGTATAGTTCCATAGTAGAGCAGAGCATCGAGATTGGGATATTGAAGCATGATAAAGGGAGTAGAAGATCCTGTAGCAGCCATACATGTCATGGTGTCCATGGCAACTCAATAGTGAGTGTGTTTGCTTTGGATTTGCATCATTTCATAACTAAGAAGAAAAGAGCAAGGCATAGGCCTCACTCTAGTTGGGTTTTTCCTATATTAGTCTTTCCTAGGGTATATCTTGTATTCATTGTATGGATGGTTTGTTATTTTCTTACCTTCTTTTATGGTTTGTTATTTTCTTACCTTTTTAGTTTCAATATTGTGTATTGAGTTAGTAATATGAAATCTGAACCTAAAGAAAAAAACTGCATTACAAGTGATTTCAAAATGTTGTAAATTGTTGTGACAAATTGTGGTAGTGGAATATCCACAACAATTTACAAATCAGATAGGTAAGCAAAAGACTAGAAACTTCACATACAAAATGCACTTAGTTACACACTTGATACTAACATCTTTTGAGGGACGTATTTGATTATACTCAATCATCTTTATCCTTCTTTGGTTGGATAATTCCCTCCTTTGTTATTATGGCATTTGTTCTTGTTATGATTGGTCAACATGTTTTTTTCTTTTGCTTTATGTTGCCTCCACAAACTTGACATTCTTATATTTTCTATTTTAAGCATTATAATTCACATATTTCATGATAATCCACATTGCAAATGTGATAATATATTTCGGCTGGGGATGAAGAGTTTTCCTTTCTTTTAGTTTATTGACAATAATTCCCACCATTGATTTCACCATATTCTTCAGTGTTGAGGTCCCAAATCGTCATCCCTAGGGTGAAACTTCTTGCAATCTTGATCTTGTTTTGTATTTGAACGACAGTCTTTCCATAATTTATAAATCATAATTGCTATCCGTAGAGGACGTTTCACTGGCTAGGTAGCATCACAACCATGATACCTTACATAATAGAAATGATATTTGGACTAAACAACTCACATACTCTTCACTAAACAATGGAAGGATGAATCCCTACTTACATATCTGTCTTGGGCCATCCAATTTTTTGAGGTAATGGTTTATATTGAGCATATTGTTTATTAACATTATATTAAACATGTGGCGATGTTATTATCAACAGCTCTCATACTTTGTTGTGTAATTAGGGTTTGCGGCCTCCCATTCCTGAAAATACACCTCCCAGTGTAGCAACTATATTACGGAATTGTTGGGAGAAGGATCCCTCCAAGCGACCCAGCTTTAGCGAGATAACAATTAAGCTTGAAGAGATTCTAGGAGAGGTTTGCTCAAGTTTATTATGGTTTTGATATTTTAACTTCCTGTTTTAATTCCTATGCTGTTTGAGATTCCTTTTGTGTCCTTGGCAGGTATCGGATAGAGGGGAGAATAAAGACTAAGTCCTTAACTTCTTGTATAGATGATTCGCATGGATAGACTCATTGTTTATATATTTGAAATTTTGAGAAGTCAAAATTTTTTGCTTTTCATCTATTGTTGTAGATGGTTTTTGGAGGCGGCATGCTGAGATACTTCTGGAAATACATGTAATTTTTTCTCAAGAATATCATTGTAAGGGTAGATGCAAAGGTTGGGATTCCTGACTTCATTTTTTAGCATTTATTTCTCTATATATCTATCACTTTAAAGACAATTGTATCGTTGTGATTACTAATAAAAACTTTTAGCTGAGATACTTCTGGAAATACATGTAATTTTTTCTCAAGAATATCATTGTAAGGGTAGATGCAAAGGTTGGGATTCCTGACTTCATTTTTTTAGCATTTATTTCTCTATATATCTATCACTTTAAAGACAATTGTATCGTTGTGATTACTAATAAAAACTTTTATTCTCTACATATCCTTCACTTCGGTGAAAAATGGTTATCATATCACTAATATTATTCCTTAAAAGTGAGATTTTGGTTATAATTTTGGCTCATAATTTGAATATTCTGAAAATTTAAAGTGTGGAAGATATGAAAGTTGTTTCCGTAAAATTATGGAATTATGTCAATGGGTGTTGCTGAAGGCACAAGAACATGAATATTTTTCTCAAGAATATCATTGTAAGAGTAGATGCAAAGGTTGAGATTCATGACCTCATTTCGAGATTTTTTCTCTTTATATCTATTACTTTAGAGAGAATTGTAAAATTTAAGTGTGGAAGATATGAAAATTGTTTCCATAAAATTATGGGATTATGTCAGTGGGTGTTGTTGAATGGAGAAACATATTCATGTAAGTAAAAAGTTACTACTTATTTATATCAATAACAATTTTTTTGTATTTTTTTTAAATATTGGAATGGTATATCACTCTTTAGATTTAGCATAAAGAAAAAAAATCAAAATGCATTGGGCCAACACATTTGTCTTTGGCTATGATAAGTTTGCTAAATAAACAAATGTATGCCATGTGTGAAAAAGAGCTACTAGTTTGTTAGCAATGTCAATTGAGCAAATGTTGGTTTATTAACAATGGCAATTGAGCAGATTTTGTTTGTTCAAAAGTCAATAAATTAGTATAAAGCATGTAATGAAAATGTTAGTTTGTTGCCAATTCTATCATAAATCTAATATCAATGCTATTTATTACATTGGAAATATGCTTACTAGTTTTTTTCAAGAAGTCCATTATTTTATTCTATTTGTTATTGATATTTCATTAATATGATGCATCCTTCTATATTAATGTGTGATAAAAGTTGTTATTTTTAATTATTTTGGGGCAACCCCCTAAACAGTTTGCCTCGTTTGAGGATGGTACCCAAGGTGAATCCTAGGTTCTTCATTTTACAAGGTCAATCCAATAATACGGCTTGAAGTTGTAAGAATATTATACTCAAGTCACCTACAGGAATATGACCTAGGTGGGAAAGATAACTCCATCCCAAAACCACTCAAGCTAGACCCAATTGATTAATATGTAGTAAAAATTACATGCTTTTAAATTAGAAAATGGTTGTAAGTACATTTTTTATGATCATTATGCCCTATCAATGACATAGCAAATATAAAATGAATACCATGATGGGTCAAAAGTTAAATGTTTATCTTCACATTGTTTCTTTAATATTTTTTATAACTTCTCTTTCTATTAATATGCAATAAAAATTACATGCATTTTATACCAAAAAAAGGGTTGTAAGAGTATCCACCACAATTATGATGTTTATATCTACCAGTCTTATGAGCATAGAAAATGCAAAAATGATGCCATGAAGGGTTTAGATATAATGTTTGTTATAATTGCAGCATGGTATAAACCATGAGGTTTAAAACAAAAATGATCAATCCCACTAGTTATGTCCTCGACAGAGGGGATATATATGAATCGCTCATACCGATTAATCCATTTATTTAATTTTGATTTTTTAATTTTTCTAAAGTTACACCATAGTTGGAATATTATTTATTTAATGTGATTTTTTAAAATTGTAATTAAATGACATTCTATTAGCTCTGTACAAGTGACGTTGGTGTGGATATTTGTGCCCCAAGACCCGACGGCGGGGTTACGTCAGCTTGGTATCTTGGGATATGGTATGATGCCTGCTTGGAATTGCTTGCCAACGATTTTTCATTAATATTTCCAAATCCCTCCTTTTGGAATTGGAATTCGAGGTCTGCTCGAGCTTCTCCACCTGCAAGGGTTAATTTCCCCAAATGGTCCATTAGGTTCTTTTCGTACATTCCTTAACTAGTTTTTCTTTGATAATGAAGGCAGCTTTTTGCTTCCGGTTTTCAAGGTTCCTCCTGTGTCTTGCTGCATGAACCTCCCGGACTTGAATTATTGGAGTTTGAAGCCCGAAGCTTTGTTGGAAAACTGTTGTTTGTTGGGAGTGGTTTTGAGGCTACTGAGCGGAGCTTTGTAGCAATGGTGGAACATCGGAGCTTGTCTTGAGTTGTGCATGCATACTTGCTTTGAGTAATGACTGAGACATCGAACACGGCCATAACATTCTCTATATAAACTAACGAAAGCCCGTTGCATGCATCAATTCTTGCAAATTTTAAGTGTAGGCAAGCCTTGCGATAGAAGAACATAGTATTCCCTCTACGGTTTGCCATTTCTTGTGTCCAAGATGGCAGACTCTTCTACCAGGAGGAAAAGAAGCAGCAATGAGGGCTACCTTGGAGTTCTTCCTAAGAAGAAACCCAAGCCTAAACCTGAGGAGAACAAATTCATGTTCAGGGTTTTGCTTCCTGATGATTTGAATTTAACTCTAGAGTTGGAGGATGTCGATGACAGTCGTCGAGTTTGTAAGGATTGTTGGGAGAAAAGCTGATAAAAAAATAATACAAAAGGGGTCAAGAAAGATTCGTTGGGGTCCCAAGTCTATGTGGAAGATGCAATGGGTGGACGAATTGAAGATGGCAACATCATATGCAATGATTCTCACAACAAGCCCATGATGGTAGCTCTGCAGGTTCATCCCTGAACTTCCTCCCCTAAACTATTTTTTTAGGTTTTTTATAAGTAAACAAAAATGTATTTATATGTGCGCTACAAAAGCACTCCATGAGCTCCTCAAAGTGTACTCTGTTAGAACAAATATTACCATATCTAAATATTATTTAGTGGAAAGTTAACATTCATAGATAACAAAGTTTTTTCTGGAGTATTTAGTGACATTTTATTCATATAGTAAGATGACATGACTCTTTCCTTTGTTTTTTGTTTTATATTGTTTGACAGGATGGTGGGATAAACAGTGTCCACACATCTCAGGTAAAAAACCTATTTATATGTGTATTTAATATATTTCTGTCATAAACTTTAAAAAAAATTGTTTGACAGGATGGTGATATAAACAGTGTCACACATTTCAGGTAAAAAACCTATTTATATGTGTATGTATTTAATATATTTCTGTAATAAACTTTAAAATTTGTGTGTTTTTTTTGTTTTAATAGCCCTGTAGCTTTTAACAAGACTATGGTTGAGGGTAAAATTCTAGTTTGTGGATATTCATACAACTTTGCATATGGAGTTGCATCTTTAAGATGCCTATCAGAAACTGCCAAGAGTTTAGGTGCAGTTGGGTTCATCCTTGCTGTGGAGAATCCATCTCCATGAGCTAAATTTGATCCAGCTGTAGTGGGAATTCCAGGAATTGTTTCAGTGGGAATTCCAGGAATTGTTATAATTTACAATATAAACATATTTTGGTTGAACTGCTACATGGAAACGGTATTCTGGAGTCCCTAGCAAATATTAATTGTAGTTTTCTTTTGAATGAAGGAAATAGTCTCTCTAGGTTTTATCTTTTTCAAGCATTCAGTGTACTTGTCTGCACTGTGCAGACTGATTCTAGCATGCGCTTTTATATATTTCTGAGTGTTTCTTTGTTTGTGGCTGAAGGTTCTTGTCGATTACTATAATAGATCAACAATAAGGGATCCATCAGGTCAAATCACAAGACTTGAATCAAAAGCTTCCATTGGAAATGGGTTGAAGCCCATATATCAAGGTACGACTCCCCAGGTAGCATTCTATTCTTCTAGAGGTCCAGACGTTAAGGATTTAAACTTTCAGGACGCCGATGTTTTAAAGCCAGATATTTTGGCTCCTGGTTCTCTAATATGGGCAGCATGATCTCCTAATGGCATCGACGAGGCAGATTATTTAGGTAAGAATAGTACTGTTTTTTGAGTTTTAGAATAGGTTGGCAATACAATATTTGGGACATCCCTACAATTGTTTTGCGTTTATGGCTGTAGTTTGTGATAGGCCTAATTTTTAAATTCTAATCTTGTTCACCTAGAAATCTGTAAATTTGAAAGTTTAAGAATACATTTTGAACTTCGAAAATTGAAGCCACTTGTTTGAAAATGGAATTCTTGGAGTTATGCTATATGTTATTTTCCAATTATGAATAGATTTATTGTTCATTTGTTCCAAATTATAAGTCATCTTCAAATTGTAAATTAGTTAGTAAATTTTTATAATGCAAATTCACGTGCAAGAAGTGAAACTACGAATTTAGAAAAATTCCAAAATTCCTTGTAAGGTTTAGAAGAGTTTTCAAACAAAATGAAGTGAGTTTGTCCAAGTAGTAACTTTTTCAAACTAAAAATAATGTACTTGAATATATACAACCTGAGATGCATATAGCACCTAAAAACATATAAACATGTGAATGATGTATCAAATGGTTTAAAGATTCAAAATGGTTTACTTAACATTGTTCCTCTTTAAGTCTCGAGCCAACCACTTTATATTCTTGTTGTAATTTTTATTTTGAATCAAATATCAAATTGAATCAAATATCAAAATCATTGATTTCAAATTTTAATTCAAAGCTTCCAGATCAAAGGAGATAAATATATGGCTCCATAAATAATTCAATTTTCTCCATAGCTCAAAGTAAATCACCAACTAACCATAGTGCAATTTATTTATAATTCAAATGTTTATTTTGCAAATTCCAAAAAAACTAATTTGCAATAACGCAGGACATTGCCACCTCATGGCTGTTGTGACTCTTGTTTTGATATGAAGTGACAATGCCTTCACAATTAGTGCTTATAGTTAATTTAAGCAGTTATATATTGAAGTTCGGTGCCCCAACTATGCTTTATTCTTAATTAAGTTTCTCTGTTTTATGTTTTTATCTACAGTTCCATCAGTACCAGGTTGTTGGACAGTCTCTGCCAACACGAACCGATGAACATCCCAAGATCTTCCGAATGAAACTATGGGCTACAAATTAAGTACGAGCTAAGTCGAAGTTTTGGTGACTATTATTTCATTTGGTGAGTATTATTTCATTTTATTGATCCACCGAGAGCATAGACAATAGGTTGTGTCCAAACATCACATCTTCAGTGGATTGTATATTCGAAGAACAATTTTTTTGTTTGCTAGTAACGCTACCTGTTTCTCTCTCAGGTTTATTCTACTAGTCTTCTATTGACGTTGGGAAATTTTTTAATATTAATTTATCCACTTACAACAAGAAATTATGGCTTTTTTTTGTTAAGTGGATTTTAACTCGTTTTTGGTGAATGACCTGTTGATTTTTAAAGTATTTTTTTGAGAAAGCTGAAGAAAGTGAAGAAGAGTAATGGTCAAATACTTGCCATTAATGAGGTATGAGTTTTGACATTGTATTGTTGTGACATCATCCACTTAAATTTCGCTTCAATTTTGCATTGGGAGACTGATAGATTTTGTTTTATTCAGTAGTTTGAGAAGAATCCAACAACGATCAAGAATTTTGGTATCTGGCTTCGCTACCAGAGTAGAACTGCTTACCACAATAGGTACAAGGAATATCGAGATACCACATTGAATGTTGTTCTTGAACAGATGTATGATGAGTTGGCTTCTCGTCACAGGGTGCGTTATCCCTACATCCAGATTATTAAGACAACCACCATTCCCAAAGAGCTTTGCAAACGTGAGAATACCAAGCGATTTCAGGATTCCAAAATCAAGTTTCCTTTGGTCTACCGCAAGGTTAGACCCCCAATTAGAAATTTGAAAACAACCTTCAAGGCATCTAGACCTAACCTATTTATGTACGACAGTTACTTGGGTAGATGCAAACTTGTTTTAGTAGGAGATTTTGTGTTTTTCCAACAATGAGAGTTTTACAAGTCAATTGCTTTGAATTGATTTATGATCCTGTGTTTTATGGTTTGATTGATTTATGTCAGCAATTATTTAAATTATTTAAATACACAGTTCTCTATTAAGATAATAAATATATTTAAAAAAATCAATAATCAATCAATTGCCTACTCACTAATCAAGATAATATTTTTTATAATGTTACATATAACTCTCTTTAACTTTATAAATGTTCTCTATTAAGATAATAAATATATTTTAAAAAATCAATAATAAATCAATTGCCTACTCACTAATCAAGATAATATTTTTTATAAAGTTACATATAACTCTCATTAACTTTATAAATGGATACCCAAAATCTCTTCACCCTTAACATTCACAATACCTTTTAACACTCATTTTCACTAACATTGCAAACATTTAAATTGATTTTTTAAGAGAAGGCTATCATTACATTCCCTTTTTTAAGATAGTAATTAATTTGAAAACTATTAATTAATTTTGTGTTTTGTCTCTTAATAAGGGCAAGTTGTTCTTAGATATGGTATGAGTGACAACATTTTCTGATGGGAACTGTATGTGGGAGATGCTCCTATCCCCTATTGCAACTTAGCTGTGTATGTGTCTCATACTGATGCATCCGTTGTATGGTTTCCTTTGACCCAACAACAGGTTTGTAACCCATATACTGGGATGGCATTTCAGATGCCCTTTGGTTCTTAATTGAATATCAAGGACAAGCTTTTTTCTCCTGAAAAAAAAGGGCAAGTTGTTCACTTTTATCTATGTTTCCATTTTATGAAGCATGTATTTGGATATGACTTGTAATTAACTCACAATTGGATCCTTGTTCACTTTTATCTATGTTTCCATTTTATGAAGCATGTATTTGGATATGACTTGTAATTAACTCACAATTGGATCCTTGTTTTGGAATGGATCATAAATGGCGGGTATAAGCATGGGTAAAGTAGGGGGGGGTTTAGAAATCCCTATCAATCACAATGGGTTTGGACCTAGCTCCACAAGTATATAAAGAAGTATGAGGTAAGAGAAAAGAGAGAGGAATAACAAAGTAGTAGAAGCAAGAGCAAGAAGGAAATACGAGAAGGAAGATGCAGATCAAAGAATGAGCAACGAAGCTACAATAAAGTCTGGTTCTATATTTAGGATTTTGGGTAGTGTAATGGTGTCATGGGTTTTCTATTATATAATGTTGCAATGGGTAATTCCATGGATGATGTAAGGCCATAGAGTGATGGATTTGATATCTAATGTGAAGTATCAATAATAGAAATGAAGGAATTGGAAACATTTCCAACTTTTTTCGACAATGGTGCTCAGGGATAAGGGTTAGAAAGGTAGTGTTTAGGAATCACAAGTATATTGAATCTCCTATACACAGCAAGGGTGGAAATAAGTGTATAAACCACAATTTAGAACGTCAATTTTCAGAGTATAATCAACTTCTCTACTACTCACTCCTTGGGTGTTACCACCAGCTACCTGTCGTCTAATGGAGCCTTCGGAACCGATATGAAAGACACCATGAATCAAATACCCAGATTTTCGTCAGATAACGGGGTCCCTTCATGGCCAATGTGTATCCATACTTCAACTACATCGATGACAAATGACATTTCTTTGGACTGCACTTTGTTTAAGTCTACGTCTACAACAATGTTACAAGATGGAGATCACAGCTACAACAACTTGTTCAATGCATTGGTTGATACTTTTTTAATTCCCATGCCGTACATCAAATATGCATTTGAAACAAGAAGTTTTTAAAACTTAATTTTTCCATTGATGTAAATTTATGTTGCAGATTAAAATAAATTGTTTTCTTTAGCACTAAATAACTGTAATTAACTTTGTATCACATGTGGCAATGTCGGGGACATTGCCACCACGTGGCTCTTGTTAGTGTAGGGCCATGCCAATTAGTTATCATTATTAGTGCCCACATTAAGAGGGTCCTTACCCTTAGGGGTCATTACCTTCACTTTGGTCATAGCAGTATTGTCACATGCCCCAATTTTGCAAAAACAATTTTATATTATTTGAGGAACATTATGTTAAATTTTATGCTAAGTTGTAATTAATGACCAATGGGGTCAAGAATATTTATTGTAAATTCAGGATATTTTATTTATAAATAAATAAATGAGGAGACAACAACTTAGGAGAGCTGTTAAAAGAGTGTTTACTGGTCAAATTGGTGGATGAGACTGGGTGGAGAGCAAGCTGACATGTGGCAGCATCTTCAAACCACTTCCAACTGTTGCAGGTGGCAACTTCTCTACATTTGTGGTCATGATTCCCCAAGAAAGTGGAATCAGAGCAGGTGGCTCAATTAATGAAAACTGACTTAGAAGACCTAGGCATCTTTATAAAAATTCCCATTGAAGAGAGCTGAGGCTGCTCATTCTAGAGAGGTGATCATTTAGGGTGAATGAATTTACTTCAGAGAAATTCAATGGAGGGAAAACTAGAAAGTGTTTGAGGGGATAACTGTTGATTGATCTGGTTGCACCTTTTAAGTTGAAGATCATATTGCTGAGAGCAGATTGTTTTACTGAGGTATTGAACTAGTCAGGTGACAGAGGGTTCTATAGTTGCATTCTCCACCTAGTTCTCAGCCAAGAAGACTAGGAACAGGCTCGGGGGTCCTGAGGAAGCGTTGTTTGAGCGCTCTCCAAGAGATTGGTAGGGAGGAATGACCTCTTAAAGATGTTGTCGTCTTGTCCTCAACAGGTTCTATGTTATTTTATTTTACTGTCTTAGTTAAATAAATCTTAGTTTATCTGCCATATGAATGTTAAAAGTTCAAAGTTGTGAAATGTTAGATTTAATATTCTTATTAGATTGTTATAGAAATGAAAATGGTTTAGAGAAATGAAATAGAAAGAATTTAAATTTCTAAGCTGTTTTTTGCCACACCTAAAACCAGGTCGTACTCTAGCACAGTTAGAATGCCTTAAGTAAATGAAAGAATTCTTAAGAGAATGAAAATAGTAGATATGATTTTGTAATTGTAGATAGCAGAGTAAATTTTATTTCAATGTTTAAAATACAATGAAAAAACAGTGTTATGGTTTGTTGTATTTATTGTTTTACTTAATGTAATTAAATGAAATTGCAGGAAAAAGAAATAGTAAATTACATTAGTTTTACAGTAATAGTATACTAATAGAAATAAAATTTTATAGGAGATAATAACTAAATATGTAAACAAGTTAATTAACCAAACAGTTTCTTCTTTTAAATTATTAACTTATCTTAACAATTACTTAATAAAACCAGCTAGGGTTTTGTTAATAAACCCTTTATTTATGAAAAATTAAACAGAGTTCTAGAGTTAACTTTCTATTTTCTACATAACTCCAAATAAATATAAATTACAGAGTAGTAAATAAAAATAAATGTAAATATAAACAATAAATGAAATAAACTGAGAATTACATATATAGGTGCAATTTATTTTTAAAACAAACAGGTTTATAACCTGTGAAAGAAAAGCCAGAGGGTCAAAACCCCTTCAACTAATTTATCCAATTACAAATTAACCAATAAGTATAACCAGTTACATTATTAACTGTGTAACAAAATTGTCAAGAAGGCTATAATCCATGCAATAGACTGACCACAGTCTTTTTGCAAGTAAATAAATTTTATAAATCTTTTTAAACAGTAAAATAACACATTAATTACAGGTTAAAAAAACCACTGCAAAAACGAGACAGAGCTCCAAGATTGACGAAGTCTTTCTTTTAATTAAAAACCAACTGTATTACATGGTCGAGCCGCAAGGCTAAGTCTTAACCAAAAACTACGGCTCAAGGGCTGGTATTACCCAATGTAAACAACAAGGGTTTTTTTTAAGCAAAATCTGAATAACAACATACTAAAATATATAACCAACGAAGAAACCGAAAAACAGGCTTTCAAGCACTGTGTTGTTCCTTCCAACAACCCTCATCGCAAGTAGGGAAAAACCCACATTGAATCAGGGCTTACCGGTTGGGGCCACGAGTCCACTGAAGCCAGCAGTTGTATTTCTTTCCACTGAAGATTGGAGCTGTCATGGGTTCCTGTAAAGAGCACATTACCGAGCGTTAGAACAATGCTCAGCTTCTAAGCTTAAACCCTAACTATATTAATAACTTAACAAAGAGTTTTTCATAAGAAAGAACTAAGTTGTCTTTACCTGCAAGTAAGAAGAGAATTCGACAAATGAAGGAGCTGTCACCAGCTTTAGCAAATTACACAGAGGAGTATTCAAACCCCTACGCCGACCCTAGAGTGGAGACAGTGTCAACAAACTTAAACTTCACAAAGCTGTGATGAGCTACAAGAAAGATAGAACTGTAACCATGAACAGGCCGCGAGCCAAACTCTTAAACAAATAACCACTCGCACAGTAAGGCTCTCAACCACAAAGATTCGAGACCTAAAACTGAGTAATGAGACCACACAGTAACAAACACCAAATACGGAGCAAGCAAAGCATAGGAACAGCCTCTCATGGCCTCCAAGAAAACTACACAGAGCAACCCGCAGGATAACGAGACCCTCGGAGTCAAATGACAGGTGAATAGGGTTTCATGTCTTTTAAGTAACTGATGCATGGACGAGAGCAGACCATGTGCCCTTCAAATCTTTCAACCACACGAGAATCTTGTCTATAGTCAATATGCGTTTCCAATTATCAAATTATTATTGCCATGATCAATAAACAAACTATGCAATCGACTTAGAATATATATATATATATATATATATATATATATA
>LPNX010667751.1:144168-202073 GCA_001517045.1 Pseudotsuga menziesii
TATATGAATGTTGGTGCTTGCTTAGTTCTAGCACAGCATAGTGATTTTATTTGTAATGTTTTATTATGATGTCGACCTTAGGTTAGAAGTTTTAGGTAGTAAAATCTACCATAGTAACTAATATAAATTACAAATTATTATAATGAGGCAACATTATAATAGTAATTTTACTAATGTGTAAACCTTCCACAAGATTTATAAACTATAGAAATAACGCTTATAGTGTAATTGCCTTTGAATCAACTTTATAGAAGTGGTGGTTAGGTAGCATTCCACCTTAAGATAACGTATCTAGTTACAAAGAACCGAACTTACATCATATCATTGAAATTACCAGGTAGTAAGGCTACCTATGGATATAAGTAACAATTATATTTGGTACATTATAAAAATAATGTGGTATTGTATAGTGTTACAATAATACTTGCAGCAAGGTAATAATTTAAGTACTGAAGTTTATAACTTGAAAGTTTAGCATTTTTACATATAAAGAACATGTTAAAAAATTTCATGGCTATTAAGGAAGAAAATAGAGATATGTAATTTTATGGAAATCCTTACCTTGGAGATTTATAGGAGTACATTCATGAATAAAAGACGGTACATTTGAGTATATTATTTTAGTAGTTTGAGCATGTTACAATAAACGTAATTGTATGTCAAAGAACTGAAACTCTAAGCTCACAGTCAAGATCATTTTGTTTAACTCAGTATGTCAAGGATAACAATCTTTATGACTAAACATTGAATACTGTCTTAGAAACAAAAACTATAGAAGACAATTACTTTACCTCATTAGAGCTTTGCTTTTAAATAATCAGTTTATTTACTAGCATATTAACATGCAACAGAAATACTTCTTGCTACCTTACGAATTAAACTCCTACTGGATCATTCGTTACCTATTGAACCTTTAAGAACCAACAGTTCATTTGCGTTAGCATAATGCTAAGTAAGCCCTCAGTTTTCAAAGATAGATTTTCACCTACTTGCCAAAAAAAGTAAAATGATTAGTAAAGCTAAAAGCAATCTGGATACAAGTCATTCTTGTATAACTTATGAAAAGAAAGTTGTATTTTGAAACTAATTAATACTAATTATTAAATTGTTTCATTTTTCGCTAACTGCTAGCAGTTAGTGAACTGCGTATTCGGACATTTTATGTTATCTTAAAAAAAAATTAAAAAAATTTGGGGTTATGACATGTGGTATCAAAGCACAAGGTTCAAACACTAGGCCTTGATGAAGCTCAACTTGCTTATATGAAACAATGAATTTAAACAATTTTGCTGATGTTGTTTTCTTTTAATGTTATCAATAGAGAAATTTGTTTCTGAGTTTAACAACAGGTATGGAAAGACTGGAGGAATATGCGGAAGAGGAATCTCCCTATACTGAAGAAGAAAATTTACAAAGAGAACCTATACAAGAAGTTCTAACCACAAATTCCTCGGAACTTTTACAAAGAGTAAAATAATTAAAATCTGAAATGGAATCTGTTAAAAAAGAAAATGAGAGGATTTTGAGAGCTCAGGAGGAGCTGAATCAGATCCTAACAGAAATATTTCATACTGAGGGAAGGGGTAAAAGAGTTTATTCAGAAGATATAAGTTACCAACATAAGTATAAAAGGACTAAACAGACTAAAAATGAAAGCAACTCATCTTCCGAAGTATTTGGTGATCAACGTAATTTTCATTCTACTAGTGATAGTAGTGAGGATAACCACTATACTAGAAAGAGAAAATATAAACCTTATGAAGAAATTTCTGGAGAGTTTAAAAAGATTAAGCCGCCAATATTCGATGGAGAAACTGAAAAGGGGGAGGAAGCGGAATCTTGGTTATCTGGGATGAAGAAGTACTTCTAGATTTATAACTATTCTAAGCAATTAAGGGCTAGAATGGCTATCTATAATCTTTCAAGGAAAGCTGATATATGGTGGAAGATTTAAAGAGAGTGAAAGGAATAAGAGAGAAGAACATAAATTGGAGTACCTTCAAGAAGTACTTTAAAAAGAAATTTTCATCTGAACAGTACTATGAAGAAAGGGCTAAAGAATTCTATGAGCTAAAACTAGGTACAATGACTATGAAAGATTTGAACAGTAAGTTTTTAAGTCTACTTAGGTATGTGCCATACCTTGTGGATAAAAAACCAAAGGTACATCGGTTTCTCAGTTGTTTACCTTATCACATAAAGAATAGGATTGAGTATGACAATACAAAAACTCTGGAAGAAGCTATGAGGAAAGCCAATTTCTGTTATGAACAAAATCAAAAAAAGGAGAGTATGGCCAACTGGAAGGCCAAAACGAATAATAATTATGATCAAAACAAGAAAGAGTATGTGCCCAATCGAAATTCTAAAAATAATAAGGCCAGAAATTTTTCTAATAAGAATTTCCACTGGAATAAGAATAATTCATAGAACAATCAACACAATCAAAAGAGTAAAGAGTCTGCTAATAATCATAGTAATTACACAAAGAAATTTGAACGAAAAGAACCCATAAAGTGTTGGGAGTGTAATGGCCCACATTATGCCTCAGTCTGTCCTAATCGGAAAAAGACTATCAGTAATATCCATACAATACAAGAGGAGATGATTGTTGGAGATTTAGCGAGGACTATGCCCAGGATCAATGCAGCCCTGGAGAATCGGCAAGCAGACTATCAAACTTCCATGATGGAAGTAGAAGATAAAATAAACCAAACACCTATATCTATTTTAATTAATGCAGGAGCTAGTTTAAGTTATATTTCACCTAATTTGGTAGAAAAATGTAAACTGCCTGTTGAAAAGTTTGTAAGTTCTTGGTTGGTTCAGTTAGCTACTGGTGCAAAGAGGAAGGTAACTAGTTTTGTAAAGAAATGTGTAGTAGTTATGGATCAATTTGAAACTTTTGTAAATCTTAATGTACTACCTCTGGGTTCTTACGACATACTAATCGGTATGGATTGGTTAGAGCAGCATAGGGTGATTTTGAATTGCTATGACAAAACCTTTACTTGTATAAATAAAGATGGAACACCAATAAGCGTAAAGGGAATCCCTAGAAAAACAACCATAAGGAAGATTTCTGCTCTGCAGCTTAAGCGAGTTGTTAGGAAAGGTTGTAAGGCTTATGCAGTAACAGTAACTAATGAGGAAAATCTAAATAATATAGATAAATTAAAATTGGAGGATATACCAGTTTTAAAAAGAGTATGTAGATGTATTTCCAGAATAAATTTCGGGACTGCCTCCGAAAAGGGAACTAGATTTTACCATTGAGCTGATACCAGGTGCAGTACCTAGCTCAAAGGCTCCTTATCAGATGAACATACTTTAACTTAATGAACTTAAGTCACAATTAAAATAACTTATTGACAAGAAATATATTCGACCCAGTGTGTCTCCCTGGGGGGCACCTATCATCTTCGTTAAGAAAAAGGACAGAACTCTAGGACTTTGCATATATTACCATCAGTTGAATAAGATGACTATTAAAAATAGATACCCATTACCTCGCATAGATGATCTGTTTTATCAACTACGTGGAGCTACGGTGTTTTCAAAAATTGATTTACGGTCTGGATATCACCAAGTTAGGATTAAAGATGAAGACATTTTTAAAACGACTTTTAGGACTCGATATGGCCATTACGAGTTTGTTGTCATGCCATTCGGGCTTACTAACGCTCTAGCTGTTTTTATGTGTCTAATGAATAATGTAATGCATAAATATCTGGATAAGTTTGTGGTCGTGTTTATCGACGACATATCAATCTATTCAAAATTTGAAGAAGAGCATAAAAAACATTTAAAAATTGTTTTGCAAGAGTTGCGAGATCATCAACTCTTTGTAAATTTTAGTAGATGCGACTTCTTTAAAGATAAAATCTAGTACTTAGGTCATGTGGTGACTAAAGAAGGAATTTCGGTGGATCCCGAAAAGATAAAGGCGATTGAAGATTGGCCAGTTCCTAAAGACTTAACTGATGTTTGATCCTTCATGGGAATTACCACTTATTGCCGGAGGTTCATTGAAGGGTTTTCGAAAATCACAAATCCGATAACCTCTTTGCAGAAGAAGGGAAAGAAATTTGATTGGAATCAGAAGTGCGAGGATAGTTTTAAAAATCTAAAAACCTTATTAATCAGCGCACCTATTTTAAGAATAGCTAATCCAAATAAAGATTTTATAGTGTGTACTGACACCTACAATGATGGTTTAGGTGAAGTATTGACTCAAGAAGGGCATGTTATCGCTTATGAGTCTAGGAAATTAAAAATTCATGAAAATAATTATGCAACTTATGACTTGGAATTAGTTGATGTCATGCATGCTCTAAAGATGTGGCGTCGTCATTTAATTGGAAGAAAATTTATTCTAATGACAGATAATAAATTACTAAAATATTTGCTAGATCAACCTAACCTAAATGCTAGACAAGCTAAATGGCTAGCTTTTCTAAGTGAGTATGATTTCAAAATTCAGCACATTAAAGGGAAATAAAATAAAGTTGTTGATGCATTAAGTAGAAATGCAAAGTTGAACTTTATAGCAATTATCAACACTTATACAACAGATCTGGAAGAACAACTTAAAGCAGGGTTAAAACAAGATGAAATTTACCAAAAATTACAAGCTGAAACAAAAGAAAATCCAATAGAAAGTTTAAGTAAAGGGTACAGCTTGAATGAAAAAGGATTTTAACTGTATAAAGATAGAATGTATGTACCTAATGTACCTAAAGTTAAGTTATTAATTTTAGACGAAATCCATAAAACTCCTTACTCAAGCCATCCGGGATATTAGAAGACTATAACTATGTTAAAAAAAGAATATTTTTGGCCAAACATAAAGACTGAACTGACAGAATATATTGTTAGATGTTTTGAATGTCAACAAGTAAAAACTGAACATCAACATCCAGCTGGATTACTTCAGCCATTGCCCATTCCTAGCTGGAAATGGGAGATAATTAGTCTTGATTTTGTTACTGGACTGCCTAAAAATCAAAACTTAAATGATTCTATAATGGTAGTAGTTGACAAATTGAGTAAAGAAACCCATTTTATACCTGTAAAAACTACTTATAAAGCTGCAAACATAGCTAATATCTTTTTAAAGCAAATTTTTTGACTACATGGGATACCGAAAGTTATAATCTCCGATCGAGACCCTAAATTTATAGGTAACTTTTGGAAATCTCTGTTTAAAGGATTAAATACTACACTAAATTTTAGTACCTCGTTCCATCCTTAAACTAATGGACAGACTGAAAGAGTAAATCAAGTACTGGAATATTTACTAAGAATGTATGTAAAGGATTAGCCTGGTAAATGAGAATATTATTTACATCTGGTAGAATTTGCTTACAATAATAATTATTAGGCTTCAGCCAGATTTAGTCCTTTCGAAATTTTGTATGGAAGGAAATGTAACACTCCTATCTATTGGAGTAATCTGGTGGACAGGTTAGTATTAGGTCTTGAACTATTGAAAGAAATCGAAGAAATTGTAAAGCAGGTACAAGGTAATCTAAAAATTGCGCAAGATCGACAGAAAAATCAAGCGGACCTTAAAAGAACTCCAAAAGAGTTTCAGGTAGGTGAACATGTGTTCATCAAGGTGAGACCCAAAAAGAGCTCTCTGAAGTTGGGTAGTTGTGATAAACTAGCACCTCGTTATTGTGGTCGTTTTGAAATACTGTCCAGGATTGGATAGGTAGCCTATCAGTTAGCCTTGCCACCGAATTTAAGAGTTCACAATGTTTTTCACATTTATGTATTAAATAAATATGTTCATGATGCTACTCATGTTGTTAACTGGAGTGATGTACAGGTGGAACCAGAAGGAGATTTTCTGGTGGAACCGGACTGTATCCTCGAGCGTAGGGAGATCACATTTCGAAACCGCACCATTGGTCAGGTGAAGGTGCAATGGAAGCACCTTAGTCCAAAGGAATCCACCTGGGAATTGGAAAGTCATATGTGGGATGCATATCCAATTCTATTCCAGGGGAATTGTGAGGACGAGAAATAAATAACATCGAGGACGATGCTATAATTTAAGGGGGTGTGTATGTCACATGCCCCAATTTTGCAAAAACAATTTTATATTATTTGAGGAACATTATGTTAAATTTTATGCTAAGTTGTAATTAATGACCAGTGGGATCAAGAATATTTATTGTAAATTCAGGATATTTTATTTATAAATAAATAAATGAGGAGACAACAGCTTAGGAGAGCTGTTAAAAGAGTGTTTACTGGTCAAATTGGTGGAGGAGACTAGGTGGAGAGAAAACTGACATGTGGCAGCATCCTTAAACCACTTCCAACTGTTGCAGGTGGCAACCTCCCTACATTTGCGGTCATGATTCACCAAGAAAGTGGAATCGGAGTAGGTGGCTCAATTAATGAAAACTGACCCAGAAGACCTAGGCATCTTTATAAAAATTTCCATTGAAGAGAGCTGCGGCTGCTCATTCTAGAGAGGTGATCATTCAGGGTGAATGAATTTACTTCAGAGAAATTCAATGGAGGGGAAACTGGAAAGTGTTTGAGGGGATAACTGCTGATTGATCTGGTTGCAGCTTTTAAGCTGAAGATCATACTACTGAGAGTAGCTTTTTTTACAGAGGGATTGAACTAGTCAGGTGACAGAGGGTTCTACAGTTGCATTCTCCACCTAGTTCTCAGCCAAGAAGACCAGGAGTAGGCTCGGGGGTCCCGAGGAAGCGTTGTTTGAGCGCTCTCCAGGAGATTGGTAGGGAGGAATGACCTCCTAAAGCTGTTGTCGTCTTGTCCTCAACAGGTTCTATGTTATTTTATTTTACCATCTTAGTTAAATAAATCTTAGTTTATCTGCCATATGAATGTTAAAAGTTCAGAGTTGTGAAATGTTAGATTTAGTATTCTTAGCAGCGAAGGATCTGTCACCGAATTTAGCAAATTACATAGAGGAGTATTCAAACCCCTATGCCGACCCTAGAGTGGAGACAGTGTCAACAAACTTAAACTTCACAAAGTTGTGATGAGCTACAAGAAAGACATAACTGAAACCATGAACAGGTCGCGATCCAAACTCTTAAACAAATAACCACTCGCGTAGTAAGGTTCTCAACCATGAAGATTCGAGACCTAAGACTGAGTAATGAGACTACACAGTAACAAACACCAGCTACGGAGAAAGCAAAGCAGAGGAACAACCTCTCATGGCCGCCAAGAAAACTACACAGAGCAGCCTGCAGGCCAACGAGACCCTCGGAGTGAAATGACAGGTGAATAGGGTTTCATGTCTTTTAAGTCACCAATGCATGGACGAGAGCAGACCACGTGCCCTTCAAATCTTTCAACCACGTGAGAGTCTTGTCTATAGTCAATCTACGTTTCCAATTATCAAATTATTATTGCCATGATCAATAAACAAACTATGCAATCAACTTAGAATATATATATATATATATATATATATTTGATTGAAACACAAAACTATATTGTTGCTATCGATGGTATGGAGGATTATTATAATTGTTAGTAACGAATCTATGTCCTTGACCATAGAGTAAAGGTATAACAACCTTGCCAATAAAACAATCACGAGGTCGACCTTAGTACAAACTATTATATTACATGATTACCTTACCAATGACAGTTTGATGGTTCTTAACATTGTTACAAAGTCAATATATGAATGTTGGTGCTTGCTTAGTTCTAGCACAACATAGTGATTTTATTTGTAATGTTTTATTATGATGTTGACCTTAGGTTAGAAGTTTTAGGTAGTAAATTCTACCATAGTAACTAATATAAATTACAAATTATTATAATGAGGCAACATTATAATAGTAATTTTACTAATGTGTAAACCATCCACAAGATTTATAAACTATAGAAATAACACTTATAGTGTAATTGCCTTTGAATCAACTTTATAGAAGTGGTGGTTAGGTAGCATTCCACCTTAAGATAACATATCTAGTTACAAAGAACCAAACTTACATCATATCATTGAAATTACCAGGTAGTAAGGCTACCTATGGATATAAGTAACAATTATATTTGGTAAATTATAAAAATAATGTGGTATTGTATAGTGTTACAATAATACTTGCAACAAGGTAATAATTTAAGTACTGAAGTTTATAACTTGAAAGTTTAGCATTTTTACATACAAAGAACAGGTTAAAATTTTGCATGGCTATTAAGGAAGAAAATAGAGATATGTAATTTTATGGAAATCCTTACCTTGGAGATTTATAGGAGTACATTCATGAATAAAAGACGGTACATTTGAGTATATTATTTTAGCAGTTTGAGCATGTTACAATAAACGTAATTGTATGTCAAAGAATTGAAACTCTAAGCTCATAGTCAAGATCGTTTTGTTTAACTCAATATGTCAAGGATAACAATCTTTATGACTAAACATTGAATACTGTCTTAGAAACAAAAACTATAGAAGACAATTACTTTACCTCGTCAGAGCTTTGCTTTTAAATAATCAGTTTATTTACTAGCATATTAACATGCAACATAAATACTTCTTGCTACCTTACGAATTAAACTCCTACTGGATCATTCGTTACCTGTTGAACCTATAAGAACCAGCAGTTCATCTGCGTTAGCATAATGCTAAGTAAGCCCCGAGTTTTCAAAGATATATTTTAACCTACTTGCCAAAAAAAGCAAAATTATTAGTAAAGCTAAAAGCAATCTAGATACAAGTCATTCTTGTATAACTTATGAAAAAGAAAGTTGTATTATTTTTTTGTATTTTGAAACTAATTAATACTAATTATTAAACTGTTTCATTTTCCACTAACCGCTAGCAGTTAGTGAACTGCATATTCTGACATTTTATGTTATCTTAAAAATTTTAAATTTTTTTGAAATTTTGGGGTTATGACAATTATGTAGCTAGAAAAGGCTCCCATTTGTGCTTGAGCTTCACAAGGCACTCTAGTTTATAGCGGGTTGGATGTACAATAGGAAATCAAAGTACTTTAAGGGCCTTTGTAATGAATATAAAGTTGACTGGATATGCTAGGTTAGGTAGGAAATCATGGGTTCATTAACATTAGATGTATTGGAAAATGAGACATGGGTTGATAATAATTAGCCATTGACGTCTTATAACATGTGGATTGTAATTTTATCATTGTAGTTCATTATTTATATTTGAACCTTTTTTACTTTGGAATATAAATGTTTGTGCATAATCATAAAAAAAATGGTGTGCAAAAGATCAAGAATCATAGGCCTTTGGGCTTAGCAATTTTGTCACTATAGATGAACTTTTTTGTAACTTACTCGTGTTCAAACAAACATAAAATTAAAACATTTATTTTATGATGTTTGAATTTGGTTTATAACTTCTATCAAACATTTATTAGACATCATTTGACACTTTTTCAACAACAACATATCATTCTCCAATTCAAATTAAGGTTGGAAACATTGGATTGAATCGAAATTCCACTTTTGTGCAAATTTGTATTTCTTTTTTTCTTGTGCCTAAACTCCCTTTGACACCCTACATCTACAATCTTGATTAATGTTTATTAGCATTGTTCTTGCTCCAACTCTTTCCATTGCAAGTTGAGTGTGTTTGATACAGTGTTTATTTCACAATCCTATATATGTTTCCTCTTGTGGTTTATACCATGTGTTATTTTCCCTACACTATGTCTAAAAGACCCTTGTGATCCACTCTTGTTTGCATTGCTTTGCATCCTTGCATGCCCTAATTTCATTGTTAGATACCTTCTACACATTCGGTCTTGCTCTCAGTTGTCTTAGATGTTGTAGCCACACAAACTAGTCAAAATATAGGATAATTGTTGTGATTCTTGGATTATATTGAAAATTGGGATAATCAAATATTCAAGAATTTAAAAAAATGCAAGCTAATGTGACCCCCTAGAAATTTTGAACAAGTTAAGAGGCATGAATATGATACTTTTAGCAAAACAAGAAATTAATTTATGCCACAAATAACACCAATGATTCAACATATGCTACTAACAAATGTTACAATCATGCTTGATAACTATTATAATATTCAATGTGAATGGGATAAATTAAAATCCACAAACAATAAGAATATATTATGATATGATGAATGACATTGCTATAGGTTCTTTGTGACTTTATGTGTGCTAAATAACTGAAAATATCCATTGCAAACATGATATAAATGAAAATCTATAAATGATAGGAATAGATTATTATATTATAAACGACATTATTACAAGCGTTTCATTAATCCAAGAGATGTTACTCCAATACCACCCTAGTAATCTAGTTTATGTAAATTAGTGTTCCTCATGCAAGGGGATTCAAATCAAGCACATGTTGACATAGAAGTAGTCAAATGCTCAACAACACCAATGACAATTGATTGAGCTAAATCTTCATACTATTGTGTTTAATATATAGTATTTTATGGATATTTAAGTACATTACATGTCCTTCCCTTGAAAGGATATTTTATCCCATAAGCATGGTTAGAAGTTATGTTTTTGTACCTACTTGTACTTTCATTAAGATATTTTTCTTGGGTATTGCATTGCACAACATTTAATGAGACCTTATTGAATTCATATTTTTAACATATCTTCTGAAACAATTTAAATTGACATCATGATATTTAGAATTGCAATCAAATTTTGTTTTGGTTAATGTTGCAATGATGGTTGTTCCCTCAGAATATTTCTATGATTAGGTGATTATAAGGTTTATGAATTGAACTTATTTTTTATGCATGAGAATCATTAAATAGTGCTTCATTGTTATGTGTCAACACCCTTGCATTGAGATTTGATTTCATTAATGGATATATATGGATCTTCCATTATAGTTGGTTCTATGTAAGTGTCGCTTTGCTAATCGATGGCTACTTTGTCAATGACAGATAAATCTTCAATAGTGACCCTGGTTTTTTCATATTCAATCTCATTTGTCAAAGTTCCCCTATATACCATTTGTACCATGACTTTTGCAAGTGTTGTTGATTCAATTGAATTTATTAACCTGTCTTTACCCAACTCTATAATGGATTTTTTTCTTACTTCATTATGTAAGATTTCACTAACTTATTCGATGAGTTATTTTTTGCTTCATAAAATTGTGTTTTTAACAAATAAAACTTTGTAAAAAACTTCTTGAGGCCTTGTATTTTTTGTTGTGATTTGTTTTATTATAAAGATTGTTAATATTATGCCATTTCACTTTTAAACATGTTGACCTCTGTAGCGAGAGATTGTAATCTAACTTTTCAAAAAAAGTTGTTAAAAATCAAAACTAAGTTTCACCAAATCTCCCCTCATTTGTACACATTTATTTTGACATTGTCACATATAGTATACATTTTTTATTATTATCTAATATGAGTACGCTATATTTGTCGTAATACTTCTTTTACTCAATAACTTTGAACTTAAGTGGGTGCATAAAAGTGCAAAGGTCCCACAACAATACACAATTATAGAATGTTAATTTGGAGGCTTAAATTTTCTTAGAACTTCATTTAATATAACCGAGTCTTTGAAAGATATGTATTAACTTCTTGTTTTGGTATCAATTTGCACTTAAAGTGGTACCAATAGTTAATGATGTATTTTCTCTCTTCAGATTGTGTGTTGGTATCTTCAATATCAAGAATAATGATAATATTCCTACTTTTTAATTAATACTAAGCCTTCATTATTTTGATTTTAAACATTTTTTTCTTTTATATATATAACTCTGTACATTAATATTTATCTGAATTGAGTATTTTAATTAATACTTTAAGGGAACTTTTAGTATTTTGAATTTCAACCTTTTTTTCCTTTTAGATATAATCTTGTAAGTTAAGACATGAATGATGCCATGAACATTTTTTTTATGTTATTCATGACACATTTGTGGCAAATCTATTTACTAATACATTTCTTTTAATTTCCCTAGTGATTTCCGAAAAAATCGAGGGTAAGAGATACCTGCACCATCCTTGATGATTCAGATGAATAAATCATACATGGATGGTTTCCAAAGGGAAACCATTGTGCACCTAACACTTTTTCAAATGTTGGATCCCCAAAAAGGATGAAACCATGAATTACCAACTTGGAACCACAAATGAACCATAGTTCATTTATGGTTCAAATTGCCCTACATGGTTCTGCCCATTTTGGGCAACAAATGATTCACAAAGTGTTGACCACTTAAATATTGTCATGTACATAGGTGTTAATATTAATAAACATTGAAGGTGAAGTGTTCTTGATACATATACACCTCATGCATTCATATGCCACAATCTTTTTTCAAATACTCTTGTTCTAATAGTTGGTGTATGCAGTCTACTATGGAAAGGATAGTTTTTAATGTTTTCTTATGCAATATTCTCTTGTAGGAAGTTTTGATATTTCTATTCGTTGAAGTGGTTCCCAATTGATAATGTTTGGTTTTCGTATCATGTCTCTAGTTCTTGACTTAGTAATTTATGTCTCCCAATTTGAGTTTTTTCAAATGATTTTTGTGGTGGCAACCATTTTTTTTCAATATTTATGATTTTCATCAATTATATTATCTTGTACATTGTATAAGTATTTGCAATTAAGCTCTTTTATTTATGATTTTCATGATAAGGCCTTTTATGGATTGACTACTACACACATGAAAAGGTTGTAGTAATTATTTTTCTTTTCCTGCAACGATTGTTACAATGCCTCAAAATGTTCTTATTAGTGAAATTTGATGTATAGCATCTCCATTTTGTCTTTTTTTTTCCTTTTTTTATTATTATGAAAGTTTAGAATTAAAAAAAATGACCAGAATCCCAGAGTCTTCATGTAGTCATAACACATAACCTTTACCATGGGTGAATGAGTTTTGAATTCATGTAGCAAAGTGTTGTTGAAGAGTGCATATGATACCAATGTTACAAAATATGTTTGATAATGATAAAAATGTTCAATGCAAATAAGATATAATTGAAAAATTCATAAAGAAGAACAACATATTATAATATGATGAATGATGTTGTTACATGTCATATGTGATGGGTCATGACCATGAATAAACATTACCTATGGTTTATCAATTATTACTGTGTTTAAATATATTATAATTATGTAATGCATACTTATGAACATCAAAACTAACTCATATGCAACCATAGGAATATCAATTCAAGGACATCAAGGATAGCATACAAATGCTTCGATTTGCCTTCAAGTTCTCCCAAACAAATTTTCAAACTACCTCATTTTGGTAAGAACAATACCAAGTTAGGTACAATATGGTTAAGCAAGGTCAAGAGATGTTTCTAGATGAATCCATCAAAAGATGATGACAAAAATATCACAATAACTTCAATATAACTATATGATGCCAATGTTACAGAACATGTTTGATAATTATAACAATGTTCAATGTAAATAAGCTATAATTGAAAAATCCATAAAGGAAAAAATCTATTATAATATGATGAATGATTTTGTTATAGGTCATGTGTGATGGGTTATGATCATGAATAGACACGACCTTTGGTTTATTAGTGTGTTTAAATATATTATAATTATGTAATGCATACTTATAAACATCAAACAAACTCATATGCAATTAGAGGAAGTTGAATTAAAGGACATGAAGGATCCCACATATAAGACACACATTAGAGGAAATTTCATGTCTAAAATGGGCCTCCTAAGGAAAATAATAAAATAATAGTTAGAATAATAAAATAATGTTTATGAATTTTGGAAGAAGAGAGAATAAAACCACTTTCTTTCTTTGTATTTTCAACATATCTTCGTGTGTTTTTACTCAAATTTTGAATAGGGGCACGCATTGGATGTGGAATTCAAGTCGTCATCCAACAAGTACCCACACACTGCATACTTTTGATGGACCCCACCCCACAAAAAATGATAAACACATTAAAAAACATGTTACTTTGAAAAAAAATGTGTAAAAAAAACACACAAAGATATGTTGAAAATACAAAGGAAAAAAGTAGGGGTTTTTATGACAAAAATGCCAAGTCAACCATTATGGTTGACACTTTTCTTGAAATTATATTAGTTTTCTCTTTTTCTTATGAGGCCCATTTTAGACCCCAAATTTCTTCTAATGAGTGCTTCAATTCACCTTCAGTTTCTACCAAACTAATGTTCAGACTACCTCATTTTGATAAGAACAATACCAAGTTGGGTACAATATGGTTAAACAAGGTCAATAGATATTTTGAGATGAATCCATGAAAAAATGAGGACAAAAATATCACAACTTCAAAATGCCTAGAAGGTCTCACCTATGGTTAGTTTTATAGGGGAACCTCTCAACCTTGAACTATTGAACATAAGAAAAATAAAAGAAGGGAACAATATTCTAAGATAAGGGGTGGTGTTTGAAGGCACCGTTGAAGCACTTAAGCACAAAGCATTATGATTAAAACATCACAATGCATAATGAGTATGGAATACATCTCATATTGAAATCTCCATGTTAGACAACCCAAAGGGTCTCCTATTTATAGTTTTCAGATCTAATCAACTTCCAGAAAGTAAGGGGGGTCTTGTCCACAAATATGGGTTTGTTGAGGCCTGGAAAATCGTAGGTGACAACATTTAGGGATTCTCCCCAGTAAACGTTCCCAACTAGCTCATTACTGTTTGGTATGGGGAATCCGTCCGGTTTACGGTCCGGCTACCGTAGGTCAAGTAACAAAATAAAAGGTTTTACCGGGTATGGCTCGGTCCACCGTGTGTATTTTAGTTTTTTGAATTTAAGTATGATGTGCAAGTGCCTATCTAAAAATATAGATTGATAGATAATACGAGGAGCGGTCACAATGTGATGCATAGTTTCTTACCTCTTGTCTTAACTCTCTCGCATCTAAATCACACACAGCAAGAAACTAAAACTAACTATCTAACCTATCCCTAGGGAGCAAGATTATCATTTATCAATGAGTAATGTATTTCTATGCATGCATTAAGAAAAATCACAGATAGTTGTTACTTATTTCAAAACACATGTACATTAATAGATATATGAACAACAAGATAGCTTATTGTTTATGAAAAGCCTTCATTACTCATAGTGGAAATTTCATAGAATAAACTAGAGCGCATTCATAACAAGAACATAGGTTCAAAGAGTTAGAACGATCTCACAGTTAATGGACACAAGCTGGAAAACAAAATAGTTCAAAATAGTTCAACAAATCCATAGCACAACATTTGAAACCTTCCACCAAGCTTTCTCCAACATGAAACTTGTAATTCTTTATTGAAATAGGAAATAGTTCTTCTTACAACATACTCTCACAAATCTATCTGGGAAAAAGTCCTTATCGACATCTAACTCTCCTATATTTATACAAAACAACAAACTTTTGGGCTTCCCCCCTGGTGACCTTTGGGCTCCCCCAACCGTTTAATCCCACAATTTTGTCTTTTAGTGAGTGCTCATGATTTATACAATACGTTACATTTCATATTAAGATTTAAGAGCTCTTTATAAAATGGGACCAGCTTGGTAACTGATGAAATTTTCCCAAGCCTGGGTCTCTGCTGCTATCGATTCTGCTCAGTAATCCGTTGGTATTTTTGAGATCCTGTTGATCTCAGACCTTCACTTTCTTCTTCTTTTCTCTATCTTTGCTTCTCATTCTTCAGCCTCTTCCTTCCTTGTTATATCCTTCATCCATCCCTCTTCTGCTTTTTCCTTTAGACATATCTTCTTTGTAGTAGCAATCACCCTGTCATAAACATAACAAAAACTGTATCAGTCTGTTTACCTCCTCCATATGCACTCTGTAAAATGAACTATACACAATATTAATGCATGAACAGAAATAATGACAAGGCAAAGAAAATCCTGCAAGTTTGTGCTTAAACCCCTGTCCGTAACCAAAATGACAACCTTGATAGGAAAGACTCTTCATCTGAATCTGGGTCGCATTTGAACTAACCCAAACTCCTTTGATAAAAGCATGAACCACATCATTGTAACTGCCAATCCTCAAAACAACGAACCCTGACTACGCTCTTCATCTCGGAAAAAACCCCGACTCGACCAAACACAATGAAACAACCGCCATCATAAAATAGAGTAAAATCACATAAGGCGGGAAAAACCCTCTCGGCGAGCAGAACTACTTAAGCGTCGTGCGAAAACAAAACTCTCATCGGCGGGCGGAAGCACTAAGGACTACGAATCGACGAGTTTAGAACTAAGCATCTCTATAGTGTCGATGAGATAAACAACAAGGCCTCTGAAACGACGGTGTCGCTCAAGACTAGAACTCTGACTATTTGTCAAAAACATTCCGATAGCGAAAACAACAAATCATCGAAAAACAAAAACCATGGAATCGGTGAGGACAAAGACTATTTGTTGGAACATTCTCTGTTTGCCTTTCGAAATGGCGGCAACGCAAAAGACTAATGCTCCGACCGTGATAAAACAGAAATGCTGAAAGTCAAAAAGTAATTTTTTTTTGAAAAATAACACAAAGGAGATACAGGCCCATCGGTGAAAACATGATTGTCCATCGGGACGTTCATTCTTTATCTTCCACAATGGCGGCTACGTAGAGAACTACTGCCCCGATTCACTGTTCAAACGAATTTCGACAGCGATCATCGAAAAACCCAAAAAACATTAAGTACTCAAAATATTTTCGGCTGGGCAGCAATAAAATTAGTTCGTTTCACCTCTGAAACAATGGCTGCATAGAGAACTAGTGCCCCGACTCAAACATAAATAAACTTTCGACAGCGAAAAATCATCGAAAACAAATCAAAGTGAAGCGTTCAAATAAAACCAAGACTCCACGGTTTCCATGGTGTCGACAAAAAATAACGATAGTATTAGATCATTCAACCCCCGAAACAGCGGCAAAAAATAATTGACTGATCTTCCGACAATAAACTTCTCAAGCGGAGAAAAATGGACTTCCAGGAAAGGTTTAAAAAGATTAAACAAACTTGGGCTAGATAAAATCAAAAGGAGGGTCCAAATTTTTTTAGAAATTTGGGAAATTAGTTGCAGCTACAGCAATTGGTGACTACCTGGTGAACCCAAATCTCTGGACAATTTCTTCCTTAAGTAACAGACTGTTTGACAATAAAACCAACATGTTGAATTCTTCTATATGTTTGAATTTTCCAAATGGAAAATATATGTACTTTTAATCATTGATGATAGTCCAATTTAGGAAAATGGAAACCAAGATTTCAAAGTCAAGATAACTCTTTTGAGGCCAGGAATATGAGTTTCATTTCTTACCTCTGTCTTTGGGTAGCTCCCAGCTTGGACACCACAGGATTGTAACATATGGTAAACAAAAATATTCATTTGTTCCTCATTCCCATGCCATTTTGCACTTTTGTGCTTTTGGACTTTTTGTCCTTTTTTAGTCTTCCTACATGCCTTTCTTTCTGAATTTTTTATTCAGGCTCCTGTTATACACCAGATTGGCACCTCTCCATCCGAGTGCCGACATTCCTCATGTTGGCACACAAAAGGACATCTATGGATTGGGGTTTTCCCAGAACACTATAGCTTGGCTTATTATGAAATACATTCTGCCTCTATCCAACTAATTACTTTTCCATTTTTGACATGTTAGGATGTATTCGCGACTATCCTTCTATACAACTCATGAGTCATTCGTGGGTCTCCTTTGTAGCAAGTCGCGAATCTATGCATTCGCGGGTTGCCCTTATACATAGTCGCGAATCATTCGCGGGTTGCTCTACTACATACCCGCGAATGTGTCTCTTAGCATTTAAACACAAAAACATAATTTCTTTAACTGCTGTAACCTCTTTAACTTGTGAAACTACCTTATTTCACCCATATAAATAGAGGTAGGAAAGGCCATGAGAGGGGACTTGAATTTATGCATTGTTATGCTGGAGGAATTGGAACTCTCTTTGCCCACACCTTTGCCCTGGAGGTCTTCCCCTTGTGTTGCAGATCTTGGAGGCTGAGTTCTTTGGAGAAGAGAAGCAGCAGAACCAGATCAAGGTTTCGTGAGGTGCCAAACTTGAAGAGAAGGTATACTTGTACTTGTTTTCAAGATTAATAAAGATGTGATGTCCTTCTTCTTCCCAAATCATTGTTCAATGTGTGATTGAATCTATGTTTATGATCATGTGATGATGTTATTCCGATTATTATTTCAAATTTATTTGATTATCATTGTTTTATATGTGGTCATAATGGTTTGAGGAAGGTATAATTTGTTTTGCAGGTCTCTTGGAGCGAGAGGAGCAAGAAGAGGATTGATGAGAAAGCTTGGACCAGCCTTCAGTTAGTCAGGTGTGGACCTTTCTCATCTCTGATCTTGTTTATATATACTTGCTGAACATTGTGCATCTCTCTTTCAACCCCAGTACGTTGATGGCCTCTTAAACCCTATCCATAGGATACTTTCCTTTACAACAGCTCCTCTATCCATAGTGTCATTTTGTGTGAGAGATGTATTTAATTTTCAGCTCACGGATGGAGAAGAACTTTGGCAATTTTGTACTCATATGGTTCAGTACTTCGTTTTGATACATATTGCTTTCTTAGGAGATGTTTGACTCTTATTTTCCTTTTGGATTTCAATTCTTGGCATGGGATCATTTATATATAATATACTGTTTACCCTGCTTCCTTTCCATGGGTCTTTTGCTGTCACCCCCTAGGACATTTTTAAATGTGAGATGGATGGAGCCTCGAAATAGTATTCCAAACCTTTCGATCCTGAGTTATTTTACAAGGATTAAGTAGGACTCCAATGTGTTCATATCCATTTAGGAAAACTGCTAAACTAGAAGAAATTATTTCAGATAAATCAATAATACACAGTTTTATAATCAAGGATTTTAGTTAATCCAGAATTCTGATGCTCTCCATGCAACCAAAATTTTGCTTCTTTTATTGAAATCGATCAAAATATAACTAAAGCAAACAGAAATAAAATAAATAAAAAATAAACAACCAAATCAGTTTATTTACGTACAAGATAATCAAGAAATAAAAACCAAGAAAAATAAAGTTTGAGAACTAAACCACTAACTGGTCAATTCTCTGCCCATCCCTGTAAATTTGGCAACTTGTAAGTTGAGGGGATGGGCTTGACTGCAAATTGAAAAGGCCTACCCATTATCTAGTTCTACGAAACTTGAATTAAAAACTACATCCAAATCTAAATCTACTATTTTACAACCAATCTCATCAGCCCATGAAAATCAAAGGAGATCGGGCTGGGTGTCAGATATGTTGCTGGCTTCTTTCGCTTGGTAGTTTCTCGATTCTAGCTCAATTAGATAATTTCCCAACACAGAATTCACTGGTTCATTTTTTTCTTCCAATTGAGTAACATTATGGTTCATGTGGGGCTCTCTTAATATTTTTATCTGATCTAGACTTCCCTTACGAGGAAACCACAAATGTGACCAATCTGATGCGAAATATCCATTTAGCCTTGCTGACCAGTCTCAATTCAAAACAAGTCCATAAACATCAGGTATGTTTGCTACTGCAATATCAATGTACTGATGTATCTTTTCATTGGCAGATAAGCGAATCAGAACATCTTCCATTTCCCCGACTACTTTCACAGTGGTCCTGTCTAGTTGAGTAACCTGCCAGGTAGTTGGTTTAGGTTGTCCATTGATCTTCTTGCAGACTGACAGTGGCATTACATTGACTGCTGACCTTGAATCTACTAAACAATTGTGCACATTATGGTTTAAAATCTCAAAATTTAAAAGGAATGGTGGGGTTTTAAACCTAGCCTTACCTTCCACACTTGATTCGACAATTTCTTCTACAGGTTGGTTTTTAGTGGGAAGCTCTTCCTCTATTACTTCAAGTGCTTTTAACAATTTTTCTTTCTGTTGAGGTACATTACACATTTCAAATAACGAAATATTTTCCTTAGCCCTTTTAATGTCCTCCACAATATCGTACCCCATCTCAGGTGCTTTGAGATTTTCCTTGACATTATCAACTTTGTCTTCAATAGGCTTAATAGGCATGTTGACTTGTTTTGGATCTTGAATGGTAATGGTAAATTCATGTATTTTATCATCTGTGTTGTTCTTCTGTATTTTCTTCATATTCTCCTGAAATTTCTTAATCTTCGGAAGTATCAAATTGTCTTTATTTAACAAACCTTGACTCCTTGTTGTCACATTTGTTTATGATGTTTCTTCCTGTTTCAGTGAACCTTCCTCTTCTATATCAAATAGTGAGACACACTCCCATAAAACTAAAGCATCCTCTTCTTGTTTTTCTATGGGTTGATTATTTTTTTCTTCTTTCTCATCATCTTCTGTTAGTTTAGAGTCCAATAGCTGATTCATTACTAATGTCATCGAATTGATCCATTGAGGCCAATTTTTTATAGAATGAGGCTGCTGATGAAAGGTGCAAAAATTATCCATACCTACCTCAGTTAAATTCATTGATGCAGGACTGTGTGGAGGAGGTTTAGATTGATTGTTGTCTTCTCTCCTTTTATAGTAAGGCTTGTATGCTTTATGAGCCTCCTTTTCTTTTTCCAAACCTATCACTATGTTAGATAGCTTCTGCATCATTTTCAACATTCCTTCAAATTCATGTGATTGCTTATCCTTAGGCTTAGCCAGTAATAAAGCTTTTTTACCAAAAGTTTTTTCTCCCGACTGCTCAGGATAATCTTCTATGCTCTCTTTTTCAGCTTCTACTCTCTCAGCTTCTTCATAAGTTTCTGACAATGTAGGCTTGACTGACATCTTGGAAAACATGGCCAATTCAGGCCCTAGAGCTGAAGTATAGTATTCAATCAGAACTTTATCAGAGGGCTTATCAGCTCCATATTTTTTTTAAAGATAAGCAACAAACCTTTGAGTGAAACTATGCACTTTTTCTTTTCTTTCTTTCTTTAAAGCGCATAACCCTTTCATTAGAGCTGCATGAGTTTTCTGGACAACATATTTACTTCTAAATATTCTTTCAAATGTGTCCCAGTATGTGATTGAATTTGTAGGCAAAGAAAAATACCATGAAGTTGCTGCTCCTTTCAAGGTATGTGGAAACAATCTACAGACTACATCTTCATGTTCTCCAGCCTGTAGACCTTCTATAGCCAAGTAAAATCTTTGCAAATGATCATCTACCAAGATTTTTTCACTTGGGTCAAACTTAGGCAAAATTTTCTCAAAATCTTGAGGCAAATCATGCAAAGGGGGTGCCAGGTTTAAAGGTGACCTATCCCTCCAAGTAGGTGGTGGATTTGGTGGGTTGGGTGGCTGATTTGCGTTTACATTTGCCATGATTTTAAGTGGAGAGTGAGGTGGTGAATGAATAGGGGTATGAACAG
Organism: Pseudotsuga menziesii; assembly: GCA_001517045.1. Taxonomy (NCBI): domain Eukaryota; kingdom Viridiplantae; phylum Streptophyta; class Pinopsida; order Pinales; family Pinaceae; genus Pseudotsuga; species Pseudotsuga menziesii. The sequence continues at coordinate 165,521 of LPNX010667751.1, forward strand.
GTGAACATTGTTAACACCCAAAAATGGTTAACTACCTCATCTACCCCATTTCATGGCTCATTCGTCCATTTACCTACTATATTTCCCTGAAAATCCCACTAAAAGNATTAAGGTGTATCTAGGTCCAACTGATTCAGAGGTTGAACAACTTCCTGTAAGGCTATTTCTCCCAGTTCTTCAAAATATTCAACCAACACTGCATCTTCCAATATAGGGCGATCTTTCTTCCGATATTCTCTTCTGGGTAAGACAGGAATAATTGATAATCCTCCAATATTATTCGCATATGCCCAAGTAAATATTCTCAGATCATTGACTACTTCGTTATCGACAGAATACAGATGCTCTTTACCCTTTTCTTTTGGAGTTAGATTGGAAAACAAACTGCTTTCAGAGCTGTCACCGGTGGAATAATTTCGAGGAAATGTGTTTCCTTGGCCAGCCATGCACTGGCGGCCCTCCTTCTAGCACCAAAAACTATTGAGGCCTGGAAAATCGCAGGTGACAACAGTTAGGGATTCTCCCCAGTAAACGTTCCCAACTAGCCCGTTCCTGTTTGGTATGGGGAATCCATCTGGTTTACGGTCCGACTACCATAGGTCAAGTAACAAAATAAAAGGTTTTACTAGTTATGGCCCGGTCCACCGTGTGTATTTTAGTTTTTTGAATTTAAGTATGATGTGAAAGTGCCTATCTAAAAATGCAGATTGATAGAGAATACGAGGAGCGGTCACAATGTGATGCATAGGTTCTTACCTCTCGTCTTAACTCTCTCACATCTAAATCACACACAACAAGAAACTAAAACTAACTATCTAACCTATCCCTAGGGAGCAAGATTATCATTTATCAGTGAGTAATGTATTTCTGCGCATGCATTAAGAAAAATCACAGATAGCTGTTACTTATTTCAAAACACATGAACATTAATAGATATATGAACAACAAGATAGCTTATTGTTTATGAAAAGCATTTATTACTCATAGTGGAAATTTCATAGAATAAACTAGAGTGCATTCATAACAAGAACATAGGTTCAAAGAGTTAGAACGATCTCACAGTTAATGGACACAAGCTGAAAAATGAAATAGTTCACATTCAACAAATCCATAGAACAACATTTGAAACCTTCCACCAAGCTTTCTCCAATAGGAAACTTGTAATTCTTTATTGCAAAAGGAAATAGTTCTTCTTACAACATACTCTCACAAATCTATCTTAGAAAAAGTCCTTATCAACATCTAACTCTCCTATATTTATACAAAACATCAAACTTTTGGGTTGCCCCCCTGGTGACCTCTGGGCTCCCCCAACCGTTTAATCCCACAATTTTGTCTTTTAGTGAGTGCCCATGATTTATAAAATACGTTACATTTCAGATTAAGATTTAAGAGCTCTTTATAAAAAGGGACCAGCTTGGTAACTGATGAACTTTTCCCAAGCCTGGGCCTCTGCTGCTATCGATTCTGCTCAGTAATCCGTTGGTATTTTTGAGATCCTGTTGATCTCAGACCTTCACTTTCTTCTTCTTTTCTCTATCTCTGCTTCTCATTCTTCAGCCTCTTCCTTCCTTGTTGTATCCTTCAACCATCCCTCTTCTGCTTTGTCCTTTAGACATATCTTCTTTGCAACAACAATCACCCTGTCATAAACATAACAAAAACTGTATCAGTCTGTTTACCTCCTCCATATGCACTCTGTAAAATGAACTATACACAGTATTAATGCATGAACAGAAAGAATGACAAGGCAAAGAAAATCCTGCAAGTTTGTGCTTAAACCCTTGTCTGTAACCAAAATGACAACCTTGATAGGAAAGACTCTTCATCTGAATCTGGGTCGCATTTGAACTAACCCAAACTCCTCTGATAAAAGCATGAACCACATCATTGTAACCACCAATCCTCAAAACAACGAACCCTGACTGCACTCTTCATCTTGGAAAAAAACCCAACTCGACCAAACACAACGAAACAACCTCCATCATAAAATAGAGTAAAAGCACATAAGGTGGGAAAAAACCCTCTCAGTGAGCATAACTACTTAAGCCTCGGGCGAAAACAAAAATCTCATCGACAGGCGGAAGCACTAAGGACTACGTATCGACGAGTTTAGAACTAATCATCTCCACAGTGTTGGTGGGACAAACAACAAGGCATCTGAAACGATGGCGTCGCTCGAGACTAGAACTCTGACTATTTGTCAAAAACATTCCGATAGCGAAAACAACAAATCATCAAAAAACAAAAACCACGGAATCGGCAAGGACAAAGACTATTCATCGAAACATTCTCTGTTTTCCTTCCAAAATGGCGGCAACGCAAAATACTAATGCTATGACCGTGATAAAACAGAAAACGTCGAAAGTCAAAAAGTAAAATTTTTTTTTAAAATAACACAAAGGATATACAAGCTCATCGGCAAAAACATGACTGTCCATCGGGATGTTCATTCTTTACCTTTCGCAACGGCGTCTGCGTAGAGAACTACTGCCCCGATTCACTATTCAAACGACTTCCGACAATGATCATCGAAAAACCCAAAAAACATTAAGTACTCAAAAGACTTTCGGCTGGGCAGCGATAAAATTAGTTCATTTCACCTCCGAAATAGCAGCTGCATAGAGAACTAGTGCCCTAACTCAAACATAAATAAACTTCTGACAGTGAAAAATCATCGAAGACAAATCAAAGTGAAGTGTTGAAATAAAACCAAGACTCCACGGTTTCCATGGTGTCGGAAAAAAATAACGATAGTATTAGATCATTTGACCCCCGAAACAGCGACAAAAAATAATTGACTGAGCTTCCAACAATCAACTTCTCAAGTGGAGAAAAATGGACATGCAGGAAAGGTTTAAAAATATTAAACAAACTTGGGCTAGATAAAATCAAAAGGAGGGTCCAAGTTTTTTTAGAAATTTGGGAAAGTAGTTGCAGCTGCAACAGGGTCGTTGGGCTTTATCATTTCTACAAAATTCACAACATCCCAAATTTTAGTCGGTTGTTGTATTCAATTAGTCATTAGACGCATTAAGGAAATTTCAACTCAAAAGGGGCCTCCTAAGGAAAATAATAAAATAATAGTTAAAATAATAAAATAATATTTATTAATTTTGGAAGAAGAAAAGAAAAAAACTACTTTTTTGTTCGTATTTTTGACAATCTCCCTGTGTTTTTACTCAAATTTCTATCAGAAGAGCTCGTTGGATGTGGAATTAAATTCTACATCCAACGAGTACCCCACTACACCCAAAACAAGGAATACCTAAAAAAACATGATGATGACACTACATAGTTTTGATGGACCCCGCTACCCCGAAAACAAGAAATACTTGAAAAAATGTGATGATGATCTCATCATCACTTTTTTTCAGGTATTTCTTTTCTTTGGGGTAGAAAGGTCCATCAAAAGTATGTAGTGTGGGTACTCGTTGGATGCAGAATTTAATTCTTCATCCAGGGAGCTCTCTCGCTCGAAATTTGAGTAAAAAAATAGGGAGATATGTCGAAAATACGAACAAAAAAAGTAGTTTTTTTATGATACCTATCCCCAAATTTATACTAAAAATTTCTTTAAGACCTATACAGTATTTCAAATTTAAATCAATTTCATTGGCTAACACATGATATGGAATTTGAATTAGGGTTGAAAGACGCATTTTGAGTTGAAATTTCCTCTAATGACTAGTCGACTGCTCCACTAGTCTGCTATCGTCTAATGACTAATTATCTCCAGAAGATCCAGAGGTGTGACGAACCATCAAGACCTTATGTTCCAACACCACCCCATCATCAAAATTATTTGGAGATTGAGGAGGTGAAATTACTTGTTCTGAACCACCCCCCCCCCTCCCCCACCAAAACAAAAGTTGTAGCTTCTTGAAGCCTAATCATAGCCCGAAGTTCCACAAAATTAGATTTTGGTAAAGGCTACGTAAAGATATCAGTGACCTGATCAAATGTTCGACAATAAACAAGTGTGACAATATTTTCTTGTACCACCTGTCTCAAAGAATGAACATGAAGTTCAACATGGTTCATCTTACTATGAGAAACATGATTATAAACAACTTGAATAACATGTTGATTATCATAGTAAATAATAGTATAGGCCTGAACAAGAAATCCAAGCTTGTTGAGAAGCTAACATATACATAATTCATGTGTTCATGCATTGAAAACACCACTATACTCTACTTCTGCAGTCGAAAGAGAGACTATGTTCTACTTGTTACACTACCAAACCAACGGTCCAAAGCTCAACCAAAATACATAGCTAGAAGCAAAGTTTTGGTCGTCAATGTCACCACCTCAATTGGAATCAATGTATCTGACAAGTGAGTCAATATTGTGAAAATACTCAATGTCGTATTGATAATTACCTTTAATGTAATGAACAATATGCTTTGCATCCTTCCAGTGGATTTCACAAGGATCTTGTGTGAACCTATAAACCACACTAACAACAAAGGAGATATTCAATCGACCGTGTCAAATAGACCAAGACACCAACCAACTGTCGATAAAGAGTGATATTGACTCTTGGAGAGTTGTATTCTTTCTACAACTGCACTGCTGACTTATAAGGTGTAGCACACAACTTACAGTCATCCATATTGAATCATTTCAAAAGATCCAAGGAATATTTAGGTTGAGAAAGAAAGATACTATCATACATTTTCAAAATTTGAATGCCAACAAATAAATGCAAAAGACCAAGTTCAGTCATCTCAAAGGTATATGTAAGTTGTTTCTTCAAACCCATAATTAGATTGACATTATTTCCAGTTATGACTAAATCATCAACATACAAGGCCATAATCAAGGTATTGCCATGAACATGTAATAAATAAATATTGTGGCTAGATTCACAACGTTTGAATCCAATATTGATAAGAAAATATTATTATTATAATACCAAGAATGAGGTTCTTGTTTCAATCCATACAATGACTTCTTGAGTTGAAAAAGAAGGCCAGAATATGTCATGAAGTTGGGAGGTTTCTCCATATATATTTCTTCAATTGGATCTCCATGAAGAAAGACACTTTTAACATCCATCTTATGAATCTCCCATCCAAATCGAGTAGCAAGGGAAAGTATCAATTGGACATAATTTATCTTTGTGAGTACGGGAGCAAATTTTTTAGTGTCGTCAATGCCTTCTTGTTGATAAAATCCCTTGGTGACCAACTAATCCTTGTGGTGTTTAAAAACATCGTCAGTGGCAAACTTGGTCTTATAAACCCATCAACATTTCACGATATTATTTCCTTGTTGTCGGGAAACAAGTTCCCACATTTGATTCTTCTTCAAGGAGTTAATTTCAAAAGACATAACAACTTCCCATTCTAGTACACCCTGAGCATCAACTAATGTATCGGGATCACATGTGTCAAGTACACATGTCATCAATTCAACACTGCCACATTGTCTTTGACTACAAACCTGCCAACAAGTACTAATATTTCGAGCATCTGATCCAACAAATTCAATTGTCTTAATAACCCATTAAGGTAATAAAGTCACCAATTATTCAGATAGAAAATAAACAGTTGAGTGATGTGAAGAATTCAGACTGCCAACTTCAGTAGTCATAGTAGACTGACTACCAGTTGACTCATGAGCATAATTCATTGATCTGGTTGGGAATCCACAAATGGGTACACTTGATCCACATTCTTCAAGAATGTCAAATGGATCAATGTGCATTGGACCAAAGGAGGAATTTAATAACTTACTTCCTGAAATAGTCTGATAAAAGTTCTGAAATTCTACTTAAGATGATCTGTTGTTTGATAGGTTCAATCAATATATAGTATTTCGACTATTCATAGCAACCCATCATGATGCAGACATGGCTCTTTGCATCCAATTTATTTCTCTAGTCATTTATGTGCCCATGCAACACATCCAAAGGTTCTTAGGTGTTTGAAAGAGGGCTTCCTTCAATTCCACTGCTCGACTACAATCATGTCAATGATTTCTCTGGTCAGCACAAGGTTTAGAAGATAATTTGAGTAGTAAAAGGATTTTCCCAAAAATTTCATTATAATATCTTTGGTGTGTAGTAGGCACCTGGCCATTTCTACCAAAGTATGAATCTTCCACTCCATGATGACATTTTACTGATAAGTGTGAGGGAAAAACCTCTTCTAAGAGTTACCATTTTGTAGAAGATATTCTTCAAAATTTTCGCTCACATATTCACCACCATTGTTTAATCTTGAATGTTTAATGGGTCTATTGAACTGCTTCTCAGCCAATGCCCTAAATTCCTCTAAACTCCTTGAATATTTCAAAGAGTTTACCCTTATTCTTAAAACAATAAACCCAATTATATTGAGAGAAATCATCAATAAAGGTCAAAATATACTTTGTACCGGCTAGTGAAGGTTTGTTCATGCAACATAGATCACTGTGAACAAGCTCCAGTCAGTCCTATGCATGGCATGCTTTCCTTGAATCAAAGGGTTCCTGATATTTCTTCGCAAGAATACATCCCTTACAAATCCATCAAGTGGAACAATATTTGGGAGACCAATATCCATATTGTGAGTGACCATCATATTCATACTTTGAAACTTTAGATGACCAAGTGGTTCATGCCAAATTTGAATTTTTTTGTTGGTTTGAGTGATGAGTACAGTTGGACCAGTCATCCTAGAAAAATTCATGGGAGGATCACATAACTTATAAAGGTCGTCTTTGGGATCTAACACCCCTAAAGCAACTGTTTCCCCCCCAAGCCTCAGATCCTTTAGGATAAAATGATTCGACCAAAATTCAACACTCTTCCTGGTATTCATCAGTTGAGAAACCAAAAACATGATTTCACTTAGGATTGGTACATGGTATACATTGGATATACGACCATGTTGGAATTCGACATCTCATTCCCAGCGACAGTGAAGGTGTATACATTGGAAATATAAATCTTCGCTGTAGGATCACTACTTAAGGAGGAAAACAAATAAGCACCATTTTCCATATGATGAGTACATCTAGACTCCAATCCATTCGGTATAATTGGCGCGGGCATGTAATTTCAGGGAAGTGCTGACAGAGAAGGTATACTTTTCACAAGTTTGATTGATTGACTATCCAGTTGATGCACTATCCTCAATATGCTTGACCTTCCTTTCTAAATCCTTCATCTTCTTCCAGCAGTTCTTCTAGGCATGTCCACTTTTGCACAATGCCGACGGGTCTTCTTCTTACGATGCTTCTTTGTTGACGACAACCCTTCGGTTTTCCCTTTTCTAGATTGGTTGATACATTAAGGTTGGTCATTTTTCCAACCACGTTACTTAATAATTGGCTTGATATTTCTTTTTATAAATTGAACCTAGTTTTTTCCTCCAAGATTCCCTACTTCAAGCAACTTTTGTTGGTCTTTAATCAACATATCACAAATATATCAAAGGTAAAATCCTTACCATATTTCTTGCGTGACACACAATATTCCCAAAAGGAGGAACACAAGACATTATATGGTGTCATCAAATTAATCAAAACCAACTCAATGATAGTCCATCACTCTTCGGAAAATCCTTTCCGGATTCACCCAATTTCAATTGTAGCTCCTCGATACGAATTAAATTGTCCTTGATTCATTCAAAGGAAATAGGTTCCAAAGAAAACAACTCTTTCTCTATTTGATCATTTCACCTTCATTTACCTTGTTGAAAATATTCTTCATATGGCTCCATACTGCATGAGGATAGTCGATCCCACTTGTATGGAAGTGAATTACCCTTGTATTGTAGGTCATGATAACACCCACAACTTTTTCCTTCTTTACATCTATGGAAAACATAGCATTGACATCCGTTGGGTAGAAATAGTAATCTTCAGGAACTGCCATAGTTCTTTACTTTTCAACAAGGTCTCCATGTATATGTAGCTCAAATTGCATATTTGTATCCAGTGATAACAAAAAGTTATACCTTGGAAATCATCCTTCTAATCTAAAATATCTAATCAAGGTTCAAGGAGGTATACATCGACAATCTACCTCCCAAATTCAATCAACTTTATATCCAACTCAGTATGATTTACAAACACTAGGGGTAGTCAAAACTGGCATCTCTTATACAATGTTGGGGAACCTCTCAACCTTGAATTATTGAAAAAAATAAAAATAAAAGAAGGGAACAATATTCCAAGATAAGAGATGGCGTCTAAAGGCACCGTTGAAGCACTTAATGTTGATGTTTGAGAAAAATTGGAGATGCTTGAACTTTAAAACTTTTATTGGTCAATTCAGCACATATGATTCTCACAAATGAACCACATATAAATTAGCCACACATATATTATCCACATATGTAATCCATATATAAATATCAGAAATAAGTCATCCATATAAATCATCTCCATAAATCAGCCATATAAATCAATCAACCATGAGAGACAAGATATACCATGGGAAAACATCCAAACACGAAGGATGAAAAACCCAATAATTCTTTTATTATGATAGATAGATTTGAAGAGAATGGTTTACAACACATAATTAGATTTCCCAATAATATATATCACCACAGCAATAGAGAAGGTAGGCCCAATGTAGCCCTACAAAAACAAATGTATGCAATTGTATGCAATTGTATTGAAATTTCCATATGCCTAACATATTAATAACAAGCCAAAACCCTAGCATGTAGAAGGTAGCACATAGTAGGCTTAGTCAACACACTGAGAGCACCACATAGTGCATTCACAAGGTGGAGCTTACTAGAACTCCCTCCATGCAAACATTAGCGCCCTTCCTTTCTTTAATTAACTTTAACTGAATTCTAATTGTCTTCAAATGAAAGTGAACTGACTTGAATTGAATTTTAACTATATTGAACTGAGTGCTTATTTTCTTCAATTGAATGTTGATTGGCTTGAAGTGAATGTTAACTTACTTGAACTCAATCTTTAACTTACTATTGATCACTTAGTTTAAGTGTCATCGGTGCTTCACTCTTAGTGCCATCCATGCACAATTTATATTATTAACTTTTGCATGGATCTCTTTAGTTAACTAATGCATGTTGATTGATGAACATTAATCTCTTCTTTACTTAACGGATTACATTAATTAATAGTTCAATTGATTCTTTGACTGGGGAACTGATTGAGGCATTCATATTTTAATGAAGCTTTATAACTTGAGTTTGCTCAGATATTTGCGTGGGAAATTAAAATTCTCTTTCTCTATGCTTTATCTCATTATCATTTACTTAATTAATGCATTTTCCATATGTGTATTGTTTATCCATCTCATCATATCATACTCAGAAGAATTATTCCATACATACTGATCATCATATATATTACCCTGGGCCATATAGCCATATGTTAAAGTAATTCCCTCTAGGGGTAGCTAAGCCCTAAAGAAGACTTATAGCACTCAGTGACCATGACTAACAATATATCACATAGTATAACCACCTCAACAAATGGATGTCCACAGTTTTGATACAACACAAGATCATCTCCAGAATTTCCATAGATGTATTTTTAATTTAAGTTCTTTACTTATGAAAGTGTGTCTAACTTCAGAGTTTAGTGTGTCTGCAACCATATCATGATTTGCTTTCTTGCAATAGTGGGTGTGTTTTGATTTTATCCATAGTGTAATTTAATTTCTCGCAAGTGTGATTTATTTTTCTGCAAATGTGAGTGTGTTTATTTCTGCAAGTGTGTTTAATGCAAGAGAGTCCAATCAATGCGTGATGGTAAGGGGTCATAGAAACTACTTGAGTGGAGACTCCTCATGTTCTCGATTCCTTTTGTGAAGATTGTTTTTCATCTTTTTTCTGCAAGAGTGAAATAATATATTTTATTGCAATGCATATTAGATGGCCAATGTTAGCAAGGAAACTGTAGCCTACATATATTTTGCATGATAACCTTGAAATAACAAGACGATACCCGGGATTGATATTTTATGTTGTGAATTGATTGTTTTTTATAAGAAATTAGTTTTCCCAACATGATCTATAGAATATATTTCAGGTACATGTCAAGGTCTCATGCTCAAGTATTTCTAGTAATTCATAATTTGTAATATACATATTGTTATAATTTTACAAGAAACCGTTATGAGAAAGTCTGTGAAATGTGCCATATGGACTATAAACAAAAATGTTGTTTTTGGTGATACAAATATGGCCCTAGAGGGGTTTATATAGTTTATTATCCCTATATTATGTTTATAATTTCTTCTTTGGGGAAAATGAATTCCGTTCAGTTTTTTATTTACTTCATGAAAATGTGATTTGGGCCAATAATGTCAAGTAGATTACTACTCGATATTTTAGGTAAAATATTGTAGCATGCAACAAAATTCATTCTAATATGTTTTTTCTTTAGTACTATATGAATGGAATAATAATGAACTGATTTGAGCTTATTCACTAACTATTATTAGTGAGTTCCATAATGCATAGTATATGGAGAATCTCTTTGGTTATTTAGGTCGGTGTTGGTGTATGAAACTAGCCTCTTCTCTCATATTCACAAATGTGTTGACCATACTTCTTCATATGTAATGGCCCTAGGAATATTGATTAAACAAAGGTAACTAGAATATTACCTGTATATTTATAGCCCCGAAGGGCTAAAACAATTGATATGTTTCTTAGGAATATGGGAGAAAAGATCCAAACTCTCCAAGCAAGGATTGATTTCTGAACAATATGGAGAGACATGAAAAGGAATGTTGTAGTAATGTTCTGGTTTATATGAGAGATCACTTTGAAGCAATAATGTAGTAAGTTACAACTATGTATATCAATTTATAAGGATTCTAGTTCATATATGGTCAAAACACCACAACTATACACACTTACACATCTGCAATTTAAACAACACTTTAAATAATTAACTTCCTTAGTACTGTAACTCTACAAGGATAGTGGGAATGATTCCTAATTCAATTTAAAAGTCTTTGTTGATTACTATTTTTTCAAATATATTTTAACTTATAGGAGTTTATTTGGCACTCCCATATATCACTTATGTATTACACTTTTTGGTCTCATTGACCTATATTTTTTGTCAGTTGTGGATAAGTAAAGTTATTTTATCTCTTTGTCTTTGTTATACCTTTTTAACTGTAATCCTGTTAAAATAACTAGCATATATCTAGTTTAGGATTTTGTTTCATGTTAATATGAATACTATTATTAATTGTGGGAAATTTGAGAAGATGTGAACTATAGGAAAATGATTGAATTGCTTAGAAGTATGGAATATTGAGGATGGAAGTGGTATATCTAATGTTGCCATCAATAAACGAAGCCTAAAAAATGATGAACTAAGGCTAGAGAATTACAACTTATTGAATATGAGTAAACGACTACTCAGTGACATGTGGCTATTAATTAATGTATCCATGTTTGATGCATGACATGAATGTAAGTGAATAAAGTGAATACCATCTAGGTCTGCTATGAAAACAAATTTCATGGGCATTTAGGGTATGAGCCACAATAGGCACATTATTCTTCATACACTATTTTTTAACCGAGAACAAGTTGATGACCACTTTTCTCACTTTCTACGTTCCTAAAATCTAGGTGGCAGGTGAATATAAATTTGGTTTACACTTATGTGTATTTATGTTCCATTAATCTAACCTTTAGATGAAAGAGAGATGACAATTGTACATTCCCATAGCAACTTAACATGTGATCGATCAATTGTTCTTAGTGTGCTTTGGAAACTAAAGTGATTTTCAAATTTGCTTTTATATTTTCTCCTTAATGTTTTTTTAGTTACCTTCCTTTTACTTTTACTTTTCATTTTTCTTTTCATATTCCTCTATTCTTCTGTTGGGCCATGTCAAGATTGTTGAGGGTATTCATACTGTCTAGAATATAACCTATTGGATTTTTAGGTATTAGTTTATATTTTCGAGCTTGTATGCTAATATATTGTGTGATTCCTTTTTGGTCATCATCTAACAAAGGGATTAAAATTAAATCCCAACTGAAATAAATAAATAAAAATTGTAAAAAGGAACCTAGGACATCACGTAAATAACAACCACAATCCAAAGAAGACACACATAACATGACACTAAAATGACCAATGATGCTAATGAATAATGAGGGAGGATGTTATCACATCAATCTAGGGATTTTCACTTCAAATCCAACTACTGAATTGGAAAATATTTTGGTGGGGGTAGTGCCCAAGTTCAAATCTCACTTGTAACACGTTAGAAACCATATCTATGTGCATGGTTTTGATAACTTGCTTGATCCTATTTTATTAACGTATACAATCTATCATCCTTTTCTAGCCATTAGATACTCGAAGGCATGTATTGATATTTTTTACCATTATAGAGGAATCTATAAGTTAGGTTCCCAAATGCTTAAAGGGTGCTAGCTCAATGGAATAGTGTCTACCTTACAAGCAGGAGGTTGGTAGTGTTATATCCCAAAATAAAACTGTTACGGAGAGAAACTTCCTATGGCTTGGGGTGTACCACAACAGACAACTTTGACACTGGAAATCAATCTTTCCCAATATGCAAGAGAAACCAAACATTTAACACTAAGGGATACTGAACCGTACCTTGTTCCGGACGGTTGAAGTAGATCCCCGTTGAGCTTTTCCAATTCACGCTTGTGTTAGAAATTTCCTCTCAACAACAACAAACAAGGAAAAGCATGCTCTATAATAATGTGTTAGAACTACTCTAGCATATATATTAAACACTGTATAAGCAATCAAATGCATCCATGGATTCAATATTCATATTCAAATGCACATAATTGGACAGGAAAGTATATTTCTATTAATAAAATCAGAGATTACAATAGTGACAACCTCTATAGGCACGTCTACGAACCAGAGAAACCGATTCCTTTACCTGGGCCTCCACCACCTCAATCCTCCATCTCTCAATAGCAATCTCACAAGCAAATGAAATCTTGGGAAGAACACAAAGTGCTCCAAAGGGAAAAAGGGATGTAGACTCAAGTATAAGCAAACTGAGGCAACAATGGACTATAGTTTCTTTGATCTTCAATTCCTCCTCTTCAATGTATCCAAGGGGTTCCTTATATAGCACTCAAAAAGGGTACTGTAGGGTCGAATCCGAGCGATCTCAAGGCATATGGAAGGCCAAGAGTTAGGATCTCGATGTACGTGAGTTTGAGGTCAAAATTCGCATGTACACATGAGTATGGGTTTAAAAGTCACGTACAACAATAAACAAGTGTTTTTTAGGGATGATCTTGGAACATCAAAGTATAAAATAAGTCCATGGGGTCTAAAGAGTCTACAGAGGGACAAGGAAGGCCATAAATATGTGATCAACTATGTGTGGTAAAATCATCTATAGCATATGCCCCCTAATGTGTGAGGTCAGAGGGGTAACATGATAGCCGAAATACATTATAAAATCCATCCCAGAAGTGGAGTAATGAAGACCCAGGTGGAAGAACCAGCCACTCGTCAGTAAAATACAATAATCAATCTCTGCATGTGACTGCAAATACATATAGCAGTCCTAGATACATAAGAGTACAATGGAAATGAATAGGAATGATATACAAAATGTGACATTTGTGGTCATCGCCACGTACAATATACAATAGATCAGAATCTCCAAAGTGGATGAAGATATACAATAGATCAAGATATCCATAATAGCTGAAGATATACAATGGATCAAGATCTCGACAGTGGATGAAGATATCTGATATACACTGGAATAAAATCATGAGAGATGATATCTCATGAACATTGGCATGATCAAGGAGGTAGCATACATGGAATGCCACCGAGCTAGAAGGTCTTTTACACGAATCGTTACGAGTACATGTCCTGCTATGTGAATAGATGTGTCAAGGTCGAACATAGTAGCCCATCATTTGGTTACTAGTCATTGATTTATACCGTTAACAAACATGAAATCACCCACCGATAATGAAAATGGGAATCAAGGTACATAGTGCAATCTAACAAGTGTGAATAGATGTGTTGAGGTCAAACACTTGGAATAATCCATCGATCAAGGGACATTGATGTATTCCCAAAACTATCGATGGCGAGAGAACCTACCATTGATGACTGTAAGTTTCAAGGCACTCAAATGACTCTAGACTCCTATTCCAGAATAAATGATCTGAAGTCGATGGAATGAAATCCGCTGGAAGGAGGGCATTAAGGCATCCCACATCAACCAACATGAGGTACTCATCAATGATATATAATGTGGAAGAACTCGAACAAGATGTGTACGAACCAAAAATAGTACCAGGAATGATCGACATGCAAAGTCAAGATAACTGAGGAATGGCCAACTCAGGCTTCAACTTCCTTCAAACAAGAGCATAAAGGTGAATGGTGACTGAAGGTAGGTAGCATGGACTCGATATGCAAACTGGGACATCTCTCTGACACAGGAGGAATCAACAGAGGTTCCATAGGGCCTGGAAGCTTAACCAATCAGTGGAGATAAACTCGGAGTAACGAGTACAACTCCTAAAGACAAACTAATAACCCAACCAACTGATGTGATATACAGTGCTCTGTTCAAAGGTGACAGACTCGACTGTTGCCAAAGATAACATCTTTTCCCGTCTAACTTTTTGGTTTTTTTTTTTTTTGGACTTTTTTAGATATTTTGAAAATCTTGAAAAAGAATAAAAGTTATTTATAGTACAAATATAGGAGGAGACGAGTGTCAGGGGACAAGCAAACTAGTTCCAAGTAGTGGAACATGCCTATGCTCAATGCAAAGAGATATGTGTAGGATAACGACACTCGAGGGAAGGGCTCTTCCTAGTAAAGGGGTGATCAAGCTACAAAAGATATGTAAAAAGGCTCTGCTTGGCTAGACATGAGACAAGCTCGAGCTATATGGCTGATAACTCAAAGTCAGGGAGTCGGCATAAAGCTCATGAAGGAAAGAAAAACTCATGAAAATGCAATTACAACTTTATATATACAAGGGAGTCCCAGGGGAATGACCAACATAAATTTCAAGAGTAGTATGAAGCTCTTGCTCAAAGACATGGGAGGACTAAAAATGACTCCCACAACCTAAAGGATAAATGTCAGCATGGGAACCAAATGCACAAGAGGATCTAACTAGGGCACTCATGTATAGGAAAGATCTACCATTCACATAACGCCACTTCTAACAGTAGCATGAAGGTTTCGTGACATCATGAAATGGGTTCGTACCTAAGGTTAAGATGAAATGGTCATAAGGTCATGCAAAATGCAAGCGGATGTGAAATCCTAACCTATATGCCAGTTTCGACATGATAACTATAATAGGCACGAATGGATCAAAGACTCAGTCAAACCACACTCAAAACGGGCTCCTACAACATCATATTAGTCCAAATGGTCCAAAATGCTCAGAAACGGTAAAAAACTATAGGTAGTGGGTAAAATTTTCAAAATGTTTTCTATAAAATAGTGAAAAAATAAAAATTTTCATACCATTTTGAAAATTCACCCACCATAGTGCGTTTGTATCCAGAACTTCAAGAGATGATTATGGGAGCATCGTCCGACGAAATCACTGCACGTTTGGTCAAGGTAATTATGCATGCCCTCTTTCAATTTCATGCATAATTTTTTTATTTTAATGGTCAATTTTTTTATTTAGGCCATCCCAAATAGTGCGTTTCGGCCCACGCAAAAATCGGGTCTTTTTCCACGTATAGGGATGGGTATACGCGGAAAATACCACGATACCTACGTACATACGTGATTGTTTCAAAAATAGTCGCGTACAGGGACGTAAACATGATTTGCAATGGCAAACACTCATGAAATTTGGCAATGTTTGTGTAGGATGGTGCTAGAATGGAGAGAGAGAGAGAACATGGCGATGTTGAAAAGGCTATGCAGGCTGATCTCATGGTTCAACAAGCACTGAGGGCTTATGGGTTTTATAAGTTTTGGCGCCTTAGAAGCTTGAGGGCCAAGCCAAGGCTACTCCAGTTGCTAGTGGATTATTGGGATCTAGACTCCGAGACCTTTCAGTTGGATGGCATGTCACTCAACATCGAGATTGAGGACATATAATTTATCACAGGTTTGTTCCGTTGAGGGGAGGTGGTGAACCTTTGATCCCATGGGCCAGGAGGTGGGTTGACTATAGAGGAGCACATAGTTGTGTATTTCCTTCCAAAAATAGAGAAGGATGGGAGTCAAATCCTGACAAACTCAGTCCAGAACCTGGGGCTGAAATCCATACTATTGGAATTGAGAAGGATCGCAGGTTTAGCATCACTCCACCAGGCCTCAAGGCCAATGATTTTCTATTTCGTATAGTGCACACGACCTACGATAAATGACTAGAGTACCTCATTGCTAAGAACAATGAAGCAGCAACTCAGTGACTGCAAGATGGGTGGGGTACGAAAATTTGGGTTCGACAGCATACTGAGTACATTCTTTTTTTCGAGCGGGTGCTAGGGCTAAGCCCTAGAGTTGATATTGCTCCAAATGGAGTTAGGGATCCAGCTCAACTACGCTGGGCCAATGTCATGCAGAGATTGGGAGGGGGAAGGGTGGCTAACCCCTATCCAACAGACTTCTTTCTCTGGTGGTGGAGACAAATCGTCACCATAGATGACTATCCCTATGCAGGGATTGACTTTCGTGGAGATATAGATATTCCCCTACCACTAGGAGAAGCATATGGAGACATAGGTAACGAATCCCAACTCACTTTTGTTTTTTGAGTTATAATTTTTTTTTGTGTTTTTTGATATATGAAATCAAAAGACATGTTTTTGGTGTGACGACATATAATGATACTCTGTCATGTACATGCAGATGTTGGACCATGACAGCCAGATGGATTTCCTCGTCATCTACAGAGGGGAAGAGGCAATGAGATCACGGGTTTGGATGTGGAGCAGACGCTCCAAAGCATCCACACAAACTTCGTTCGCTTAACACAGAGGGTTCCCATGGCGCAAGTCGAGGACTTTCCTGAGCCCATGCAGCGCTAGGTGGTTGGAGTACCATGTGTTAACACCATTATTTATCGAAGAGGATAATAAACCATGGTGGAGAAAGAAAAATAATGGGTGTTTGCATACTTTGGTTACAAGATATATAATAAAAATGGGACTATAGGCAAAATGCGATTAAGTCACTGAAGATCCTAAGTCGCGATGTAAGAAGGGAGAAAATCAATGGCTGATACTCTCTCCGCTCCTCAGAGATGCAAGGAAGATAAAGGTTTGACCGGGCGTTTATCAGGCACACAGATCAGCGGCCATCAGGTTGTCTTGTGCAGATCCACGGTCTATATCCAATCCGCTTCATGAATTCGCATCCTGGTTAAAATGACACAATCCGGCGGAATCGGGTATGGGCTACTCAACCCAACGGCGGAGAGGCGCAGTCGGGTCGCATCTACGGTTGAGAGTGATTCCGGAATTAGAACCTGCACGACCGATAAACTTAAAGCACCCAGCGGAATGAGTTACCCGGTGATCGATCTGACGATTGAAAATCGAAGTGAATCAGATCAGCGGCTGTTATAATTTCCGGAGGGTAAACGTACGCGGTGGATAATTCGGAAATGCCCAGCGGAATTTGGTACGTGGCATATGATCTGACGGTGGAGAGTTAAAGGGGTATCACATCAACGGCTGAGAACAATTCCGGGGATCAAAGCTGCACGTTGGATAAAAGAAAGGAGCCCAGCGGAATTCATTACATAGTGCTTGATCCAACGGTTGAAACTTAAAGGCGGAATGATCAACAGTTGGGATCGATCCCGGGGTTGAAACTTGCACGGGGGATAAGTCCCAGACTCCCAGCAGAATTCGGTACGTGTCACCCGATCCAACGACTCATGATAAAAGGCGATTTCATCGATGGTGGGAGATCATTCCGGGATGGAGACTGGCATGTCATTTATCACCAAGGTGCCGGGTGGAACGGGGTACGTGGCACACGATCCAAAGGCCAGAAATTAAAGAGAAACCAGATCTATGATCTTGAATGAAACCGAAAAATAGAAGTGCACGGCAGTTAGGGATAAGTGGTGGTTGCGGAAATAAATGTTGTCCACGTGGTGAATTGTGTGGTCCTATAAAGGCAGGGTTGACCTCTCCAATGATTATTTTATTTTCTCGAGACCAGGCAAAAAGGACCTGGCGATTTGGGAGCTTCTATTTGTCAGTGCCAGGCACGTTCCGAACACGCGCCTCCACAGTGAGCCAGGTAGGACTTTAACCCTGTAAATCCTTCATCCAATTACCATTATAAATTAAGAAATGGACCAAGGGGGAGAGGTTCATGTGTCTGGTTGGGTCGCGGATGACAGAGAGGAATTTTTAGTAGACAGACACAGGGGCGTCTACGACCCCTTCCTATCCACAGGGAGCGTTTCCGGCAGCAAAGAGAAATTGTGGTCTTATTTTTCACAGGGGAATGACGTTCTGAATGTATGCAAGTCTTTTTTGTACCATTTCTCCCTTGACCAAACCCTCCACTTCCCTGAATTTGCCGAGTGGTGTGCGGTGAACTATTCTCCCTCTCAGAGGATTATTGTGAGTCGGTCCATGTCGAAAATACTGTGTAAAATTGATGCTTCGGTCGTCAGAGAAAACCTTGGTCTGCCCGAAAGTTACCCTGTAAATCGTGAGTCTGTAAATGAATCTGTCCTTACCGAGTTTTTGAAAAATTGCGAAACTGAAAGTCGCTGTCAATTCTTGTCAAGTATCCTGAAGGAAGGTCAGTCCCTTGAAGGTCTTTTCTTGCCTTACCCCTTGCACATTTTTAAGGCTGAGGTGCAACTGGTAATGTCTTTGGTCTGTCAAGTGTTAGGTCTAGACGACGATTGTCGTATAGGTGATGTTATCCTTGGTTTCTTGTTAAAAATAAATTCTTTAAGCCCTGAGTCCCAGTCAGTCCCTGTGCTAAATTTAGATGAGTACCTTGCTGAAGCGATCCACCTCCAGTTGACTGAATTTCCCAAGGTCCAGTTCTTTAGGTTTCAAACATACTTGCTTAACATGTTATTGTGCTCTAATGTTGCTGAATTAAAATTCTTAAGTGCTCTATGTTCTTCTGATTTGCCCAAGCAAATCAACATGGTCGAATTTGCCAATTCGATCATGTCTGAAATGTACAGAATGTTATTTGATGAGGACCTGCCCCGTGTCCTGGACGAAATGAGGTGCCTCATGCAGTCATCATCCGAAGATCGGGTGGGGGACTGGTTCCTGTACAGAGGTTACACAGTGTTAAGAATATATGGCTTTACTAGTCAGCCTTATAGGCTACCATCCTTCTTGACCCCAAGGATTTTCGCACTGGAGTTCATGAGGCAGAGATTACTGTCTGAGGAAGAGCACTTTGGTGCTTTCAAAAAATCTTTGAATATTAAATTTCCATTTAAAGTCGGCCCTTTCATTTTTAAAGGTAAAGGTGCCCTGGCATTTATAGAAAGGTTGATGGAGAATATGGATTTCATAAAATATGTAAATATGAACTACGACCCCCACCAGGTGATCTCATTGAGAAAACAGGCAAACAAGAATAAACCATTTGAGCATTAGGCTATTGAGGGGCTAGCTGAAATGGCCAATTTGCTGCAGTATACTGATAGGTCAGATTCTGATGAAGAGACACATGCTACACCTGTCACAGCGACCCAAATAACAGAAGGTGTTGGTATTGTAGTCAAGAGGAGTTTGTCTGAAACGGAGAGTATGGACGTAGACGAAGAAGGGCCCCATAAAAGGGAAAAGCTGCTTCAAAGTGGTGAAATTGTAGATAAGGAGGTTTCTGATGGTTCCAAAAGAGGTACCATAGTTCCCCTGAAAGTGATGCAAGTAAGTCAATTCTCTTTTAAAAATCTGGAGGGTGATGTAGACAGTTCGGAATTATGCCACGTGTTTAAGTCGAAGGAAGACCTAAAAGCCAGTTACATGGAGAAGAGGAAACAATCTATGGAGGAAACGAGAAATTTGGTCCCGAAGGTGAGGATTTTGTACAGTTCGAAGACCTCTCTGGTCTCTGCTAGAGATGCTGAGAGGAATACTTTTAAAATGGCTATGGTAAGTGACAAGAAAATGTCTAAAATGGAGATCCGGTTAGACAAAATCAGCACCCCGGATAAAATCCAACTCCACAAACAGACCAGCGATATCATCTACTCAAACTTACTACAAGCCATGGTGAGGATCAATAAATTGCAAGTCTTGATAGACAAATTGGAAGTCCAGTTGAAACATGAGAAAGTAGAAAATAAAGCAAATGTTGTTCAGATTAAGAAGCTGCAGACAGACATTTCTAGTTCAGACAATACACAGGCAGTCAAGAGGTTGTTAGAGGAAAAGGATAATGCACTCTAGGTCCTGAAGAAGAAACTGAAGATCACAGGTACTGAACATGTTCAGTCATCTGAGTTGCTAGCTCTCCAAGAAGAGAAGGATAAATTCCATCAAGAGATGATGGAATACAAAGGAAGAGCAGGAGAGCTACAAGAAGAAAAAGAGAAGTGGGGAGCCGAAAGGGAGGAACTGTTATCCCAAATCTCCTTGATGAAAAAAGATTAGAATGAAGAGAAGGAGATTATGGAAGAGTTGATGAGCCAGACTCCCACCGGTGAGGACCTGTCTATTGTAAATATCCAGAAGCCATTAGATGATTTCTCTATTGACTATTTGTTGGTGCCAATGTCCCAGGTGAGTTTGAAAGAAGAAGCAATCAAAGATTTGAAAGCAGAAAATGAAAAGATGAAAGCTGAACTGGCCAAAGTTAATGAAAGCAAAAAAACAAATACTGCAGGACAGGAATCAATTACAGAAGAAATTTAATGAACTAAAGGAAAAATGCATTGGGAAAGGCCCTCTTCAGGGGGCAAAACACATCATTTGGGATACCCTGTGTATAGAGATTACCAAGTTCAGGCACTATTTAAATTTTATTGATGATTTGAATATAATGATAAATTTGGCCCACCAGAGGCTGAAACTGATAAACGAACATATGGAGAAAAGACCCCTCGTTACGGCTCAGAACACATTAAATTTTCTAAATTCACTGTCATATCAGAAGTTGCAGGAATTGGGCATAAAGGGCAGAGTGTCAATAGTGATGTGGGCAAAGAAAATCATCCATAAGCATCACTTAATCAAAACGGTCCATGATAAATCAGAAGGGTTGTTGCTGCAGGTAAATAATTTTAAACAGGATTTTAAAGAACTGTTCGAGGACGGATTGCCTTCTTTCTGGGATGGAGAAGGGCGGATGTTCTCACAGGAACATTATCATAACCTGCTTGTTCAGTGCCGCATGGATCACACCAAATTCAATGATTTGGAGAAAAACCTGACAGGGAAGACCATTGTGGATATGCTCACAGAAGATTTCGATATTCTGCAGAAGTTCGCCATCATCAGGAGCAGATTGCCCAGAAAGTCCTATGAAGCATATATGGAGCTCGAGGTAGCTATTCAGGAAATGATGGAGTGTGACACCCCAAGTTCGGAGCAGTGGAAAGTTGTGGAGCGGTTTGGCAAGACAAAGTATATTCTCCATCCTTAAGAACAGGTGTCATGCACTGAAGAGCTGATGGGGCAAAGACGTGGAGCTGATGGGGCAAAGATATGGAGCTGATGGGGCAAAGACGTGGAGCTGATGGAGCAAAGATATGGAGCTGATGGGACAAAGTTTGTTGTCAAGTTGATTCGTACTTTGTGGTCTGTTAGGATTGGAGTTGTAACAAACTTCCTAGGGGTTAGGAATTCAGTTACAAACTCTAAATTAAGCCGATCATTCTATTATTGATCTTCTTGTTGGAGCACCGATCATTTTATGTATAAATATGCATCTTTTTTAAGAGATGGGGGTTGGAACCCATCGGGTCATGAATAATCTTGGAGAACATATCTATTTTTGGAATGACAAAGTGAATGCATGAGAGTTTTGTCAGAGATTCATGTGTCGTTGATATTACAGTCTGTGCCTCTTTCTTTATGTGATTGTATTTCCCTTGTGTAACACTCCATTTTGTTTCTTCCTCGTATCTGGAATATAGCGTTAGATTATTAGAATTCATGTATTTATGCTCTGATCATCATTTCAGATATTATATGATTTTTTTTTTGCTAAAGTTGGTATAGAACTCATCCTTGTTGATGCTCTGTATTAATGGGTTGTTCCTTCATCTCTTATGTTCCACCTGAATCAATTTGAATGACTGTGATGATATGATTATCTTGCCTTTGATGAATATCATGTATATGTCTTTGTGGTATCTTTTTATTGTATATGACTCCATGCCCAATGGTTATGTGATTGTTTCAACGAAATACATAAATCTGTGAATGTTATTTTAAATCTGGTCTTGTTAAATCTTTATTGAGAGATCCCTCTCTGGAAGAAAATACCAGTTTCTTCCTAAAGTGGTTTTGTTGTTACCTTGGAGTATACCTTTTACAACCTGGGTACATTCTGAGTGCTAAAACCATGGGCATGGGTTCGATTATTTCAGTGGCTAGATAGAGCCATGGTGTGATATGATGATCATCACCCTCCTCCACCTCAGGCTTAGAGACCTAGGTGTATATTTTTGTATGACCATGTAGTATATTTTGGTGGCTCAAAATCCTGAACTTTGTATATGACACTTATGTATTATGACGTCACCTTTTTTGGACTTAATAAAAAATATTTATGATGATTGATTATTATTCTATTTACATGTGTAAAATGTGTTTGTGAAATGCTTTTATCGTCTGTTAAACAAATGCCAATCTAATACATAGTTAGCATATGAATCAACAACTTGATTAAAATTTCTTGTAATGTGAATGTATGTTATGCTCTCAAATTTCTGTTCTAGCAATCTACACACAAGAATATTCAGAACAATGTCGAATCCCTAACATTATACAAGCCATTAACTTGTGAGACCACTAACTATGAATCAAGATGTACCTCAAGAGAAAGGACACCATTTGAAATGTAATCACGCAATAACTCAATCACGACACTATATTCAGCAACATTGTTTGATGAAGGCTGTAAACACATGCCTCCTGAAGACAACACTTGACCTGTATGAGTATAAATCACCCAAGCAATCGAAGTTGAGTTTTGAGTGTGGAGGATAGCATAATCAGCGAATCCTATGTAAACCAAATACTCCATCGACATCTTCCATAACAAAGGAAATCTAATCAACAAACCTAATCACCATAAGAAGACCAAACTATGCTATGCAAAATGTACAATAATATACAAAAACTCAGCCTTGGCTGAAGATCATGCATAGTATTTCTTAATATAGAGCCCATTTCTAGGCACTGCCAAGGTCGTCCCTTCATAATTGACCAACTCATAGGATCCTTTCTCTAAGACACGTTTGACCATGTAAGGACCATGCGACATAGTGTTAAACTTTTCCACCGCCAAGGGTTCCTTAGCTTGATCCCACAAACGGACCAAGTCACCTTCACTAAACCTCCTAGGTCAGACATACTTGTAGTACTGGACCTTAACACGATGCTTGTTAACCTCAAGAGACACCAAAGCATCTTGACACTTCTCATCAAGCTGCTCTAAGTGGACTAGACATTCTTCCAATGCAAAAGTCTCTAGTAAAATCTCCACAGCTAGCTTCAAAGAAGGGATTTCACATTCAACCGGCAATACTGACTACACCCCATGCACAAGCTGATAGGGAGAAAAACCGGTGGCTGTCTTGACCGTGGTTCTATAGGCCCACAAAGCAGGATACAACATGATATGCCAATTAGTCTTACTTTGTTCGATGGTTCGTTGGAGAATGGACTTAAATGACTTGTTCACTGCTTCAACCTGTCCATTCGCTTGAGGATAATAAGAAGAGGAATGCTCTTGCTTATACCCTAACTTCGAAGACAACTCTTTCATCATTTTGTTCTGAAAGTTCCTGCCATGGTCAGTGACAAGCTCCCTCAGAATGTCGAACCGGGTGATAATCTGGTTAAATACGAAATGCACATATTTTTCACTATCGTATTGGATAGTGGGAATATCCTCTGCCCATTTCGTGATGTAATCAACAACCACAATAATATGATGGTGCCCCCCAGTCGAATATGGGTTTCAATCCATAAAATTGACCCCCAAATTTGTGAAGGGACCGACAGTGATAATGGGATGCAAAGGGGCAGGAGGAGAGCACAAATTTTGTGTAAACAACTGGAAAGGGTGGCACCTCTTGACTGCATTAACGCAATATTTAAAGATAGATGGCCAAAAATAACCCGCTCTCAAAAACATTTGGGTTGTAGAAAGCCTATATAAATGACCACCACACACCCCTCCGTGGCAATCATTAAGCACAACCTCAGCCTCCTTATGAGTTAAGCAACGATGTAAAATGGAATCAACCCCATGACGATATAAAGTATCATCCACTATGAGGTAGTTCTTCGCTACATGACATAGTCGTCGATGCTCATCTCGCGAGAGGTGAGTAGAAACCTTCAATGTTTGCAAATAAACAATAATATCCCCGTACCAAGGGTTCGCAGTTGAGATGAGAAATATATGCTCATCAACAAGAGAATCCTCATGAACCTCCCATTCATCCAAATTTGGAAAATCCGATATGAGCTCAGCAAAAATTAATGATTTCTTCGACTTTGTCGAAACAAACTTGAGATCAAAATCTTGCAATATCACAATCCATTTATTATACTTTCCTCTAATCATCCTTCTGGTGAGGACGAATTGAAATGGATTAATGTGAGCTACGACCAAAGTTTGGCAGAGGAGGATGTAATGCCTCAAACGTTGAACCGCAAGGACAGTGGCTAAGGCTAGCTTCTCAACATGGCTATAACAAAGTTCTGCATCAATAAGGTTTCAGCTAATATAGTAGATGACATACTCATGGAGCTCCTCATCCTCTTGAACCAAGACCATACCAATCATCTCTTGAGACACAGCCACATAAATCAAGAAGTCACAGCTATATTTTGGTGGACTAACCATGGGGGCTGATGCCAAGGCTTTCTTCAGAGCATCAAAAGACTCCTGGGATTGCTCATCCCAGTAAA
Source organism: Pseudotsuga menziesii (assembly GCA_001517045.1). Taxonomy (NCBI): domain Eukaryota; kingdom Viridiplantae; phylum Streptophyta; class Pinopsida; order Pinales; family Pinaceae; genus Pseudotsuga; species Pseudotsuga menziesii. The sequence goes on from LPNX010667751.1 coordinate 190,582, forward strand.
AATGGGTGTCTTTCTTCAACAAATGCATGAATCCTTTGGTCAAATTGGAAAAATTGATCATGAACCTTTCTTGTGTTGCACGACCAAATTCTTGTGATTGAGATATTCAATGGTGGAGGCATATTCATAGTTGAAGTGACACAGTTTTTGTGACTTGAATATGAAATCAAAGTTCTGTATCAAATTTTAAGTTCTTTCCTCAACCTATTATATTATGGAGAGAGCAAATTTATACTCTTGTTTTTAAAGGAGTTGCATATTTTCACTTACTAGAGAATGACTATGTTCTTGGGGATTGGAATTTCGATAAAATTTCCCAAATACTTTGTGCATTTTGGTAAAGTTGGTAAATTGATAAACTTGCCCAAAGACTTTGTCCATTTTCTTGATGACCTCATCTCCTTAGAGATCAATTTGAAAATTTGGAATTCTTACTTAGACATGCACTCATGAGATTGTCATGGATGTCAGATTGAATTCTAGGAACCAAATAGTTAGGAAGACACAATCTCTATCCAAAAACAATACCCCCCTTCCATTTCTCTATTCCTATGTTTAATTTATTCAAAATGAACCACAAGAAACATTTGGCACAAAATCTCACTGAGACATTTGTTGCCTAGTTGCCATTACTCCAATGTACGAGAGCACCACAACTTGGCCAGTTTGCTGAAATCACAAATCAAAGTGCCTTCTTTGAAGCTTTTCATACTGTCACAAATTTCCTTTGATGAGACTTGTAGGACCAAAGTAGACTTTGAGCTCTCTCTATGAATCTCCCTCCTTGGGTAGAATGTTGGGGCTAAAGGTCCCTGGCTGATTTGACTACATCCTTAAATTATCTCCTTGGAGAAAGAGACATTCTTGTTTGGAGAACCTAAGCTAACATATCCATTAAAGGAGCTTTTGATGAAAACCTCACATTTATGTTCTTTTGGTGAGAGGAGGGGGCATGAGGATGGGTGGTTGCTAAATGACTAATGACACCACTAGACATTGTTGATTCTAATATTCGTGGAAAAGAGGAGGCTAGGGAAGTAGAGTCATTCACCTTCACTACCATAGAGGAAACCTTCTTGTGGGTCATTCATAGTAAAACCAAGAGAAGTAGAAGCATGGTCAAAGGCAACAAATAGAGAGCCTACTAGGCGCTCTAGGGGATGACCATCTAAGTAGTTTTGATGAGACCTTAGCATATGACAAAGAAGGTTAGTTTTTCAATTCCATAAGACCCTCTATGAACATTTATGTTATATTTTAAGCACTCTTTTGGTTCATTGCCTAGTAGTTTGTTTGCCTATTTTAAAAGGTGTTCTTAAAGTTGTACATGGAGTCTTAACACCTCTTCAAGCATCATTGGATTACTTATATCAAGCATCATTGAGTTTCTTATATCACTGTACATACTATTACCATGTTTAATGTTGAATATTATTTATAGATATTAAAAGAATGATGTTTGATAGAATCTTGTGCCTTAAGACTTACACTCTATTAGCGACTTATTTGTAGTCTCTGATTTTTTGTAGGTTCCTTTTAAAGAAAGACCTCTTTACATATATTGCAAGTTGTATCCATCTCCATGTTGAATTGCTCCCAGATTTCAGTTGTAAGTTCTCATACAATGTTCGCACTGACTCTGTCATGGATTTTACAACAACAACAAAATTGCTAAATGCACTTGTTATTTTATTTCCCAGGTTCCAAATGTAGTGTTTGAATTCCAAGAAACTGCATAAAAGGTTAGGTAGGCATAAAATATCATTTCTATTCAAATATTTCCTTTGATAAGGGCAAATCATAATCTTCAAATCACATCTGCTAAGAGTGTATAGCTACAACCTAGAATTTTTCTTTTGAAATATAAACAACTGAATTCAGAAATACAATCATTGATGCCAATCATGTGGGACTTTTACTCCCTTCTAGGATAACAACTAAAACTGAACCTGAAACTCAGACACAATGTTCAGACTCCAGAGAACCTAGAGAAACTAAATGAATTCCATGATGCCTTATACCATCCCCTTTGCTACGAAAAGGTTTATATATAAAATGACATCTACATTATCCATTGATGTTAGTGCATCAAATTTTTCAGGCATGTATTCACCTTATTTTTTAGTAAAATCTAGATCTGGAAATTTGGCATTAAAAGTATGATTTATGCTTTATTATTACCGTAGCATTTTATTTTGCAAGCTTAAATGTTGTGGATGGTAAATTTTACATATGCTATAATAAATTCCGTCTAAACCATCTAAGGACAATCATCATAAGGATTGAACAACTACTGCTACATTCAACAATATACACTACAACTGTTTGTCAAAGTCCCATACCAAATTACTTATAGTCCGTTGCAGCCCGGTGTATGCAAAGTGTTTGTAAAAACATATACTCGATCTCTACAGTGAACAAGGAAGAAATCATAATTCTAGAGAGTGTGTACTCTATAGCAGAGATATATCCACAGAGTTAATATTAATTGCATGAATTTTGAAACCCTTCCAGACGGCTTAAACAGTCAGTGCGATAAGAGGACAATCTGAACACAACAATGCATTCATTAGAAGAAAATTATCCAAACTTGCTAGATAAATTCCTTTGGTTATACTTTGGTCAGATAAGCTTATTTGTGGTCTCTAGCATGTCAAGTTGGTCACCTTGGTCTTCAAAATATAGGATTTGGTTTTGCTTTTACAAGTAGATGCAGGTTTTGGTTTATTGATTTCATTTTTTATTACTTCTTTTGTAGTGGTTTATATGTTGCTATTGGCGTTTCATGAAAATATTCATGAAAATTATGTTCCTAATTTCAAATATCATGTGCTTTCTACATTTGTGACTAAAGACAATGAATTTAGGGTAGTTCCAAACACTTCTCTGCATCAGAATTCCATTCTGAAGAAGAAAAGAGAGATCTTGAAGAAACATGATTCAGGGTTATCAACTCTACCAGTGAGATCAGATAATCAAATAAAGATAAATATTTGCATGAAAGAATAAAATGTTCTTAAATTATTATATCGAGTAGATCATCGAAAGAAAAGGACACAGATCAAGGCAAGGAAACATAAACTTAACTTTGATGAACATTTGCATTCGGTGAAAAGGGAAAGAATTGAAGTTGAAGATGAAACCAAGAAAATTGTAGAAGGCTCAAATAAAGGAGGCATAACAAGTGCCAATGACAATAATGGAGAAAATATGGCATCAGATAATGCTTGTGTGTTAAATGAATGCCATTTGAGAACTAATAATATCTTAAGTTCTAACAGTCTTGAAACTGAAGGTGATTTGCCACATGGGCAGATGTCTTCAATTTTCATGGAAAGGCCTATGTGTTTGAACTTTGCCACCAAAGGCTGATAAATATTGTTTGAGAAGTAGCCTATCGAGTGATGAAGCCGCCCTGTCTCCCTCTAAACGACGTCACCGAGCTTAGGATTTCTGAAGGAATTGCCAAGGACACTTTTGAAGGAATGTTAGAGACTTTGTCAAGGATGAAGGAAAGTATTGGTAGAGCATCGCATCATGCTATTGACTGTGCAAAATATAGCCTTGCTAGTGAGGTAAGCTTGATATCTGTTATTTTCCAGTATGGTAAAATAGTAGCTCATTTTATTTTTGCTTACTGTGGTTTTTTTACTTTTGGAAAATTAATGATTGAAATTGTCAAGGATTAGAGTTAAGAATGAATATCTTGTATGTGGATCATTTATGCATTCATAGTGACTTATGAGAATCCTGATTCCTATACATTGGGTATTTTTCCTTGCATTAACTTATTTGTCAATGTCTTTTTAGTTAGAACTTGAAATTATTTGAAAGGGCGTCTTGAAAGTTGAAACCTCTTACATATGGATGTGGATACTATATCAAAAGACCAAACTGGTGTCTTCAACATGATGCACAGTATCCCCTTCCATTCTCTACTACCCAAAGGTCTCTTGTTGCCCATGAGATTTACCTATCCTCCTTGGAATTGATTGTGTTGGATTGACTGAGCACAACAAAATATATAAAGGCTACAGGATTACACTCAAATTCTAATATCTATAATGTGTTTTTTTCTGAACCACTCTACAATATTAGGATCTAGATGAAACTCTTCCACTTATTCTGCATGATGACTTGCATTGATTTAGAGGCCAAAGCAGGATCCCTCTGGATGATAGATCTCATTTTCTTCTTGCTCAAATTCTATCCTTTTTTGTTCGAATATTTTTTCAAGCTTATATTATTTTTTTTTGTTTATGTTGAAATAATTGGTTCTGCTTTCTCCACCTCATCACTATTTACTCGTTGTTCGATCGACATCTTAGTAACAACAGGTTATTCTCTTTCAATGTCTCCATGTTTAACTAGTTGTTCCATCGACTTCTGCGTAACAACGTTTATGTATATCCTACATAACACCAGATCCATCTTCTTTTACATGTGACAACGTATATAGTTTCTAAAAAACCACATAAAAGAAAGCACTTCAATTGATTAAAAAAACAACTTATTTTTTTAACCTTTAAAAATTCTAGATATTTAGTTCAGTGTTGTATGTTTTTACATTAAATTAGTATAGATCCATGTTAAATCATTATCTATATAAGATAAAACTAGTATAGATTTGTATTAAACCTATATCGATTAAATATCTATTCATTATTCATGAGCTCTACACTCCTATCATTGTATAAGAAGGTTTGAAATAACTCTGTTTTTGAATTTTCATCCCTCGTGGTGATAGCGTTTGATAGGGTTTAATATATTTGAGAATTAGAATGAAAGCATAAAAATGAAAAATAGAGAAGAGAATTGATCACTTAGGGGTGGACAAATTCATATCTGGCATTCTATACTCATTCATGATCCAACCTGTCTTTTTCCCATGCGGGTTTTTCCCTTTATAAAACACTAGAGTTTTCTTTTGTTTGATGCACTAAAGCAGATCGTTGCGAACTGTTTTGTTTGAGCCTGTAGCTTTCCATTAAATAATCGGTTCTTCATTTTGTTTTGATCTTGTTAATTAGATGGGTTAGAAGCTTGAGTTACATTAGTTTTTTAGCTTGATTATTGGGATGGTTTGGCTAAATTGGGGCATTGTACTGCGGAACATTGAAGAGATTGTAACGTTGTCCCATTTGTCCATCCGATTTGTTTAATCTCCAGTACCAGATTCATTATTAGAGCTATAATAGAATATTTTCAAATCTGCATATGTTATGTGCCCAATCCATCATAAGCTTGGAATCTCTATAGACATGCAAATGTTTACCTTCATCAGAATTCAAAGGCCATAAAACTTAGCTCTATTGTTTGTTCGTTGTTATGTTGTTTTGTTTTTTAAAACATCTACAGGCTATCATAATTCCGACACCTAGGGCATCTACACAAAGTCATATTTCTACTCCTATAACATGACATTTGACGATGAGGTAATAGAAACGATGACTTGCATGTGTTGGTTATTCGATGTCTAGTCGCCAGAATTTAGATGCCTAATTCAAGTAAAAATTGCCCAATTTATGATGAGCATGTTGTCGAAATATTGAAAGAGATTAAAATGGTGTCGAATAACCGACGAATTCCCACTGATGCCAAAAAAAATGTTTTTCGTCGAATAATAGACACGTGTCTGTCGAATTTCAAACATCAAAGCTATCGGATTTTAGGTTCAAATGTACTTGTGTATCCACATGCAGTCATGTCTAACTGGTGCTAATTGAGTTGATTGTGATCTAACTGAAAGTAACTGGAAAATAATTAAGATTAACTAGTTCCAAGTCCAACTGACTGAAGGAGGTTGGTGTCAAGACTCCCAGTGGCTCCTAAAATGTAGGGAATGGCCTAGGAGGCACCTAAGCTGATATATGGAAGTGCTAATAGTGGAAGTTAGCCTCTATCGGTGTTCCCCATACTCTAGTAATGGATACATGTGGCCCCATTAGGCCAAGTGGTCCCAATGGTACTAGTGGACCCAAATAATTAAATAAAACTCCTAAGTTAGGCTAAAATAATATAATAAACAGTTTTATCAAGGGAGGATTATAAATCCTAACACCCCCCCTAAATCCTAACTCGAACAACTATGAGCCCTGGAAACAAGGCCAAAAGTCACCCATGTACAATCTAAAAGATAAAAAATGTTGCTTGTTGGAACAGGATCCCGCAGCTACAGAAGAAGCTGCTAATTTTGGCGGAAAGAGAGAAGTTTAGCGGAAAAAGGACAGGGAAGAGCTACGACGGTGTAGCACGTTTCCAGCTGGAGAGCAGAGCCGAAAACTATGAATTTTGGGATAGAAGAGTCAAGAAGGCAACGGTACCAGAGCGGCCGAGAGAAGAAAGCTCAACCACTGCATTGAAGGCAGCGGCGGAAGACAGGAGGGCTCAGCGACCCTCATAAAGAAGAAGGAGCAACGAGGCTCAAGCATTGAAGGCGAAGGACAGAAAGAGAAGCGGTGCATAGTACCCATGGTCAGTGTCGGGAAGCATGGAAGACTGCAGAGAGCTGCAGTGTGACGGGAAGCGGCTACCTCAAGGACAGAGAGGACCGACTGTCACTATTAAGGGTATGGGTTTAATGTTGGGACAGGCCCACAGTGTTGTAATGGCATGACCTTCGGGCTGCCTATAAAAGATTACATTTTTGTATTGTAAAGGGTTGGTTGGGTAGCTAATCAATCAGTAGATAGTCGATCAATTGATAGTCTTGTAGATTCAGGAATCAGTCAGACAGACTGCGTTGTAACGATCCAGACACATAGTCGTCTGTGAGTCATTTGAGTCTGTATGTAATCATTTGTAGAGAGAACAGATAGGGAAGGGATATAGAGAGAATATCAGAGATCTAGGAGAAACTTTGCGCTGCAACTGTAGTGCAACAAACTGTGCTAACTTCCCTCAAGATATATAATAGAAGCACAGTTTGGTGGACGTAGCTCCCATCCCGGGGGTGAACCACGTTAAATCTGCGTGTTATGTGTTGAATGGATGTGATTGTATTTGCTTATTGTTACTAGTTATTATGCATGTAATGATAGTAGCAGTAGACGAATGTATGTATTGTTTCGTTCATAATATTGCAAAAGGCTAAGGATAAGTCGAAGTATTGCAGTAGGTTGTTTAAGGACTCTTCCACGTCTGTCACTAATTACCAGTTACTCACAATAGACTTCTGAGAAGTAGAGTGTCGCACATCGGCGCAATCAACGTTAAGAGCGTAAAGTCGCAGTGGTAAGATATCGCAGAGAGGCGATATCGCATCGACAGAGGAGCTGCGATGCGAGATACTGCGAACTGAGGGCTTAGCGTTGAGGAGAGGATGGGTGCTCCGCGGTAAGGATTGGAATGCTGCGAGTAAGTGGAAGTTGTGCGACGTGAGAGGAAATCGAACGACTGGTGCAGGGTTGAGCATCGCACGGGTGAAAGTGCTGCGAGTAGAAGGGGACGTGCGATGCGCAGAGCTAGTCGACCTAGTGGCGCACAGGAGTAAGGAATAAGAGGTAGGATGTGCAGAACCTGGTCCAAGACACTTGAGTCTTGGCCTACCCATTAGATTCACTTCAGGTGAGACTTCAGATCGCTTTGCGGTCTGTTGCCGAAAGGGCCAGTGAGTTTGGGGTGTTGTTGATTAATTATAGTAAACCCGGGTCTGCCCATGCAATCAACAAATGGTTCCGTTGCCGGTTTAAACGACTGGGAGTCCATGTTCTGTTGGCATCCTACGCGAGAAGAATTCCACCAGTGGCTGGATTCAGACTTAACGGAGTTCGCCAAGAAAGAGAACAGAAGTCCGATACTTAGCACAGAGGCCTGGCTAGAGAAGCACATCGCTTCAGACATACACGCTATATTTTTTGTAACCTACGGAAACGAGCTTTTCGATTGGTTATCCAAGTTGACAGATAGCAACACCTTCAAGAAGAAGAGAGACATCGTCTGGACACCGGAGTTGATTCAGACCGTACAGAACCTTGACAACCCGATTACGAGAGCAGTGGACTTCTGGCTCACCAGTGTGCTAGAAGGCTACGTTACAGAGTTTGCAGTTGACCAAAGAAAGAGCTTCAGTGCCGCCGAACGATACTTCTTCAAAGGATATCGCGGTAAGTACCTAAGATCTCTAAACTTGTCCCTTAAGATGTTGCTATATGAAAAAGGAACAATGGATCTAGTCTCAGATGAATAAGTTAAGCTAGTAATGTCACAAGAGTTTGAAAGTGATTTTGATGACATTGGACGAACACAGAGTGGAAAGAAGTATAAAGTAGCATTTAGTTCTGATATATTTGAAGACAGTTCAAACAGTACTAGACAGCAGAGCCCTAACACCACTGAGGAACCAGAGGGGGGTATCCCGTACCACCCCTATACTCCACAGAAGCAAACAGGGACTCAGAATAATCTCATAGGCACTCCATCTAGTAGCTCACAGTCAGTACCTACTCCCATTACAGCACCGTCACCTACACCGCTGAGTGGTAGTACTCCAGTCAGTCAGAACCCACCACAGAGAAATAGAATGGGAGACGACATGAAGCTACCTATCTTTAAAGGTACAGGAGCTGAAGATCCGGAACAACATTGGTTCCTATGCGAAGCTATGTGGACCATTAAAACAATCAACGATGATAACCTTAAACTTGTACAGTTGGTTACCACGCTCAGAGACAGAGCCCTGACATGGTACATAAAGTATACCACACTACCTAAAACGCTCACCCAAGTCAAGAACGCCATGATTAAAGAGTTCAAGAAACCTAAATCTGAGTCTCAGTGCATTACAGAGCTTAAGGATATTAAACAGCTACCATCAGAGTCAGTATGGGATTTTGACCAGAAATTCAAAGCTCTTATCGACCAAGTAAGTTTTGACTTTGCGCCGGAGCAGCATAAAGAATGGTTTATTGCAGTGCTGCTCCCTCATATCAGAATGCCACTAATGCAACAGAAACTCACTACTCAAGATGAAGCACTGGAGATGGCGATGAAACTAGAGGCTTCGCCTTTAGCAGAAACCAGTACAGGGATGACAACTCTACAGACCCAGCTGGCCAATCTCACCTTACAGATACACGAACTTAAAAAACAGAAAGAGGCTATGCAAGACATATGGTGCATAAAGTGCAGAGAATAGGGCCACAGTAAAGACAACTGTCCAGTCTTTGCAGAATATTTAGCGTCAGGGGCTCCTAACCCCTTACCACGAACACGAGGGCCATGGTGTGAAATATGTAGAACTCAAGGACATCCACCTCAGTAATGCCCTTTGCTTCAAAAGTATGTCCAGACACCCAAAAAGCTCTATTGTATTTTCTGTAAATCCATCGGGCATGATCCACAAGATTGCCGAGCGTATGATCTCCTGTCAGAAAGAACACAGGATGTATACAGAGTCCAAGCAGATGCACAAGGTCCAGCAACAGGAACACAGCCGGCTCAGCCGTACAGAGGCCGAGGAGGAGGATTCAGAGGACGAGGCAAAGGAGGAGGCTTCGCAAGAGAGGGAGGTTTTGGTCAAGGTCGTGGACCAGTCACTTGTTATAATTGTGGAATTGTCGGACACTATGCTAGGGACTGCCAGAACGCCACTACTACTTGTAATTACTGCAAATCTTACGATCATACCATAGAAGAGTGTCCCATCTTGATAGCTAAGATCAGAGATCCTAAGCCAGTTGCACACCAAAATATCCAGCTCATTGCCGCTGAACCTAAGGAACCGAAACCAGCAATTAACATTGTGACACGGAGCGGTGCTTCCACCAGTGGCACATCGAAGGAGACCGGACAGAACACCAGTCAGGGGTGGGTGCGCAGAGCTCCTACTAAAGCAACTCCACTCAACCTACAGAAGAATAAGGAGAACTTTCACGAAGCTAAGGCTTCCTTTGAGGAACCTCCACTAGCAGGGCCACAGGTACCGCCGTCTAGGGGCATACCGCAGCAAGTACCTTGTAGCAATAACCCTGAGCAGGCACAGCAGGCTACCACATCCGGAAGATGTGATGAGGAGGAATCGACAGGAAGTATACAAGCCTTCCTGCACAGCTGCTTGAAACTACTGAGAAATGATAAAGCTGTTGGTGAGCTACAGCGTATGATAGACTAGTGTCAGCAACCCTCTCTCTCGGACAGTGCACACCGCGCTGTCCATAATATTACAAGACATGCAAGGACAGGAAGAGAGATGAAATTCACAGCCCAGATTGGTGACTTCGAAATGGATGAGGTTGTCTTAGCCCTAGGATCAGAGGTGAACGTTCTAACCAACCAAACGTGGGAACAGATGGGTAGTCCTCAGCTGGCCCTATCACCTATCCACCTAAGACTAGCTAATCAGCAGCGAGTATCACCATTGGGTCGATTATCGCAGGTGCCAGTTGATATCGACGGAGTTTGTACTTTTGTGGACTTCGAGGTCATAGAAATCATTGGTGACAGTCGACCATATCCAGCATTACTGAGTATTGATTGGGCAATTGGCAGCAAAGCTGTCATTGACCTAAAGAAAAGACAAATGACCTTTGAGGATGCGCGGATCCGGGTCATCGCATCGCTCGATCCTTACCAAGGACCTAGATATATCGAACCTATCCGAGCAGAGGACGAGGCACATAATATGGAGAGTCTCTACCAGATGACAGCAAACCAGAATGACTATATCAATCCCACTGCAGAGGGGCACATTAGTTGGCAATGCGATAGTTCATGTGCATCGGATTCGGATGTTGGTCTAGAAAACTGGCAGAACAGACTCTACGAAGTATCATCGCGCAGATGTGCGTTTATAAGTAAGTCACTGCGATGGATTGGTGCCGAGATCGCTGAGACTCCATCATATCATGGCTTGACAGACATCCAAGATTTTATCGAACAATTTGAGCAACAAACTACCCCTGAACAGAGGATCGCAGCTATGGACCTTGCAGTTAGAGCCACACCTGCAAGATGGTGGTATGCGCATAAAGAAAACATTGCATCATGGGATAACCTCAAAAGACTGATGGCAATCAGATTTTCCGACGATAGAAGGTATGCTCAATGCAAATACACAGGAGAAACTGACCCCAGGGTACACATTCAGATATGTGAACAGAACTGGTCGAATATTCCAGAGGATGAATGGGTTCACAGATTCATTCACACATTGGACACAGTTCCAAGGAATTGGTATACAGAGACCGAGCTGCGCAAGGGAACAACCACATGGTCGCTTATGACAGACAGCTTCCTACTCACCTTTGCATTTGAATCAGAACATCCAAGTGTTGCCCAGGCCCTAGATATCATCAAGACAAATATTTTTGAGGACCACACTATCTAAGTACCAGTCCAACCTGAGTGGACTATCCAACTAGAAGAGGCATTGGAATGCTATAATTTCACATCAAAATCAGAGGAAGTGGATGAGGATCCTCGCAATACCAACATTCCAGAATCAGAAGGCACTCGCGAAGTGGAGGGACCACAGCTAGAAGTTCCAGCGATCA